>CM065685.1:13855461-13899052 GCA_017654935.2 Phymorhynchus buccinoides
AAATATATATATCATTCTCACACACACCAAACACACAATATTCATGATACACCTTATACGTGGGGTGATCCAAAAGTCTTGACAGTTGGCCTGCCATATTGCATCTGACAAGTGTACATAACCCAAGTAAGATGTCAAATAAAAGCTTGGCCTTTTCCCTATTTGCTTGCATACGCCTATGAATGATGTCACAATATTTCATCACAATATGATGTCATTGACACTAACCCATGTCATCAACTGTGGTTGAAAACACATGGATCCAAATCCTGAACAGCTGACACTAACCCATGTTTTTACAAGGTTCAAACTTGGAGAGACAATAATCAAAATTCATGCTGATTTGATTTCTGTGTACGGGGACCAATGTCATGTACACCTTACAGTTTGCAGATAGATTCAACACACCAATAACAAATAATCATGATACACCTTAGCTAACTTTAATAGAGGACATACACACCAAAAACACAATCCTTGTGATACACCTTACACGAGCTTTTAATATCACAGCACACACACAAGAAACACAATTGAAGATACACCTTACACTAACCAATTCGGGGGATAAGTGAACACACAAAACACTTTCATCATGGTACACCTTGAACGGATCCATTCAAGATCTTCAGCTAACACACATCAAAAACACAATAATGGGTACCACACTTTTTAACAGATCACACACACACCAATAACACAATAAAGCACTAAGGGTTTTGTGTGCCAAGAAATTGCTGGAGATGTTTGACACCAAATGGCCCTTTTAAATCACACTCACACACACACGTAGTCACCGGATCATGAACACTTGGATCTCATTTAATATGGCACTCACAAGCAACCGGTCACAATATGGCGTACACCTGAGTGCTGACCATTTAAGATCCAGTTGTTCTTCGTCCATCTTTTCAGAGTCGGAAGAGGCTTTTCTAACCCATTTTTTTCAGCACACCAATAACTCAGTCAGATACAGTCTAACATACTTCCAGAGAAATGCACACTCACTGCCAGCTATTATGTTCGAACAGTTTTGCCCAACCAAAACTGGGTCTGTCTGTGAGCAGCCCAACCGTTGGTACCAGCAAAACAATGCTCATGCATGACAATGCCAGTAATCACAAAGCCAAGGTCACCATGACCTATCTAGAAGAGCAATCTGTCCAAGTTCTTCCACATCCACCTTACAGTCCAGAATTGTCACCATGTGACTTTTGGTAATTTCCACTTCTGAAGGAAAACCTCTCTGGCACCACACTAAGTTTTCAAGGATACAGGACTTGGGAAAAGCGGTGAAATCACAGCTGGACACCATACCTCTGCTGGAGTACACAAAATGCCTTTGTTTCTTGGCTGACCCGACTGCAACTTTGTGTGGAAAGAGGAGGAGAGTACTTCGAGGGACACTAAATTTAAATGGTAAGTTTCGAGCAATAAACATAATCATGCCGTTAGAGACCAAGTGTCAAGACTTTTGGATCATCCCATGTACTAACCCATTTAATATCATTCTCACACACACACCCACTGCAGCAGCACAGGGACCTGGAGGTCACATAAACTTGCACTACCATCATTTATGGACTAATCTTCTCTTCTTCTTCTTCTTCTGCATTCCCAGGCCATATGGCCATAATGGGTAAGGTACGTATGTGTCCGGTTTTCAGTTTTCACTGGTCTCCCCGCTGCGTACAGCCGACACATTCCGATTTCGGAGGAGCTCAAGGGAGAAAAACTATTTGGAAGATTTTTTTGAAAAAAGGCAGGAGAATGGGCCAATAAGTCAGAAAGATAGTAGATGATAGAAAGCAAAGGGAAAAGGCGGAGTCAAAGAGAGTGGCAGATTAGAGGAAGTTACAAGCACAGAACTTCCAGTAGGTGGGGGAACTATTTTTACGAAAAATATATATACCACTTCCCTATGTCTAAACCTGAAGTAAAAACCCGTAATCTTCTTTCATTTCTCCTTTTGTTTATGTATGTTTTGTTTGTATGTATGGCTGGAGTGATTTGCAGGGCTGAGCTCCCAGGGACCCCCATTTGGGGGTCTATAAATCACTAAAACTCTCAAGGACCCTCTAAAAGAATGTGCAGGGGGTCCCAGGGATGCACTAGAAAAATTATTTTTAGCATTCGCAATGCCACTGGGACCCTCTACCCTGCCTCTAGGACTGTCTATACTGTAAGTGAAGGAGTCCCTGGGACCCCTTGTTTTGCGGGACGATTGGGAGCCCTGGATTTGTGAGTTTTTTTAATGACTCAAAATCGTTGCGATGCGAATGAGTTAACCCTTTCATCGACACTGTCGCCTCTTGGCACCACAATGATTCAACACCCATGTCACTAAAAAGCATCAAATGAGTGTCTGGTATCCAGTGGCCTTATGTTCTATGTTTTGGGAGGTAAGGACATGCCTTATCTTATGCATGTCAGAGAGGAATCCCGAACATTGCAGACAGAATCTTTTCTCTACCCAGGTAAGTTTAATGGAAAGTTTGGGCTGAAAAATGGCTGGCAGCGAAAGGGTTACAGTAAAACCGTGTGGGAAAGCAAACCAAAGCACAGACACACACAGAGACAGACAGACAGACAGACAGAGACAGACAGACAGACAGACAGACACAGACACACAGACAGACAGACACACACAGACAGATAGATAGACAGAGAGACAGACAGACAGACACACACAGGCAGACAGAGAGACAGACAGACACACACACAGACAGACAGACAGACAGGCAGACAGAGAGAGAGAGACAGAGACAGACAGACAGACAGACAGACAGACAACTGACCCTCTCTTTCTCGGTGGTGCTAAGGGGTCTGGCCCTGGCGTACACCCTGATCTTGCCCTTCATGTCCTCCACCATGTTGTAGTACTTCTTGCGCAGCACCTGACACCACCACAACAACATACAGTATTTACACTGCACTAAATCTTGATATAAATCAAATTGAAGCGCACACAAGACTTTTGTCATTGTTGTTGCTTGGGTTTGTTAACTGCTTCTACAGTGTAGGTCTATCCATTCATAATAATAGATATTCATATGCATATACAGATATACACACATACATGCACACACTCACATGCCTGCACCCAATCTCACAAACAGATTTTTTTTTTCCCGTCTATAATATCACGAGAAGTGGATAGACATTAAATGAATGACACACACACACACACACACGTTAATATTTGTAACGCATTCAAATGAAAAATAGAGTATGCATTAATACTCTATTAAAGACACGCATTTTTAAAATAAAGACACACATACACACACACACACATATTGAATAATCCCCAACACACAGAGGCACACTTGAAGCCACAAATCACAAAGGGGCATGAACAGCATGGGAACAAATCCTGTGCCAAAGCAGTGAGAAACATGAGCTTCAGGTAATGTACCACCATACAAAAACTGAACTAATTCTGAGCAGCATTTCACAAGACATTGCTTAGACAGACGGTAAAAAAAAAATTTTGTTTTTTTTTAAATCAAGAATAAATGGTCACCATACCATAGTGCACCACAAGAAGACTGTGAGCTGAGGGAGCTGAGGGAGCTGAGGAAGAGTGCGGTTGGGTGTAAAGAGCGAATGGTGTATGAAGGAGCATGTTGTGGGGAATGGGGAAGACTCAAAAGTATCCTGGCACTGTGTGTTACCTGATGTTGTTCAATACTTTGTACCAATGTGAGAGGGGGCGGACTGAAGTGGATTGAGTAGAATGGTTGGGGATGTGAAGAGGATGGGAAAAGGGGGGGGTGGACAGTACATTCGTTGAGTATGAAGAAGATTGTCGCTTACTGGTAAGATGAACTTTGCTTTCATAATTATTGGGTGTTTTGATTTTGTTCTCTGTTCCTTTTGTTTCGTTCAAATGCATGGATATGTTGTTTTCTGTTGCCTTTGTTGTATCATGAGACCACAATGTAATTTCTCTTGTGGAGATAATAAAGTGACTTTGACTTTGACTTTGACTTCTTCTTTGTCGTCGATCGCTCAGACAGTTTCCTGTCAATTATGAGCTCAGGTGCGTCATGCTGCTGTTATGCGCCTAACTAAGAAATAGTTAGGCCTAGCATGTCCCGTCTTCGGCTGGAGAAATTCCTTGTAATACTAAGAGTTTCTTGATAAAAAGGCAGGAGAAAGTACGGTAGAAAGATAGTAGATGACAGTAAGCAAAAGAAAAAAAACAGAATCAAAGAGAGTGACAGATTAAAGGAATTTACAAGCAAGAACTTCCAGAAGATGGGGAAACTATTTATACAAAAAACCCGTTATCCCCACTGTGAACAGGAATTGTTCGGAAATAATTAAGGAGAGTAATCTTATGGTGTATAGGAGTGATCTTGCCTAATTCAATCGGTCAAGCAGGGAAAGTTACTCTACCATCAGGTAAATCCAAAAAATAGGGATGATTACCATGGGGGGGGGGGGGGGGAGGGGTGGGGGGGGGGGGGGCAATTGCTATCATGTATATTTTTAACATCTGTAGAGTCACCCCTTTCAAAAAAAATACGTGACAGCAATCTGAAAGTGGTAACTTTCTGTCCGTTAACATGTGATTTATAATGGTACCCCTTATTGTGCAGCATGTTTGCTAAGGGTACCCTACAGATGTCAAGACTGTATGATAGCAATTGTCCCCCCCAGATGGCAACACTCACCCTCCAAACATGCTGTGTTTGAGTAGATCTAGATTTAGACACACTCGGTTTGTGTTTCTCGCCATCAAGCCATCTGGGTCAATCTCAATGTTTATTTCTTTGCGAGTTCCCGACGCTTTGCAAGTTAGATCAGTTTGTAACCCCTCTTTCTATTCAAAATGTTTGCAAATCGTTCACTCGCTTTGCTTCACTCTTCCGACGCCATTGTTGCTATGGCATTTGACCGAGTAAATAAAATAAACTCAAATTTTCATGAAGCGCCTTCCCCTAATGTTTTTTCTTAAAATCATCTATTAAAAAATTAAAAAGAGGCAAAGCCTTCAAGGCTCACTCGAACAGGCACATGTGGGACAACAACAAAGATTGAGGGGGGGGGGGGGGTCTAAAGTACAAGATTGCCAATATAAATGTAAAGTACAAATGAAACTATCGTTAATGGATACAACTAAAAATAAATAAATAAAAAAGTGCCCGTGCCGAGAATTGAACCAGGAACCATTGGCATGACAGACAGACACTCTACCAATGAGCAATCAAGGCTTCCAGTGTTGATGAGTTTCTTAACTCATGTTGCCTATTGAATACTCTCTAACCCACTAATCTAAAATGTTATCTGTTTAAAGTGTTGCTTTAAGTATTTAATTATTCAAACCATTATTGTTTGAAAGCTTTCATAAACATCTATGTGTATGCAAAGTTTGAACAATGTACGCCTTCTATTTCCTGAGAAAATGCCAATGCTAAAGTTTGGAGATTACACCACAGATGCAACACACACAAACACACACACAACCGAACAACTTCCTTGTAATACCAAGAGTTTCTTGATAAAAAGACAGGAGTCTCACTATAGACTATAGTAGTACTTATTAAATACTTGTAGCGGTGCCATAGCCGATGAGGTTTAACCGAGGCGTGGTTACCGCTACACCTATCAGTATTAATAAAAAAATCGGGACTTTACTGGTTTCATACTGCCTCCGGGCATTGCCTCCAGTATTGTTCCCACCATATTTGTATTTACAAATGTCCCATATGTGTCTGATTCAGACCAAGAGGACGTAAAACACCATTTTCGTCGTATAGACTATAGTGACTAGACTATAGACTCACTATACAGTGAGCCAAAAACAAAGAAAAACTCTTTGTTTATCATTATATTACTTGATTTAAATGCATTTCCTTGTTCATTTTAATAGGGATAATAAAGATAGATTGATTGATTGATGACTGATTGTTCAATCAATTGTACAATTATGATGTTAATTTAAGGAGCACGGTATAAGCTTCGAGCTTGTTGTTGCTCTAATTATCTTTCTGTTTGATCGTTTTCAAATGAATAAAAATTTGTTTAAACCAAAAACTCTATGAAACCAGTACACATTAAAAAAACAAACCACACGAACAAAACCCAGCCTGGCTCACCCTCTCGCTGTTGTAGTTCTCTGTGAGCACTTTGTTCTCCTCGGCCAGCTTCTTGTTCTCGGTCTCCAGGCTCTTGACCTTGCCGGCCGCAGCCACCCCTTCCTTAGCCGCCGCACCCAGCGTAGCCAACTCCGCCTTCAGCTTGGCGATCTCCGTGTCCTTGTCCCTCACGTCCTGCCAATGGGTAGAAAAGAAAAAACATGGGTTAAATTCCTTTCATCGCCACTGTCGCCTCTTGGCACCACAATGATTGAACACCCATGTCACTGAAAGGCATCACATTTTTCTATTCATCTCTATCTCCTCACCTTTGTCAGTGTCTTGAGTTCTTTGTCCTTCATTCTCTGGGCTTCGGTCAGCTTGGCGTTTTTGTTCATCTCTATCTCCTCACCTTTGGTCAGTGTCTTGAGCTCTTCGTCCTTCATTCTCTGGGCTTCGGTCAGCTTGGCGTTGTTGTTCATCTCTATCTCCTCACCTTTGGTCAGTGTCTTGAGCTCTTCGTCCTTCATTCTCTGGGCTTTGGTCAGCTTGGCGTTGTTGTTCATCTCTATCTCCTCACCTTTGGTCAGTGTCTTGAGCTCTTCATCCTTCATTCTCTGGGCTTTGGTCAGCTTGGCGTTGTTGTTCATCTCTATCTCCTCACCTTTGGTCAGTGTCTTGAGCTCTTCATCCTTCATTCTCTGGGCTTTGGTCAGCTTGGCGTTGTTGTTCATCTCTATCTCCTCACCTTTGGTCAGTGTCTTGAGCTCTTCATCCTTCATTCTCTGAGCTTCGGTCAGCTTGGCGTTTTTGTTCATCTCTATAATGATGCCTCACTCACCTTTGTCAGCATCTTGAGTTCTTCATCCTTCAGCTTCTGAGCTTCAGTCAGCTTGGCGTTTTTGTTCATCTCTATAATGATGCCTCACTCACCTTTGTCAGCGTCTTGAGTTCTTCATCCTTCAGCTTCTGAGCTGCAGTCAGCTTGGCGTTTTTGTTCATCTCTATCTCCAGCTTCTTCTCCAGCTCCTTCAGGATTTTCTCATGGCGCCGCTGAGCGTTCCGCTGAAACATGTTTCAAGCATAGGGTGCATGATAACTCAAGAGATAATGAATTTCTGGAATCTTTCAGCAGTATGGTATTGTAATATTCTCACTCCTCTTTCTATACATATCTGCCTGCATATTTATGGCATTTGTGAAAGTGGCATGCAAAGCTGGTAAAATGAATGAAGAATGCATGCCATGTTGCAGCAGTCTGCTACTTTTAGTGTTCCCATTCTTTGTAACCTGCCTGCCCACAATCTATTAGTCAAAGTAGCACAAATGCGTTGTCTTGATCGCCATTCAATAATAGCACACATGTTTGCAAGGTTTCAATGAGGCTTTATACTGCTTCTTCGTGTGGCCCAAGGGCGATAGTTTTATGTAGGTGGTGCTTTCAAGTGAGGCCCTCTGTTCACTTGAGAGAGAGAGAGAGAGAGAGAGAGAGAGAGAGAGAGAGAGAGAGAGAGAGAGAGAGAGAGAGAGAGAGAGAGAGAGAGAGAGAGGAGGGAGAGATAGACAGAGAGAGAGAGAGAGAGAGAGAGAGAGAGGAGGGAGAGAGAGAGAGAGAGAGAGAGAGAGAGAGAGAGAGAGAGAGAGAGAGAGAGAGAGAGAGAGAGAGAGAGAGAGAGAGAGAGAGAGAGAGAGAGAGAGAGAGAGAGAGAGAGAGAGATTTGAGAGAGAGAGAGAGAGAGAGAGAGAGAGAGAGAGAGAGAGAGAGAGAGAGAGAGAGAGAGAGAGAGAGAGAGAGAGACATGAGCTAGAGAGAATAGACCTAGCAACAATGGATGCCTAGGCCGTGCAGGCTTTAGGGCCCAAGTGCAAGCGCCACCTAGTGACGAATCGGGGGAAGATAATTTTCAGCATAAAGCCTCATTGCATCTTCATCAAACTGACACAGAATTGTTTGCACCTCTGTTGCTTTTGTTTGTTTGTTTTTTGAGGGGAGGGGGGGGGGGGGGGGGGTTGTCCTATTTTGTAACTCACAAAGCTTGCATCCCAAGTTCCATACATGTATTCACAACCATGCCCAGACCTGTTTACCCCCTACACAAGTCTTGAGTAGTCTGGATAGCTGAAATGAGTAGCTTTGGTGCAAAATGTGTAGTTTTATTCATTAAACCATCAAACATTGTTCACTGAAATTGAGTAGTAATCAGGAGTGAAAGAACATTATTTTCAGTTTTGAAGAGTAGTAGACGTCCAAATTGAGTAGAATACTACTCGAAAAGAGTAGCGTAAACAGGTCTGCATGCCCCATAATGTCAAGCTGCAGATCCCCAGACCAGCGGTCAAGCAACCCCTCTCTTACGAGATGGGACATACGTCATGTTTCTTTATTGTCCATTGGCATTGTACAATGCACATGGAAACTTGTCTTCCACCGTGTAAAATAAGATGAGATTATATCAAAATAGAAATATTAAACATAAATTTACATTAAAACAAATATGCAACTCTCAGTGTCACACCACACCCAATCATTCATCCGCTCTCCGCTATCTTGCTCACTCACCATGCAACCCACCACCACTTCCGCCTTCATTTTTAACCCTTTCTTTTCTTTTTTTCCTTCCTTTCCTCCTTTTTTCCTCGTTCCTTTTCTCTTTTCTTTTCCCTTTTCCCTTTTTGTTTTCCCCCTTCATGATCTCAAGAGTTACTGTTCTTTGCATTTACCCCGAGTTTCTCCAGTCATTTGCTCTCTGAAGTAGCAAGAGCACCAGCAGAGTAACTAAACATGAGGAAGATATAAAGGGATCATAATAATAGGTGGAAGTTCAGTTTAACGTCGCGTATCGGCTTTCGCCATGTACGACGGGCTGAACAAACCAACCACGTTATAAACAAAAATTTATGTTCCTGAATCACTGTCTTAGCCAAAAGGCTGAGAAGCGATCAGTCTACATCCTGTAATAATAATAAGGCGTGCGACACTTTATATACTCATTGTCAGAAATCATATACATCTGTATTGTTAAGAAAAATTGGGACTTTTCTGGTGTTGCATTGCCTTCGGGCATTGCCTCCAGGATCGTTCCCACCATCTTTATCTCTATAAATGTCCCATATGTGTTTGTTCCAGACCGGAGGACGTCAAATGAATTTTCATTCAAGGCGTGTGACAGAAAATCATCAGATCTCATTTCATGACCCACCACTGACACCCCACCCCCTCCTATCCACCCCTCCCCTTCCCTTCCCCCACCCACCCCCTTTCTCCCCAGCCATCCTTACGTCAGGAGCCGACCCCTCCACGGCCGCTGCTACGGCCACGTTGCTGGGGCGACGGGCCTCGGCCTCCAGCTGTTTGATGCGGGCGTTGAGCTCGCGGATTTCTCTCTTCAGCGCTGCCGTGTCCTCGCTGCCTCCTTTCCCTTTCCCCGCTCTGGCGCTGCCTGCTTTTGTCTGTGGAGCGAGGTAAAAAAAATAATACAGTAGAATAATGATAATTCAAAAAGCGGGTAACTCAAAAACACTAGATAACTCACAATAATTTTTGGGTCCCAGTTTAATAATCTTTATGTTGAAAAATCTCTTTAACTCAAAAATTGGCTATCTCAAAATACAATTTCAGTCCCTTCTGGCTGCAACGTTCTCTCGAGGTGGGAGCAACCCGAATTTCACTGAGACGTACGCCTCTGTGACTATAAAGTACCTAATAATAATAATAATGATAAAAGGAAGCAATCGGTCAGTGTTGAATGAGTTAACAGAGAGGCTCCACTGTACATAAAAACAGTTTGCACTTTCCTGCCGTACCGCCACTCAACTGAACGAGCCAGCATAGTAAGCCGCCACAGAACCCAGCCATCGTCAAGCGAACAACTCTGCCTGCAGCCCACACACAGCATGAGAAAAGGAACCTAGCCTAGCTGCTCGACCAAAGACTACTGGGAAGAAACAAGACAAGAAGGAAACATGGGCCTACAAGTGGAAAGAGCATGAGAGTGAGAATGTGAGAGAGCGAGTGAGAAAGTGAGTCTAATCTTGCTGGGGCCAGTAGAATAATGCATGCATAAACCATGTTCATGTGTATACGAATTTAAAAACAAACAAACATCATGAAAGATTCCCCAATTCTGTTCCTTCTCACGGGAAGTAGAAAAGCAGTCAAAACTCTGATCTCAAAATTTTAAAAAAAAATTTTGCATTTTCCATACTCACTGCTGCTGTTGCAGACACTGCGCCTGCCGTTGCTGCCTGCAGCTGCTTCAGCTGTTAAGAAAACAAAAGAAAACCGGAAAATGTCACCAAAATTACGTTAGGAAATTTCCCTTCTTTTAAAACATCAGTAAGCCAAGTTTATAGTCAATTTCTGAACTCAATCATGCTGTTTTAAACGAATATGGCTGTTTTTTGTTTTTGTTTTTAAATCAAACGAACTGACAAGTACACACGAAAATGTTTCTGTGTATTATGTCCACCGACGCCTGCATACATCTTTACACATGCACACACTCACATGCAGCGCAGGTGCGCACACACACACACACACACAAACAAACAGACACACAAGCACACATATATACATTTGCACACACACACACACACACACACACACACACACACACACATACACACACATTTTTTTTTTCACCTTTAAATATTTAGAAGTAAGTCTCAGTTTATGTATTTCACTGACGTTTCATTACCATAGGGTCTAAATCATACAGGTACTCAGATACACATACCCTCACCCCATTTATTCATGTACATTATATGCATGCATAGATTAGCAATCCTTCGTATCTTCCTACACGCACACCCACAACCCCCTTAAACGGACATTTGCACATAATCATACATATCCTTTTGTTGTTGTTGTTGTTGTTGTTGTTGTTGTTGTTGTTGTTGTTGTTGTTGTTGTTGTTGTTGTTGTTGTTGTCTAAGATCACTGTAAGGTGGATAGACGTTAAATTAAAGAACGATACACACACATACACACCTTGCTTTCCAAGGCAGGGAATAAAATGGTAGACTGGGGAAACTCACCAGGGTTTGGGTTTGGTGATCAAGGGAGAAAAGGGAAAGAAGCAAGCTTTCCGCTCGTAGAGCTTTCATCAGACTGGGGGTTAGTGGGGAGAGAGACAGAGCTTAAAAACAAGAAAACAACAACAAAAACTGAATAGAGCTCAGAATGAAAAGAGAGGGTCTGGTTATCACTGCCTCAACTTGCCTCAAATTGCTTGAATTTAGGTTTCAGGCATACCCACATGCACCAGTGACACACACACACACACACACATAGGTGCAACTCCCCAAAATGAAAAAAAATGAAAGGCAGGGCATGGGGGGGGGGGGGGGGGGGTGCAGAGCCATGTCAGACGATTCAGGGGGGGCAACTTAAGAGAGAGAGATAACGAGACAGACAGACAGTTAAAATGATAGACAGAGACAGTTCGAGTCTGAAAAGCTTTTTTGTTTCGTAAAAATTAGGGGAAAATCGTAAAGGTAAACAGGTGTGTGTACCAGAACACCAATTACAGACCTTGCTCTCCAGGGCGGCTCTCTGCTGCTCCTTCTTGTCCACCTGGTTGTTCAGTTCTTTCACCGCTTTCTCCTTCTCAGCCCTGGCCGACTTTACCCGGCCCTGAAATCACACCACAAACACACTCTCAACTAAAGGGCCAGCCACACAATGCAATGGTCAACCTATGGCGATATTTTTTCACGCCAGAGGGCAGTCAATGCACTAGGGGCTTATCACGCGATTTTCTTACTTGGGCGTAGTGAGAGAGAGAGAGTGATGGTAGGACCACTCACTGTCTCTCTCTCTTTCTTTATCCCCAACTAATAATATAGAGAGGATTAGCCCCACACGAGCGTCATGCCCTCTGGCGTGAGAAAAATCGCACTAAGTCTCTCATTCAATTCAACAATTTTATTGTCTCCAAACAAGTGAAGAAATTTGTTTCTCGGCATGCACATAAAAATGAAGACAAAATAAGACATTGCTATAACCTAACAGAAGAGACAATTTGTAAAATAACATAAAAGCACATGTAATTAACATGAAACATAGTTATCACACACACACACACACACACCTGAACAAGTACACTGAGCATCCAATGATCAAACCCCTTTAGAAGCTGCAAGTATATACACTGCATATGATTCAATCTCAATGCGATACGATTGTGACCGTGTCTGTGAGTCACGATTCACGTGAAATACTTCCGCCTTAACTCATTCCGGACGAATTACAAGTATACTCGGAACAGGAGAACGCCAGTCAGGGCCTACTTACGAGTATTCCGACTTTTTTAGTCTAAAACCTGTCTAAATCCATGGGTTTTTTTTCAATCCAAATCACGTTTTCCGAGGTCCCTGTTGGTTGCTTTCCTTGCCCCCAACGCCTTGTTGACCACATCCAGCTATGACTTTGCCCTCTCACACACACAGAGTTACCTCCAGGTCCCTGTTGGCTGCTTTCTGTGCCCCCAGTGCCATGTTGACCACATCCAGCTATGACTTTGCCCTCTCACACACACACACACAGAGTTACCTCCAGGTCTCTGTTGGCTGCCTTCTGTGCCCCCAGGGCCTTGTTGACCACATCCAGCTATGACTTTACCCTCTCACACACACACACACAGTTACCTCGAGGTCCCTGTTGGCTGCTTTCTGTGCCCCCAACGCCTTGTTGACCACATCCAGCTGAGACTTTGCCTCCAACAGGGCTGCCCCCTGGCTGGCTGCAGCGCTCTTCAATTCCGCCTTCTCTTTCTCCAGCATCGCCTGCATGAAGGAACACAATGGTGGATGATGATTGTGATAATGATGATGATGGTAATGATAATGATGACGATGATGATGATTATGATTGTGATAATGATGATGATGATGATGAAGATGATGATGATGAAGATTAGGACAATGATGTTATGCATTAATGATGATGATAAGAATAATAAAGAAGATGAACACGAAGATGATGATGAAGATGATAATGGACACACACACACACACTAACATATTATTTTGCCCCCCCCCCCTTTTATTTTTTAAAGAGCTAACAAAGAAAAGGTGAAGGGAGAGAGAAAGAGACAGACAGCGACAGAGCGACACAGAGAAATAAACAGACAGAGAGAGAGAGAGAGCGAATGAGATAGAGGAAAATAGAGAAACAGAGAGAGACAGAACAACAGAGACAATGAGAGAAACATGACACACACAGAAACAGAAACAGAGACTGATAAGGCCAAACAAACAAATATGTCTGTTTCCGGGAACATGGCCAAACAAAATAGGGTAGGTAGGTAGGCTTTCAAATTTATTTTTTTTCTTCTTCACAGTGCAAGATTTTTGTCGTATTTGCTGAAACATGTGAATGTGAGTATCAATCAACAGATTATCTTTACCACTTGACTGTTTTTCACATAAGCATGTTGCAGCAAGCATAGCAGTAATATTGTACTGCGGGAAATCGCATGCCTTGTGCCCGCCATTGTGTTGGCGGATGTTGATCACGAAAGTCTGCGCGAGTAACGGTCCTTGACTACGCCGAGTGAGAGTGCAGTGGTTGTTTCCCTTGCATCGTCTGCTCAAATTGCTTTTTTTTTCTTTTTTTCTTGAAACTCGTCAACAACAAAAAATTAGGGTCGGCAACAAAAACTAGGCTCGGTCGGGTTACCGGAAACAGTCTTTTTTTTTGTTTGGCCTAAAACAGATGGACAAACAGACAGACGCAGCTTGAGAGAGACAGACAGACAGACAGACAGAAACACTGTGAACCGCGTCAGCCCCTCACAATCTTGTTCTGGAGGTTCTTGATTTCCTTGGCGGTGTCCATGGGCACATTGGCCAGCCGTTCCTTCTCCAGCTCTTCGTTCCTCTTCTGCGCTTCGGCCAGTTGCTGTGTGGGTTAAACAAATACCATATTTTTTCGGATCATTAGGCGCTGCTGTGCATAAGGCAAATTTCAAGAAAAATCTGAGAAAAAAAATTAAAGTAAAAGGCGCCCTCATTTATCAGGCACCTCGCAAAAGAAAGTCAAACTTTGAAGCGTACGCATCCTGTAAACGCTTACCGACCGCCATTACTGCTGTCATATACGAGAGTTGGCTCCCCTCTCCAATAATCGAACTTCCTTTTGAGCTGCTTCCTGTTGCTGTGTTTGGACAATTCTTCACGAAAACTGATCGAATTATGGCTTTTTAAGCTCTGCAATGATGCTTTTTACATCCAATGAAGGATTATGGCATCTGTTGGACGGTATCTCGGACGATAATAGGGATTTTGAAGCATTTTAACGTGAGTATCCATCGTATCGGCGTCTCGTGACCACTTTCGATGTCTGACTTACAGTAGACTGTACTGAACATGGCAATCATTGCCTCACTTCTAACGATTTTGTTGACTAATAGGGCGCCCTCGTTTATTAGGGTCATAGGTCGAAATTGGAGAACAAAATAATCGCCATATAACCCGAAAATTACGGTACATACACTATTTTCTGGACTATAACTTATAAGGCGCACCCTCCAAATTCAACACGAAATTCAGATGTTGTTACTACACTTTCTTACTATATTAGTAGTCATATTATAAAGCACAGGGGTTTCACTCTGGGGAAGAAAAAGTATTACCGTAGAGTCCGAAAAAAATATGGTACTCTTTTCTCCTACCATAAAAACAACAAAACCAAAACGAATAGAAAACATTTTTTTGTGTAAAACAGTCCAAATACACATTGAAGTTTTATCTTTTAAAAAAATCAATAAAAACCTAAAAACAATTTGATGAATTTGACTACCGTATTTTTCGGCTCATTAGGCGCTGCTGTGTATAAGGCGAATAGGGCAATTTTCAAGAAAAATCTGAACAAATTAGAGTAAAAGGCGCCCTCGTTTATAAGGCGATACACACCTCACAAAACAAAGTCGAAGTTTGAAGCCCGTACACGTCCTGTAAACGCTTCCTGACCGCCATTATGGTTGTCATAAACGAGAGTTGGCTCCCTTCTCAAATAATTGAAACTTCCGTTTTTGCGACTTCCGGTTGTTGTGTTTGGACAATTCTTCACGAAAACTGATAGAATTATGGCATTTTAAGCTCTACAATAATGCTTTTTACATCCAATTAAGGGTTATGGCATCTGTTGGACGGTATCTCGGACGATAATAGGGATTTTGAAGCATTTTAACTCGAGTATTCGTCGTATCAGTGACTCTCTTCTCACGATTTTGTTCACTAATAGGGTGCCCCCCGTTTATTAGACGCATAGGTCGAAATTGGAGAAGAAGAAAAAATTGTCTTATAACCCGCAAATTATGGTACATACAGTATTTTCTGGACAATAACTTATAAGGCGCACCCTCCAAATTCAACACGAAATTCAGATGTTGTTACTATACTTTCGTAATCATATTCTAAAACAAAGAGGTCTCACTCTGGGAAGAAAAAGTACCAAACCGCTGCTTTTTTCTTCAACTTTGGCCCATGTGGCTTATAGACTGATGCGATTTGTCTGTGGATTTTTTCCCATTCTACATTTATCAGTATGATTAAATCTGTTTCTGGACACATTCTTCAGCCTATTTTGAGCTTCTTTAGACTCAAAACTGGTTTTGGTCATCAATAGATTCAAATCTCATGTTTAAAGTGTCTGAGGACATTAAATACATATGTTCTGATAGGAGAAATTTGTGTTGGTTTGTGCACATACAATTTTCTGTGGCTTATACACTTATAAGCTTATATGTGAATAAATACCTAATATTTTGTCAATTTAGGGGAAATGTCTTATATACAGGTGCGTCTTATAGTCCAGTTTTTACGGTATTACTGTAAAGTAAAAAAATAAATAAAAATGTTACTCTTTTCTCCTACAAAAAACCCACCAACAACCAGAAAACATTTTGTGTAAAACAGTCAAAATACACGAAAAACCACTGACTCACACGCACAAACACATGCACTCACAAACAAACACACACATTCACAGACAAACACAAATGAGTACTCTCTCTCTCTCTCTCTTCCTCTCTCTCTCACCCACACCCACACACCCTACCTCCTCTTTACTAGCCAGGCTACTCTCCAACACAGCGGTGGCCTTGTGGACCTCGCTCTGGGACTGGCTCTGCAGCGCGGCCATCTCGTCCTTCAGCACCTGCAGCTGTTTCTGCAGGGACTCCAGCTCCTCGCGGGTCGCATCGTGGGCCGCCCTCTCCTGCTGCAGAGCCACGTTCAGGCTGTCTATCTCCTGGTGCAGTTCTGCGCTGTCCTCCGAGCTCTCCTGAGATCAGTTCAGTTTAGACATTCTATTTACCATTTTTTCGGACTCTTTAAGGCGATACTTTTTTTCCAAGACTGACACCCCTGCGTCTTATAATATGACTACTAAAATAGTAAGAAAATATAATAACAGAATCTATAAATTTTGTGTAAAATGTGGGGGGTGCGCCTTATAATCAGGTGCGCCTTATAGTCCAAAAAATATGGTACCTTTTTTTTTTTTTTTTGGGGGGGGGGGGGGGGACTATAACTGTACAAGGCACACCTTTTTTTTTTTATAAAGCACACCCCCAAATTTTACACAAAATTCAAGATTTTGTTAGTACACTTTCTTACTATTATATAACTCCCTACACCCTAACTATGCTGTTTATCCTGTTAAAGATCATTTTTATCCTATTAGAGATCATTTTTATCCTGTCAGAGATTTTTTTCCCTGTTGTTTATGCATCAGAATCGTCAACATGATGACGGAGGATGCTTCAAAAAAGAAGAAGAAGGCGCAGGGGTCTCAGTCTGGGAAAACAAAGTATCGCCTTACAGTCCGAAAAATAGGGTAGACTTGGAACAAAAATCAATGACAAAAAACATGGGGAAAAAATCAAGTGTACTTGATAAACATTAACAAATCAAATACATAAAACTCTCATCATTATGATCTTTAGTCACATAAACAGCTCTCATGAAACAGACCAATCAAAAGGCATCAAAATCATTTCAGGTTTTAGTCCATAAATAGTTCAGATTCTTTTAAAAACATACTTTACTTTTTTTGTTTTGCTCTGTGGGTTTTTTTATCATTAAACCGTTTCTTCTGGGTTTTAATTTCGACTTTGTTTTAATTTGTTGTGAATATTATTGAACCCAGCAGTCATCTTCGTTTTTTGAAAGAATGCTAGAGACCATTTTTATCCCGTTAGAGATCTTTTTCTTCTTCTGTCAGTTCAATTTTTGTTTCAGCATCAATGAACAGAGTGGTTGAAAAAATAATAATAATCCCTTCTGTCCATGCATATAAGGCGCACCTGATTTAGATTATAAATTTTACACAAAATTAAGATTTTGTTATTAAAGTTTCTTACTACAGTGGAGTCCAACTCTCCCCACTTCGACAGAAGCACGCGCAACTGCAAGTGTGTTGCGAAGATATTTGGAGGCAAAATTGGAGGACTTGAGCAGTTTGGACCTTCTTTCAAAAATGGGTAAACTGTTGAAGTGTGCCAAAACAGATCAGCGTCAGACAACACTGCTGAACTTCTTCAAGCCTTGTACATCCCGTGATTAAGACAGACGATCCAAACTGGTCAAGTTTATGTTTTCGGTTATCGTTGGTGAGTGTTTGAACTGTTTTTGTTTCCAACATACATTGTACATGTACATGTACAACGAAATCCTGATACAACGAACTGAGTCTGTGTTCCCTTAAAATTCTTTTTACCCGGACTCCACTGTATACTATCAGTCACATTATAAGGTGCAGGGATCTCAGTCTTTGAAAAAAAAAGTATCGCCTAAAATACGGTAGTAAGAAAATATAACAAAATCTGATTTTTGTTTAAAATGGTTTTTTTTGGGTTTGCGCCTTATAGTCCAAAAAACATGTATACACCTGCTTTATCCTTCAATTAATGACTTCCCTTGTCAATTACCCAGTATAAAGAGTTCTCTTTTAATCTTACAAACAGTTCTTCTCTGTCTGCTTACTCTCAGATTTCAGATCCTAGTTTCATCTAAAACGTCTTGTGATTTGAATTGCCAGCTGACAGACAAAACACAGAAACGTAAAAGGACAGAGAGAGTGCTTTTCTCTAGCAACAAAAAATAAAAGATAAATCAATCAATCAATATTTGGTTGTTTTGGGGGGTTTTGTATGTTAGTCTGTCATTTCCGACAATGACTGCCAGATAGCAGAGACTATTCTGGCAGGCTGGGCGAGAATTTGTTTAAAGTGGAGATGCCTTGCCCAGAGTACATCCCCACTCTCTCAGTGGATTTGAGGACACAGCTGGCATTGAGGAAGGTCCCCAAAGGCCAGCCCATCCCTTTTGCTGCAGCACCAGAGCCGGTGCAAGGGCCCCCCCCCTCGTTCGAGAGTCATAGTCTTCCGCAAGAGACTAAACTGTACTATGAGTCTCCATTACTGTAGAAAACCATCTATTGTACAGCTCTCATGTTACTGTTGGCCCCTGCTACAGGCTGATGTCAACCAATGATAAAAGCCATTTGAGTAAAGGGCAAAATCAAGCGATTAATCAATAAATGCGAGGACTCACAGCAGTGACGGCCACGGCAGCCAAGGAGCTCTGTTCAGCCAGCCGTTCAGTGAGCTCAGCCACCTCACCCTCCAGGCTCTGCAACAAGGAATGTACAATGGTGATGTGATGTGAGGAAGATAATGAAGAAGAAAGGAAGAAGGAGAAGGAGAAGAAAAGGAGGAGAAAGAAGAAGCTCTGGAGGTGATGAGATGTGAAGAAGATAACGATGGAGAAGACGGAAAAAGAATAGAGAAGAAGAAGAGAAGGATAAGGGGGGCAGAAGAAGAAGATAAAGAGGAGGATCCATCTGTTCTAAGAGGTCAACCACCTGACCCTCCAGGCTCTGCAACAAGGAACAGGCAATGATGATGTGATGTGAGGAGGATAATGATGAAGAAAGGAAGAGGGAGAAGGAGAAAAAAAGGAGAAGAAGAATATAAAGAGGAGGAGACATCTGTTCTGTGAGGTCAGCCACCTGACCCTCCAGGCTCTGCAACAAGGAACAGGCAATGATGATGTGATGTGAGGAGGATAATGATGAAGAAAGGAAGAGGGAGAAGGAGAAAAAAAGGAGAAGAAGAATATAAAGAGGAGGAGACATCTGTTCTGTGAGGTCAGCCACCTCACCCTCCACGCTCTGGAGGTGATGCGATGTAAAGAAGATAACGAAGAAGAAGACAGAAAAGAAAAGAAGAAGAAGAGAAGGTGAGGGGGGCAGAAGAAGAAGATAAAAGAGGAGGATCCATCTGTTCTGTGAGGTCTGCCATGCTACCCTCCACGCTCTGGAGGTGATGCGATGTGAAGAAGATAACGAAGAAGAAGACGGAAAAGAGGAGAAGAAGAAGAGAAGAGAGTGGAAGAAGGTGGTGGAGGAAGAGGAAGAGGAATGAAAAAAGAAGAAGAAGAAAAAGAAGAAGAGGAAGAAGAAGAGGAAGAGGAAGAAGAAGAAGAGAAGAGAGTGGAAGAAGGTGGTGGAGGAAGAGGAAGAGGAATGAAAAAAGAAGAAGAAGAAAAAGAAGAAGAGGAGGAAGGAAGAAGAAGAGAAGAGAGTGGAAGAAGGTGGTGGAGGAAGAGAAAGAGGAATGAAAAAGAAGAAGAAGAAGAAGAAAAAAAAAAGAAGAGGAAGAGGAAGAAGAAGAAGAAGAAGAAGAAGAAGAAGAAGCAATCTGACTCAAATTTTCTTCCTTTCTTTCTTTTAGTAATGGGAGAGTGACTGATTCTGGAAGTCTTTGACAAAGATTAATAAATCGAAATGTTGACAAAGGCTGAGCTTTTTGTCTTCCCATCTCAGATCTTTCTTTCTTTCGGTCTTTTATTTTCAATAATAAAGCTCTCTCCTCACCTGCACAGAGGCCAGCAGCTTAGCGTTCTCCTCCATCAGTTTCTCCTTCTCTCCTTCCAGGTCAATCACCTTGTTGTCCAGGTCCGACAGCTGCTGGTCCACATCTGAAGGACAGGTGGGAGTTGGGCATCACCATACTATTCGGACTATAAGGCGCGCCTCTGTATAGGTTAGGTTAGGTTAGGTACTTTATAGTCACAGAGGCATCTCTGTGAAATTCGGGTTGCTCTGCATGCGATTTTTTGTGTGACTGATGAGGATGGAAGGTGGGGTGGGGGGTAAGTCTTGACCAAATGACAACTTTTTCGTTGCCACTGGGTTTAATGTGTGCTAAGTGCATGGGCACGCGGGACCTCGGTTTATCGCCTCATCCGTAAGACTCCACATTCAGACTGTAAGGCCTAGTGCAAAGTGAGAGGAAAAATCCCCTGTACCCAGGTTCGAACTCGGGTTTACTTGACACGAAGGGAATGCGTTACCTCTGTGCCACTCTAAACTCTAAACACCACAGGCGCACCCCCAAACATTTTACCCAAATTTCAGATTTCGGTATATTTTGTTTTACTATTTTTTTAGTCATATGTGACCCAGCACCACGAAATGGTAAGTCGCTGGGCTAGTTTCTCACAACAGGCTTGCAAAGTCAAAAGTCTCTTCATTTTATTAATCAATTTTGAGTTATGCACAAGCATACTGTTTCATAACTACAGGGCATACTCATTTTTTGTGCCCCCCAAAAAAAAGGAGAAAAATGACAAGGAAAGAAGCCATATCATGAGGTTCACCAGCAATACTACAAAAAGCAAACAAGGCAAAGCCTTCAAGGCTCACTCACTATGCGTTATAACAGAACAACAATAAACAAACAAACAAACAACAATTATGCCCATGCTGGGAAACGAACCCGTGACGTTCGCGTGAGAGGTGAACGTCTTACTAACTGCGCTATCGTGGCTCTAATTGTCGCGGGCCACTTGTAACATTATATAATGCTAAAGAATGACTTCCCTCTGTCCGTTCACATGTACTCTTTCTACTCTCACTTCAAAGGTTAATAACTGATTTACTATCAAATCACTCTGGCTCCTTTAAAAGAAAACAAAAATGGAGTCACTGAAAACATAATAATGGTATTTATCACCTTGCAAAGTTTGGATGTGCTATTATTTGTAGTTTCAGAGAAAATTACAATGTTAACTCATTGGATGATGATAATGATGATGATGATGATGATGATGACAATTTATAACAACAATGACAAACTGACCAGTCTCAGGCATGGTAGTACTGGAGGAGGCAGACTGAGGCCTCTTGCGTTCCTGGGGGCTGTAGATGATGATGATAATGACGATGACAATGATAACAATAACAACAATGACAAACTGACCAGTCTCAGGCATGGTAGTG
This sequence comes from Phymorhynchus buccinoides, assembly GCA_017654935.2. Lineage (NCBI taxonomy): Eukaryota > Metazoa > Mollusca > Gastropoda > Neogastropoda > Raphitomidae > Phymorhynchus > Phymorhynchus buccinoides. The sequence continues at coordinate 13,876,840 of CM065685.1, forward strand.
ATGATGATGATGATGATGATGATGATGATGATGATGATGACGATGATGATGATGACAATGACAATGACAAACTGACCAGTCTCCGGCATGGTAGTCCTGGAGGAGGCAGACTGAGGCATCTTGCGTTCCTGGGGGCTGTAGATGATGATGATGATAATGATAATGACAATGATGATGACGATGACAAACTGACCAGTCTCCGGCGTGGTCGTCCTGGAGGAGGCAGACTGAGGCCTCTTGCGTTCCTGGGGGCTGTAGATGCCCGTGGTGAGGAGGGTCAGGGCGCGCACCTCCAGCTGCTTGATGTCCGCAGCCTTGCTGGCGTCTGCCGCCGCTGCTGCCAGAGCCTGACCTTCCTCATCTCTGAGAGAACAATACAGTGGAACCTCCCTAGTAACTCATTCACATCGGTCGGAAAAGAGGGGTGTCTTAAATCAGGGGTGACCAAAACAATGCACTCAGTGACTCACTACACCGTATATGACGCACAGCACATGCATACACTAAAACTAAAACATGCTTTCTCCGTCATTCTTGAATGAAACATACGAAAACGAGCTAAAAACAAAGTGTGCTCGACGGCCCGTGTTGCGCTCACACACAAACTACACATAACAACAGTACAGACCTAATTTTCGCCATTTTACGTTCTGGCAGTTAATTTTCAGTCACAGTTTGCACACACAGAACTTTTACCGCGCATACAACTCGGCTGACAAAATGGCGCCGCACACACCGCAAATACGAAATCATGGCAAACGCTAATGCGCCAGCTACTACACAATAATGCCAATTTATCAGTCTGATAGCGGAAAGGAGCTGCTTTTCAACTTTTGTTTTGTAAAGTGAGACCATTCACTGAGTTCCAACTTATGGAGTGTGACCGATCACCGCTCAGTAATGACACATGTGCATAAAAGTGGTGACATTTAGTGGTCAGATCGTGATATCGCTGATTAAATTCTTCAATTTCGGCATGAGAACCGTTCGTTTTTACCGAGATTGACCTAACAACAGTGGTACCCCAGCTGTGCGTCGGCTCGAACTGAGGCCGAGAAGGATAGATATCATACGTTTTTGCGACTGATAATTGTCAGAATGTGTTGCATCGGTCGTAAAACGCGTTAGAGGGGGAGTCGTAAATGAGGAGGCAAGTTTAGAAGAAAAAAACGATCCGTCATTCATATTTCAGTCGTAAAAGAGGGGAGGTCATAAATCAGAGGGCCGTTCGTGAGGGGGTCGACTGTATCAGCTTTTCCAATCCTGATTTGAGGAGCACGCCTGAACTACTTTCACACAGGTCTTACCTGTCAGCGTCTTCAGGGGCACTGCCGTGGGCCTTCTTGTACTTCTTGTCCCAGGAACTCAGCGCTTTCTTGGTGCCGGACTCTTTATCGCTCAGAGGTTTGGCGGCCTCCTTGGCAGCGGCCAGTCGATTCTCCACCGCCCTTCCGGCATCTTCGTGTTCCCCGTGAATGCTTTGCACCTGGATAAAAAAAAAGGGTTAGGCTTATAAGTCAAGGTCAATTGTAATTTAATTGTACATGTGTGTGTATGTTTGTGTGAACATGTGCGGGTGTTCTATATTTTACTAGATCAATGTTTATAAGAAAATCTTACTTTTAATATATCATGTTTGTAAATAGTGTTGCTAAGGATTATTAATTTGTTTTATTGAAATTGAGCTTTCTCTCTCTCTCTCTCTCTCTCTCTCTCTCTCTCTCTCTCTCTCCCTCTGTGTGTGTGTGTGTGTGTGTGTTATACCTCGTTGTATATATTACGTTGTTTACAATAATTGTTCATGTTTTATCTTTTAGTGTGGTTGTGTTCGATAATGAGAGATGGGGCATTTTGAGGATGAGGGATAGGTATGTTTGTTAATATATTTTTTTAATATATACACACACACACAGATCACTTACAAGAACAGCAACCATCTGCAGCAGTCGAGCAATATCAGGGTCGGCTTCAAGTTCAACACACACACACTCCCAACACACACACACACACACTCCCAACACACACACACACATACATACACAACACACACTCTCAACACACACACACACACCAGGGACCTGGACCTGGGACACATTAGAGGGGGGGTTACAATCAAGGGCGGGGGTCTGAGGGCCGGCGCAGGCCCCCAGTGGGGTCCAGGAGGGAAGGCCCCTGGTGGGGGTCAATTGAAGCTTTTTTCAAGAAAATAAAGTGCAAAACCCCCTTTAAATCGCACCTTTAGAAGAACAATAAAACAGTAATAATGACTTCTTTCATAATCTCTCTCCCTCTCTCTCTTTTTTCTTTTCTTTTCTTTTTTGGGGTGGGGTGGGGGTGGGTGGTGGGGTTACGGAACCCAGGTACCCCCCCCCTGGATCCGGCCCTGCACACACACACACATACACGTACACACACACACACACACTTACAAGAACAGCCACCATCTGCAGCAGTCGAGCGGTGTCAGGGTCGGTTTCAGCACACAGTGACACACACACACACAACACACACACATACTCCCAACACACACACACACACACTCCCAACACACATACACATACTCCCAACACACACACACACACACACACTCCCAACACACACACACATACTCCCAACACACACACAGAGATCACTTACAAGCACAGCCACCATCTGCAGCAGTCGGGCGGTGTCAGGGTCAGTTTCAGCACACACACACACACACACACACAACACGCACACATACTCCCAACACACACACACATACTCCCAACACACACACAGAGATCACTTACAAGCACAGCCACCATCTGCAGCAGTCGGGCGGTGTCAGGGTCGGTTTCAGCACACAGTGACACACACACACACAACACACACACATACTCCCAACTCACACACACACACACACACATACTCCCAACACACATACACATACTCCCAACACACACATACACACACACACACACACACACTCACACACACACACACACTCCCAACACACACACACATACTCCCAACACACACACAGAGATCACTTACAAGCACAGCCACCATCTGCAGCAGTCGGGCGGTGTCAGGGTCGGTCTCAGCACACAGTGACACACACACATAACACACACACATACTCCCAACACACACACACACACTCCCAACACACACACACATACTCCCAACACACACACAGAGATCACTTACAAGCACAGCCACCATCTGCAGCAGTCGGGCGGTGTCAGGGTCGGTCTCAGCACACAGTGACACACACACATAACACACACACATACTCCCACACACCCACACATACTCCCAACACACATACACATACTCCCCACACACACACACACACACACACATACTCCCAACACACACACACACATACTCCCAACACACACACACACACACTCCCAACACACACACACATACTCCCAACACACACACAGAGATCACTTACAAGCACAGCCACCATCTGCAGCAGTCGGGTGGTGTCAGGGTCGGTTTCAGCCATCTTGGCCTGCAGCTTCATGTGCTGACGCACCATCTTCCTTATGTCCTTCGCCATCTCCCGCTTCTCCGCACGCAGTTTTTTCAGTTCCTGAGACATTTTGCATCACTAATGTTGATCCGGCAAAATAAGAAAACGAGACAAAGTACTAAACTGAGGTGCTATGTTTAAAGCGCTCTCTGAAAACATCTTAACTTTTTTTTTTCTTTTTTTTTCTAAGGACCATTTATTGTTCAGCTGTCCAAAAAGAGTTTCTTTAACTCATTCCGGACTAATTACGAGTATCCTCGGAACAGGAGAACGCCAGTCAGGGCCTACTTACGAGTATACTCGGAACAGGAGAACGCCAGTCAGGGCCTACTTACGAGTATACTCGGAACAGGAGAACGCCAGTCAGGGCCTACTTACGAGTATACTCGGAACAGGAGAACGCCAGTCAGGGCCTACTTACGAGTATACTCGGAACAGGAGAACGCCAGTCAGGGCCTACTTATGAGTATAATCGGAACAGGAGAACGCCAGTCAGGGCCTACTTACGAGTATACTCGGAACAGGAGAACGCCAGTCAGGGCCTACTTACGAGTATACTCGGAACAGGAGAACGCCAGTCAGGGCCTACTTACGAGTATACTCGGAACAGGAGAACGCCAGTCAGGGCCTACTTACGAGTATACTCGGAACAGGAGAACGCCAGTCAGGGCCTACTTACGAGTATACTCGGAACAGGAGAACGCCAGTCAGGGCCTACTTACGAGTATACTCGGAACAGGAGAACGCCAGTCAGGGCCTACTTACGAGTATACTCGGAACAGGAGAACGCCAGTCAGGGCCTACTTACGAGTATACTCGGAACAGGAGAACGCCAGTCACGGCCTACATACGAGTATTCTCGGAACAGGAGAACGCCAGTCAGGGCCTACTTACGAGTATACTCGGAACAGGAGAACGCCAGTCAGGGCCTACTTACGAGTATACTCGGAACAGGAGAACGCCAGTCACGGCCTACTTACGAGTATTCTCGGAACATCAATTTTTTAGTCTAAAACGTGTCTAAATCCATGGGTTTTTTTTCCATCCAAACCACGTTTTTCGAATTACATCCCTTCATCACTGTTCCAGCTTTCGTTTTACTTATGTTTGGTCCTTAGCCCTAGAGTAGACAAGCCTCTGAAAATACTCCAGTATGTTTTCTTTAACCCTTTCACCGCCAAAGTCGCATTTTAGCACCACAGTGATTTGACACCTATGTCACTAAAAGGCATCAAATTGGGGTCTATTATCCAAAGACCCTGTAGTCTTAGTTTTGGGAATTAAGGATAGACCTTATTTTACATTATGACACAGGAGAATCCCCAATACTGCAGATTGATTTTTTTCTCTACCCAGGTAGATTTAATTGACATTTTTGGCTGAAATATGGCTGGCGGTGAAAGGGTTAACAGTGATAATAATGAGACTAATGATTCTGATTTTAATGCAAATAGACACGATCTCAAAGCGAAAAATAAACTTGGATCAACCAGTAATGTTGTCAAAACTGAATCATTGACAGTGTCAGTGTTGTTGCGTTTCTTATTTGTTATAACATTATTTCTAGGCAGCCCCAGGCCAGTAATGGAGTTTACCTAAGGCAGTGAAGTCCTGAAGGGGTTAACTTCTTCATTGCACACTGGTCTAATCTCCAAACTTTAACGTTGGCATTTTCTCGGGAAATAGAAGGCATACATTGTTCAAACTTGGCACACATATAGATGTCTATGCAAGCTTTCAAACAATAATGATTTGAATAATTAAATACTTAAAACAACACTGTAAACAGATAACATTTTAGATTAGTGGGTTAGAGAGTATTCAACAGGCAACAGGCACTTTCTTTCCTTTTTTTTCCAGTTGTATTCATTAATGATAGTTTCATTTGTACTTTAAAATTGTACTGGCAATCTTGTACTTTAGACACCCCCCTCAATCTTTGGTTGTTGTTGTCCCACATGTTCCTGTTTGAGTGAGCCTTGAAGGCTTTGCCTCTTGTTGCATTTATCTTCAACAGTACTGCTAGTTCCTACATTACAAAGCATTGTCTACTCTTTGTCTACTCTTACACATTGCTTTCATTTTTCGAAACGCTTGACATTGCATACAACACTTACGCTCTCTTTGTCTTCCAGTTCTGCTGTCAGTTTGTCCACCTTTTCGGAGTCGTCTCTCTGAAATATCATGACCCATGCATGATTATAATTATCTGATATTTAATGATCACCCATACGATTATGAAAGTTGCTATAACTCATCTTTAATTTGATTTGTCCGAGTTGTTATAACTCAGAGACCTGTTGAACTCAGAGATTAAAATAAATATTCCTTAATTAAGCAAATTAATATCAGATTTGCATCCAATTTGTTCTAGTGACTTTTCATGAAAGCAGTCACTGAAAACATAACCATAATGTTCATCATTGTGCAAAATTAGGTTGTACTATTATTTGTAGTTTCTGAGAAAATTGCTATGTTAAAAGTTTTTAATGAGCCGTAATCACACACACACACACACACACACACATACACACACCAAAATGATCACTGCATAAACTTCACTTCGTTCATCAAAAAAATCAAACCTGTGTCAAGGCAGCGGCAGCCACAAGAGGAGTGGCCGTGACCCCTCCTGCTTCAAGGTCGGCCAGGCGCGCCCTGAGGTCAGCGTTCTCCTCCTGAAGGTCAGTCAGGCGGGACTGAAGGTCATCCACTGCGGCCTGACTCTTCTCCAGAGCGACCACAAGGTCAGGGTCAGGAACCTTGACCTGCGGGAAAAGCAAAATGGAATGCAGTGAGGGGACCATTTTTTTGTTTTCTATTGCTTGTTGTTTGTCGTTCTAATGAGCAACTTAGGACGCGGATTTGACCGCCAGGGAGCGATCTAACCAGTAGGGGCTTAACACTCGATGATTCTTAGTTGGGCGTAGTGAGAGAGAGAGAAGGGGAGATGAATCCCTCCCTCTCTTAGTTGGGCGTAGTGAGAGAGAGAGAGAGGAGATGAGTCCCTCCCTCCCTCTCTCTCTCTCTCTCTCTCACTACACCCAACTAAGAATTATCGAGCGCTAAGCCCTTACTGGTTAGATTGCCCCCTGGCGGTCAAATCCGCGTTCTAAGCTAACCATTGATTTGAGTTAACAAAAGGAGGGACATCAAAACTATTAAGAAGTGCATAATGTCAGTCATGTTTTTGATGGTGTGGCATTGCAATAAAGTTTGCTCCAAATCTTCATGTGATTATGCCAAAGCCAGATTACAAAGTACAGCTGAGTACTCTTATCACAGAACTGGATAACATGAAATGTTGGTTAATGCACAACAATCTGTTTGAACTAACGAAACTCCTCCTTATTATGACTTAGCGCTTAACAAAACAAATACTGGTGAACGCACACAAACATTTTTGTCCCCTATATTTCGTGTTAAGTGTACTCCCTGTACATTTACAGCTACCACAGAGGTCAGTGATGTTGGGCGGTTTGGGAATTTTGTTTATGTCATATGAACAATCAAGAATGTATCCAGCAACTTCAAAATGCATGTCTTTAGTAATAGAATATATGTCTTTCAAAAGGTAAAAAAAACCCGCAAGATTAAGCAACAACAAAAAGACTTCTAAACTGAACCAGTATTACTACTACAACAAAAACAGCTGCTGCAACAATTACTACAACCACTTCTAATCATAGGTCACAAACTGTCATCCCTAGATAACATCCATAGTGTGCGCATAAGACGCAAAGGTAAATCCATCATATCTGATAGCACACACCCAGCCAACCATCTGTTTCAACCTCTTCCTTCTGGTAAAAGGTTCTGCTCTTTTAAGTGCAAATCTAACTGCCTGAAGAACAGCTTTTACCTCTCTGCTGTCAGAGCCATCAATACTCCCCTAGGGGAATTTCTGTATCCTATTTTGCTCAGACTTGTGTCAATCGGTGTGCCAGCATGCTCGCGGTCTTGTATGTGAGTGTGTGTGTGTGAGGAGGTGGGACATGTGTTGGCATAAATGTGTATGCACGTGTATGTGTGTGTGTTGATGTATGTGTAGGTGTGCATCTGAGAGAAATAAATAATCTGAGAGAGAGACTGATACACGATGATGTAATCTGATTTTGTTACCCTTTTTTTCTTCTTTTTTTTCTTTCTTTCCTCTTATATTGGTTGTCCATTCGATGTGCATGCTTTCGTTGTTGTTGGATTGTGTCTTGTGCAAAACCAAAACGATTTCCTTTGTATTACGATGCATTGGCTGATTAAAGAATCTTGATCTTGATCTTGAACCTTCCTCCCCTTAGTATTGAAATGAAACTGACACCGAAACACAGAAGTAAAAAAAAACAACGCTGCACATTTTTTTTACCTCCACGACCGACACCTGAGGTTCAGCCACATCGGCGCTCGGCGGAGGCAGATCCGGGGTGGGAGGGACGGCGCCCGATTGAACAGCCTGCAGCGTCTCCTTCTGGCGGGTCAGGGATTCCACCATCTGTTCCACCTCCCCCAGGGACGTGTACATCTCCTTGGCTGAATCTGGCCTGAAGGCGAGAAACCATGGCACGCATTTTTAGAGCTTTTTCTCTCTTTTTGTTTTTTTTGCCCCTGCTGATAAGAGACATCTAATCTAGGCTTAACTAATTCGCATCGCAACAATTTTGAATTATTAAAAAAACCTCACAAATCACTCCAGCCATACACACAAACAAAACATACATAAACAAAAGGAGAAATGAAAGAAGATGACGGGTTTTTACTTCAGGTTTAGACATAGGGAAGTGGTAGATCAGACTTTTTTATATATAGACTTTATATATAAAAACTCTCTACACCGATTGGTTGTCCCACAACAAACCACTACAAAAGCAAAGTCAGAGGCAACATTTTTGTCTAAAGGAGCGAAGCGAGTTTAGATGTGACCAAGTCAGAGGCAAAATTGTGGTCTAAGGGAACGATGCAAGTTTAGAAGTGACCACGGTATGGCGTGCACACAGATTTACTTTCCTTGAAGCAAATGCATCAAATTGACAGCTATCTATTAATTCCGGATGTATATGGCCGGAAAGACTTGAATGAGTTAAGCTTAGAATATAGTGGAACCTCCTATTAAGGCCATCCTTATGAAGACTCCCTCTGAGATATGACACAAACATTTTTCACCAATTGTTTTCACTTCATATCTGGACTACTGAGTGCCCACTCCTCATTGATGAAAGATAGTAGATGACAGTAAGTGAAGGGAAAAGTCAGAGTCAAAGAGAGTGACAGACTAGAGGAAGCTACAAACACAGAACTTCCAGAAGGTGGGGGAAGTATTTGTGCAAAAAGACCTCCCCAGTATCCCCACAGGGGTGGGATGGGGGGGGGGGGGGGGAAGATTGCACACATTTTATGGCTGTTTATTTTTATCCTCGCTGATAATAAACAACTAATCTATGCTTTAGCTTATAATATATCGTTGGTGAAATTAAAAAAACTGGTATCTCATTTTGGTAGTTTTGAGAAAAATGAAATTAACAGCGTTGACCACAATTGATTAACTATGATGAATATGTTGTTCAACTTCAAGAGTTGAAGACATTGCGAGTTTAGTCCTGTGTTATGTTAAAATTGCTTTAAACGGGGTTTTTTTAGACTTGAAAAGAACGAAGATACGAGGTTTTTGTCCTTAACTAGATCTGAATTTGGGACTTACGAGTTTTTCTTCTATTTTCACAACCTCATTTACCACAGATAGAAAGTCGTTAGAGATACGAGCTTTTGGTGGAAGGTGGCGGGAAAAATTAGAGAGCTGACTATGTATCTAACTAAAAAAAAACAAAAATCGAGATACGAGGTTTTTAAATTTCACTGACGATATTCCACTCGCGCTCCGCTTCATTTTGCTGTCAGAACGCATTGCATTGCACTATGGAGGTGTACACAAAGCCGGGAAAGGTGGGTCGGGGGGGGGGGGGGGGGGGGGGGTGGTGAGACGGGAGGCAGTATGTTCAGATAAACATAAATACACAAATTAACCCTTTCATCGCCACTGTTGCCACAATGATTTAACACCCATGTCACTGAAAGGCATCAAATGAGGGTCAAGTATCCAGTGACATTATGTTCTTAATTTTAGAAGGTAGTAAGGATAGGCCCTATTTTATGCACGTCACAGAGAGGAATCCCCAATATTGCAGACAGAATCTTTTCTCTACCCAGATAAGCTTAATGGAAAGCTTTGACTGAAAAATGACTGGCGTTGAAAGGGTTAAGTATTTGATGTAACATGTTCTTCATAGATCAGTATAGGGTGGAAACACGGTTTTAAGTGCGAGTCTGTTTCTCTATACTGCTTAACTGTCCTCAAGAGAAGCCTAATATGCGACCAAATCTAATCAGTTATAAATAAACATACTGGATATTTGCTAAAAGTAAACAGACTGGGAAACATATCCTTATTCCGCCTCCTCCTTTGAACACACTTGCCAAAACAAAAGCACAAATAAGCATGCACATTACAAATGATACTCATACACACAAACAAATGCATGGCATGCGCTTATGCATGCACACACAAGCATGCATATAATATCTAAACACCCACCCACACCCACACCTAGTGACCTACACAAAGTAAAAATTAACTAAAACAATCAAAACTGACTTGTCCTCCTCCGTGGGCTCTCTCTTGTTCTTCTTCTTGAACTCTTTCTCCCACTTCTCGATCTGTTTCTGCAGGCGTTGTCTTTCCTCATCCATGTCCGCTCGGTCTTTCTCTACCTGAGAGCTTTTGTCCTGTGGCAAAAACAAAAACAACAACGGATAATAATAATAATAATAATTATTTTATTTCATATAGCGCTAAAATCCATACAGTAGTATGCTTGATGCGCCTTACAAAAGCAACAATGAAAAACATGCATTAAAATCAGCAAGAAAGTCATACTACCAACATTGCAATGCAAAGAAATAAAGTAACAAAAATAACATGATTCTCATCATCGTCATCATCATCATCATCATCATCATCACTGACCTCAGCAGCCTGGGCAGCCTCAGGGGAAGAGGCGACGATCAAGGCCAGTGCCTTGTACTGACTCTCCATCATCATCATCATCATCGTCATCATCATCACTGACCTCAGCAGCCTGGGCAGCCTCAGGGGAAGAGGCGACGATCAAGGCCAGTGCCTTGTACTGACTCTCCATCATCATCATCATCATCATCATCATCATCATCACTGACCTCAGCAGCCTGGGCAGCCTCAGGGGAAGAAGCGACGATCAAGGCCAGTGCCTTGTACTGACTCTCCATCATCATCATCATCATCATCGTCATCATCACCATCATCACTGACCTCAGCAGCCTGGGCAGCCTCAGGGGAAGAAGCGACGATCAAGGCCAGTGCCTTGTACTGACTCTCCATCATCATCATCATCATCATCATCGTCATCATCACCATCATCAGCGCCTTGTACTGACTCTCCATCATCATCATCATCATCATCATCATCGTCATCATCACCATTATCACTGACCTCAGCAGCCTGGGCAGCCTCAGGGGAAGAAGCGACGATCAAGGCCAGCGCCTTGTACTGACTCTCCATCATCATCGTCACCATCATCATCATCATCATCATCATCGTCATCATCACCATGATCACTGACCTCAGCAGCCTGGGCAGCCTCAGGAGATGAAGCGACGATCAAGGCCAGCGCCTTGTACTGACTCTCCATCATCATCATCATCATCGTCATCATCACTATCATCACTGACCTCAGCAGCCTGGGCAGCCTCAGAGGAAGAAGCGACGATCAAGGCCAGCGCCTTGTACTGACTCTCCAGCGCTGCGTACTGCTGTCGCAGCCTGTCTGATTCCCCGGCTTGGAGCAACAGAACGCGGTACTTCTCTTGCCACTCTGCACTCTCCTGTTGATCGATCACACAATGGCACAGTAATCATTGGAAGTCCCCTGTTCAAATAAAGTTTGAATAAAACCAGGAATACTGGAATACTGGAAAACCAAGGTGTTTGTTTTTTCCTTCTTCTTCACTTCCTGTACGACAGCAACAACACAATACTGACAACAGTATGGAATATTGATTATGAAAATGTGAGAGGTGGGGGTGGGGGTGGGAAAATGCAGAAGGTAAGGTAGAGAGTTGAGGGGATGGGTGGGGGGGGAGTGTGTGTGTGTGTGTGTGCGTGTGTGTGTGAATCAACATCTTCATCTTAGAAAATTATGCCTTTACACTTTCAATTTCGGAAAACTTCCAAGGGGGAAATATTATGACCTTAAAAGACTTTCTGAAAAAAAGAAAGAGCCGAAAAAATAGTAGATAAGCAAAAGCAAATCCAAAGGGAGTAAAATATAAAAAGGAGTTGCTAGCACAAAGCTTCTGGGCAGCAAGGTAATCTTCAGAACTTCCAGAAGGTGGAAAAGAAATAAAAACTTCAAGAAAACAGGGAAAATAACTGTACTTAAAATCTATAAAAAAATAAGTGAAGCATTTATATAGCGGATTCCTCCACCAAATGTGGAGCGCTATGCGCTTAACAACAACACAACACAAAAATTAAAAGCAAAAAATTCAAAAAGGACATATAATCGCTCACACACCAGGGCTCCCAGGGACCCCCATTTGGGGGTCTATGAAGTACTAAAATTCTAAAGGACCCTCTAAAAGAATGTGCAGGGGGTTCCAGGGATGCACTAGAAAAAATATTTTTAGCATTCGCAATGCCACTGGGACCCTCTACCCCTCCTCTAGGACCTTCTATACTCACAGTAGCTTTTCTCAGATCCTTTCAGTTCATGCCTTTTGGCAACATTCATCACCTGCATAAACCAATTTAAAGTGTTTTATCCATTACGCTTACATTGTTTTATGGTGACATACCACTTGTAAGGTCTTTTCCTATCCCTAACCACAATCAATGATAAGAATATTTGCTGCTGTTAAAAGAAATAACTTGAAACAAATAGCTCTCTGTGGAAAACAGAAAGGAGCTAGAATGAGGGGAATTCCAGTACTGTGTATTGTAAGTGAAGGAGTCCCTGGGACCCCTTCTTTTGGCGGGACGATTGGGAGCCCTGCACACATACAAATAGGCATACACATACATCCCACCCCCACCTCACACACACACACACACACACACATAAATAAAATAAAACAGTATCCCCTATGGGAGAACCTCTATCAGTCTACGCTTCTTTCCCCCCTCACCACAGAGACGCGAGCGAGGTCAGCCTGGAGATCCTTGACCTTGTCCATGAGGTCTTGCCGCTCCTCGCCCAGGCGCCCCATGTCTTGGCGCATCCGGTGGCGCTCCTCCGACGCTCCCTGGCGCTCCTCATCACCCAGTCCTGGCCTGGACGGAGCTGACTTCTCCGCTGCTCCGGTCTTCTCCTCTTTCTCCTCCTGTGTAGTGTGTGTGGTGGACACAGCGGGGTTGGAAATATAATAATAATAATTCTTCTTCTTCTTCTGCGTTCCCAGACCATATGGCCATAATGGGTAAGGTACATATGTGTTCGGTTTTCAGTTTTCACTGGTCTCCCCGCTGCGTACAGCCGATACATTCCGATTTCGGAGGAGCTCAAAGGAGACAAACTATTTGGAAGATTTTGTTTTTTTAAAAGACAGGAGAATGGGGCCAATAAGTCAGAAAGATAGTAGATCATAGATGACAGAAAGCAAAGGGAAAAGGCAGAGTCAAAGAGAGTGGCAGATTAGAGGAAGTTACAAGCACAGAACTTCCAGAAGGTGGGGGAACTAGTTTTACGAAAGACGCCTCGGTATCCCCACAGGGAATAATAATAATAATAACTAACATTTATAGATCGCCTTTTCTCTCTTGAGCTCATGGTGCTTCACAGTTATTTAAATAAATACATAGATCATAAGCTACTACAATATTAACTATAAAAAACATGCACATAGCCACAACACGCACGCACACACACACGCACACGTCTACACACACACACACGCGCACGCACACACCCACACACAATGTGGGGAACATAGTTTTAAGGCAAAAAAACAGGACAAGGAAGAAATCAGAGGTATTGCCGGAAGAGGTGAGTTTTAAGAGCGGTTTTGAAAGATAGGAAAGATTTAGCAGAACGAAGTTCATATGGTAGGGTGTTCTAGACAGAAGACAGTGGAAATTCTCTGTTATTACCTTATTCTTCTGAATACAGTGGAACCTCCCTTATATTAAGACCTACTTCTCTGAGACGTTGCCCTTCTTTGTAAGTATTAAAATTACCTCCCTTATAATTATAAGATTCCTCCCTTATAAGACCTCATTTTGGACGATTTTTGAAGGTCTTATAAGGGAGGTTCCACTGTATAAGGCGCACCTTATTATAAGTCGCACCCCGCAAACTTGACACAAAAATCAGATTTTGTTACTATGTTTTCTTACTGTATTATTCGTCATATTATAAGGCACAGGGGTCTTAGACTAGGAAAAAGTATCGCCTTATAGTCCGTAAAATATGGTAACTTTTTCACTACGTAGCACGCACATGTGCACGGTTGAAGCATATATGTGACCCAGCACCACGAAAGGGACATTAAGTGTCAAAATGACCGTTCTGAGAAAACGGCACAGCTGTAACGGCAACAGCAGGACTCAAAAACTGATAACACTGCTATCTTGAAAACACACGCAGTGTCTTTCTAATATTCAAAATGTTATCACTGGGAACATGCTGATATGGCTTACCATTCTGTGAATCTGACATTGCATCAAAGACACTGTAATGGGAATAAGACAGACAACTGGAGAGTGAAGGCGAGCCGGGCTGATAGGGTGATCATTCGTGATCGAATTAACAATGGCGGCTCTATCCAAAGACTGGAATTTGAATCAACGTTTTTTTAAAATACCAGATTCAAATTTGAGTGCTTGGGCAAACCTTTTTCTGTTTTCCTGAAGACAAAGAAAGGTAAGGAAGCTGCAAATACGGCCAAAAAATCTATGAAACAGTAGCAACCAGCGTTAGATTACTGCTGATGTTTATGGTTCAAGGGGGGCATAATCAGGGTTTCTGTCCCCACTACTCATATAGGGGGAAATGGACGCATCTCTGTCTTATTCTCATTACAGTGTCTTTGATTGCATGCCACAACTGCAAGGTCTAAGGAACCACTGTACCAAGTTTCATTACTAATCAGTTCCGTGGTTTAGAATTGGAACACATTTTGGGCACACACAAACACACACACACATTCGCACACACACATTCGCACACACATACACACACAGTGAAACATACACACACTTCACACAGACACACACACACACACACTCAGTGACACACACACACAGACACACACTTTGACACACACACACACTTTGACACACACAAATGCACATGCACGCATGTATGCAAACACACACATTCACACACATGCACGCATACATTCACACACACATACACAAAGCGCACGCACACGCACACGCACACACACACACACAGAGTGACACATACACACATACACAGACAGACAGACAGACAGACAGACAGACAGACAGACACACACACACACACACACACACACACACACACACACCTGCACAGCAGCAGCTGACACGGCAGTAACAGCCACAGCACTAGCGGCAGCAGAAGACGCTGCCGCTTTCAGGCGAGCTACTTCCTCCCTCTCCGCTTCCAGTTCCTCTTTGAGTTTCTGTCCAACACACACACCACTGTAACAGGGCTCCCAGTGTCCCCCATTTGGGGGTCTATGAAGCACTAAAATTCTAAAGGACCCTCTAAAAGAATGTGCAGGGGGTCCCAGGGATGCACTAGAAAAATTCTTTTTAGCATTCACAATACCACCGGGATCCTCTATCCCGGCTCTAGGACCCTCTATACTGTAAGTGAAGGAGTCCCTGGGACCCCTTGTTTTGCGGGATGATTGGGAGCCCTGGTGTGTGTGTGAGGGAGGGGGGAGGGTGTTTGTCTGTGTAGAGTGTGAGTAAATAAAGATTATCAATATATATTTTTTAAAAAGCTTAAGATGAATATAGAGTTGATTTGTTTGTTTTACTTTAATTAAAAAACAACAACCCCACCTTCAATGAAATGCTAGAAAACAGATAAAGAAAAACAGTAAGATGCTAAAAAAATTCATAAAAACAGGAAATAATATGAATATAAATATCAACAGCAATCACATTAACAATAGAAGAAGAAGAAGAAGAAGAAGAAGAAGAAGAAGAAAACAACAACATGTATAATGAAAACAAAACATCTTTGAACTAAACATGTATAATGAAAACAAAACATCTTTGAACTAAACATGCATAATGAAAACAAAACATCTTTGAACAAAACATGTATAAATGGAAACAAAACATCTTTGAACTAAACATGTATAATGAAAACATCTTTGAACTAAACATGTATAATGAAAACAAAACATCTTTGAACTAAACATGTATAATGAAAACATCTTTGAACTAAACATGTATAATGAAAACAAAACATCTTTGAACTAAACATGTATCATGAAAACAAAACATCTTTGAACTAAACATACATAATGAAAACAAAACATCTTTGAACAAAACATGTATAAATGGAAACAAAACATCTTTGAACTAAACATGTATAATGAAAACATCTTTGAACTAAACATGTATAATGAAAACAAAACATCTTTGAACTAAACATGTATAAAGAAAACAAAACATCTCTGTACAGACCTTTTTATCATTTTCCAGCTCCTCCACTTTCTTTTCCAGATCTTTGCCCACTGGAGACAAAACAAAAACACAATTTACTCTCATTATATTACTCCCTGGCATAGCAGTACCTCCAGGATCAACCCACTATCTGTACATTTATAAATGTCCCATACATAATATGGGGACTTAAAGCTAGTCTGACATGCGCGCTTTACGTACGTAAAAATCCCATGGCAGTTGAAAGTCGCTAAGAGCAGGGAGAAATCCTGCTGCCTGATATGGCCAAACTGATAGCTAGGTTTTCCAAGTGCACCCCCACCCCCCCCCTTCCTCACCCACCCCCACCACCCCCAAAACATTTTTTTAAAATTGGGTAGGCGCTGCACTTGCGGCGACGCGCTCTCCGGGGGAGAGCAGCCCGAATTTCACAGAGATAAGTCTCTGTGACTAGAATATACCAAAATATGTTAAACACATTTTCTTCTTCAAAAACCACAAGATGAACCATACAAAAATTGGAAAAAACGGTCCAAAACTGAGAACCGTAATAAAAGGACTAAAACCTAATTTCAAGCTAATTACTGGTGTTTCAAGTTATGTTATTTATTTATTTATTAAGACAACTTTTATAGCGCCTAATCTTTAAGCTCTAAGCGCTTTACAGAAATCACTAAAATGAATAGTAAACACAATGAACAAAAAGTATACATTAAACATTGACCAACACCCCCCTTCCCTAATCCCTCAGTCAATTTCTCAATCACGCCCAAATAATGAATGACATAATATACAGTACACTTTCGCAACCAACTTGAAACACTCACACTGATGGACACTTAAAGACGCCCAGGCCACACTATTAACAAATCACACTCACACCCACACTTATAACGAGAGAGAGAGAAAGAGAACGAGAGAGAGAAAGAGACAGACATACAGACAGACAGACAGAGAAAGACAGAGACGGAGACACAGAGAGCCAGACAGAGGGACAGACAGAGAAAGAGAGAAGAGAGAGACACACAGAGACAGAGATATATAGGACTGAAATACAGTTGCATGCATCATAAAATAACAACTTACTATAATTTGTACATACAATAGTCACAAAAAAGGCACATAATATTCAATATTAATAAACATTCACACACACACACACACACACACACACCCTACACACCCTACACACACACACACCGACACGCACGATTAGTGGAGAAAAAAACACGAAAAAAACCCCATTAAAATGTCAAGTTTATCAAATCCAATGCTGTTAAACTTTAGCCATTTCTGAGAACGTCTCCGCATAAAGCATCCATATTCCGTCTTCTGTGAAACACAGTGACTTACCCACAGTCGCTGCAGACTTCTCTTGGTCCATCTGACTTGTGTACTGAGCCATGATCACTGCCTGCAAAGAAAAACAACAGCATATTATAAAATGATGATGCTACTGTGTTAATGAAAGACATTCATACTCATCATCCCCAACAACTAAACAATTTCATAAAAGGTTGTAGTCAATCGTTTCCTCCAATAGGGAACAAACTTTGAACGGAGTTCAGTTTAGGTATTGATTCTCCAGTATTCTGACTGATATGTCGGAATGTTTCTTTGCCTCGCTTTCTCAGATACTCATCTTTAACCCCTTCGCTGCCGCCTACTACTTGCGCATGCGCCGCCGGCTTGCCGAGCGATTTTTGAACGCGGCAATACCACTACTTAGCGGCGACATATATATACGTCGGTGGCAAGTAGTGAAGTACTGAAGCGCTATAGAGGACGTATACGTCGTGGGCAGCGAAGGGGTTAATGAACTTTCTTTTTAATTTAGATTATTCATGTGTTCATCAAGGCTTGTAGTCATCAAACCATTTAGTTTTATGTGTACTTCTTCTTTATAATTTTCTCTTATACAGAATGTGTGTGTGTGTGTAAGTGTGCGAGAGAGAGAGAGAGTGAATGTGTGTGTGTGAGGTTCCAGCAATACTTACTCGCATGCTTTCATATTTTTTAATAGTAAATATTTGATCAATACAGATCTCTATCTCTGTATCTCTCTCTCTGTCAGTGTGTGTGTGTGTGTGTGTGTGTGTGTGCGCGCGCGCGCGTGCGTGTGTGTGTGTGAGGTTGGAGACGGATTGTCCTAAGGGGGGAATTTTCGTAGGGGGGAATTGTCCAGGGGGAACTGTCCTGACACGCCGAAAAATGCAGTACAAACTGACCTTTTCCTTTTCCAACTTGTCCACCTCCTCTCGGTTGTTGACCAGCAGCACCTTGCGGTCCTTCAGCAGCTGGTTGACACGCTCCGTCATGCTCTGAAACCCATGTGTGTGTGCGTCAAAACAACGCGCTCCGTAGCGTGGGTGAAAGAGAAACATTCTCTCCGTCCTGAAAGGACGCGTTTCAAAAGCTCTCTGAATCTTCCCAGTCCTGAAAGTGGTGACCGCATTAAAAATAATTTCCAATGTCTGCGTGTGTGTCTGTGTATACAGGATGGATTGGAGGGGTGGTGTTAGAATTGCACGTCTATCATCTTGTTTTCTCTCTCTCTCTCTCTCTCTCTCTCTCTCTCTCTCTCCACACACACAGCCTACCCTCATGGTGTCATTCCAGTACTCTTCCTTTCGGGTCATCTGTGAGCGGTACACCTCGACGACCTGACTAAATGTGTCCCTATCCTGTCCCGTTCTCTCTCTCTCTCTCTCTCTCTCTCTCTCTCTCTCTCCACACACACAGCCTACCCTCATGGTGTCATTCCAGTACTCTTCCTTTCGGGTCATCTGTGAGCGGTACACCTAGACGACCTGACGAAATGTGTCCCTATCCTGTCCCGTTCTCTCTCTCTCTCTCTCTCTCTCTCTCTCTCTCTCTCTCTCTCTCTCTCTCTCTCTCTCTCCACACACACATAACCTACCCTCATGAATGCATAAAAATCTTTTTCACTTCTCCTGTCTCTATGGGCCAGATGGCCTGAAACGACCGATTAAAGATACTGTTATCGCTATAGCCTACTCTCATGGTGTGCTTCCATTACTCTTCCTTCTGGGTCATCTGTGTGCGGTACACCTCGACGACATGACGAAACGAGTCCCTATCCAGTCCTGTTCTCTCTCTCTTTGTCTCTCACTCTCTCTCTCTCTCTCTCTCTCTCTCTCTCTCTCTCTCTCTCCAAACACACACGCACACGCACACACACACACACAGCCTACCCTCATGAATGTATGAAAATCAGAGAAAACGTGCGATACTTTTTTATATTACTTTGGTTCTAAGCTCGCCTTGTGCTTAAACGAATATTTTTCACTTCTCCTGTCTCTCTGGGCCAGATGGCCTGAAACGACCGATTAAAGATACTGTCATCGCTATAGCCTACCCTCATTGTCTCCTTCCAGTACTCTTCCTTCTGGGTCATCTGTGAGCGGTACACCTCGACGACATGACGAAACGTGTGCACCTTCCCTTGGTACTGCTGCCTCAGCATCAGCACAAACCCGTTGAACTGCACCTGAACAACAACACAACGCAAAACAGCCACGTGACTAACAACACAAATCGGCCAAGGGTCCTTGGCTATTCACTGTGTCTGTACATGTGATGCAAGCGAAATTGACCCATGGCCAATATTACAATGATGCGGCTGTGCCCGATGGAAGCTGTCTTTACCAGTGGCAGTTATCCCTACACGCCGTAAAGAATTGTTGGTTGTTGTCACTCCACGGGTGGAGTGAATGTGTGGGTGGCTCCATGAATGGAGCAAAGTCCCCTGAAGTCGGAGTATGGCCGCCCATGTGGCGGGGCCCTTTAAAAAGCAGCCATACACGTAATCTTCCCACCCAAGGGCATGCGGAATGTTCACATGGCACTGGGTGTGCCCCCAGAGCGCTTAACCTTTAGCACCCTGCATTTTTTCTGACGTTCCGTTCTCTGCCACTGCATTCTTTTTGAGGCGGTGAAAAATGCTAACACCCACTTGATTAAAAATGCTATAATTTTCTCTGTGTGTTGTGTGCAGACTTGATTATAGGAATAATAATAAAGAGATGATTGAGGAAAGTTTTGATATGATGTATTTTGCTGTCCGTGTATGTTTTGTTGTTGAAAAAAAAAAGAAGAAACGAAATCAACAAAGCGAAAGTGTTGACTTACTGTTTCGGCACGGTCGGAATGAGTGCCGTCTGCTTCAAAGTTCGCCCACTGACTAACTAACTCATGTCTAAGATCCCTTTAACGAAATAACTCACGGAAATATCATTAAGAATATTATGAAAGGCATCATTTTCTTTGAATTCAACCTAGTAGTCAAAATCGGAACAGAATCACAATCGCGGCTCGAATCGATATTGGATCGTCTTCATCGAGTCACACTGACATCGGCTACCCCCCCTTCTACTGCATAACGATCTTCTATCACCCTTTCACTGTCGATATCCGACCTAACAAAGCCTAAGAATTCATGATTTAAACAAATATCGACGCTAATTTCCAGTAGGAAGCTTCGCCAACACGGAAAATCCGCCATATTTGATAGTGAACTTTACTTTCTGAACGATTGAAACTTTGAAAAATTCATACAACTACTAAAAAAGCAAATGGTGGCTTGCTGGAAGAGAAGCAAGGAGCCGAGCCTCATTCTGAAGCTATGGTGAGGTAGTTTCTATTATTAGTAACAAAAATAAGGTCCGCGAAGCATTGGTTTGGGGGTACCCTCTCAGGGCGACACAGTGCGCCTGCAGTTACAGGGGAGATTATCGGCTCGGCGACACAGTGCGCCTGCAGTGTGCTAAAGGTTAAGCTGGGGAACGAAAACAACAACAACACAAAAACGAGAAACCAACTTGTAACAACACAGACTGAACCTCTTCAAAGCATCATATCACTGCCTGAGGCAAACATCAATACCAGCCCGGGGTTACCTAGAAAAAAAGCATAACAAATTTAAGAAAATCAAATAAATCAGTGATGTACTAAGGATCGAAAAGTGATAGGACAAACTGTCCTAAGACAAAATAAATCAATAAGACAATGTCCTGGCTCTTGCAGAAAGCAATAAAACAAAGCGTGTCAGTGTCCAAAAATGTAATCAGACATTTGTCCCGACAGGGGAGAACAGAATAGGACTTTTCAATTTTAATAGGTCAATGGCCTATGACCGGGGCCTCGGGACATCAGTGATAAATTATAATAAAGTACAATAAAAGACACCTGTACCTGCGTTTCATCCTCGATGGCCCGGTAGTGTTTCTCGATGTCCTGAACGATGCGCACGTGCTTGGTCTTCATCGCCGACATGTCCCCGGCGATGCGAGCGATGTAGTTCCGGGCGTAGGCGTACGGGATGTAGGCATTCTGCTGCGCTTCGGTCTTGATGCTGATGGTATCTGCAAGACACACATGACGTGATTTTCTTACTGTAATCAAAGATATTCTAGGGGAAGATAAGCATCCGGTCTCTTTTCCCTACATGAGTAGTGAGGACAGAAACACTGGTTATGTCCTTTTTAAACAGGACACATTTTGCACGTCGACAGGCCAGTTGAATTCTCTGTTCAAGTTCCAGTCTGAGTTTTTGGATAGCCTCCACTGTGAATAGTGTACTGTCGCCACTAACGATAACTCTATCAGCCCAGTTCGCCGAGCTCTTAAGTAATCCATCTTACCCTTTTAGAATATCTTTGATGTAATTACCGTAATTTTCTGACTATAAGGCCATGTACACACATAAGCGGATATTCCATGCGGAAACCCGTGAGCAATTTATTAATAAGTGAAACAAAGAAGGGTAAAGATTTGCGCACCTGTCCAAATTTCCCCTATATGCGTAAACTGTTATCCTTTCTTCCACTTATTTAGGGTTTTCCGTACGGAACTTACGCGTCTAATGTGAACCCGGACTAAGGCAACACTTTTTTTCATGAGACCCCTGAACCTTACAGTAAGACTAACAATATAGTAAGAAAATATAGTAACAAAATCTGAATATTATGTAAAATTTAGGGTACGCGACTTATGG
>CM065685.1:13899552-13977052 GCA_017654935.2 Phymorhynchus buccinoides
TGTGGCTTATAGACTGATGCAGCTTATCTGTGGATTTTTTCCCATTCTACATTTATCAGTATGATTAAATCTGTTTCTGGCCACATTCTTCAGCCTATTTTGAGCTTCTTTAGACTCAAAACTGGTTTTGGTAATCAATAGATTCAAATCTCATGTTTAAAGTGTCTGAGAACATTAAATACTCATGTTCTGATAGGAGAATTTCTATATTTGTGTTGGTTTGTGCACATACAATTTTCTGTGGCTTATACACTTATAAGCTTATATGTGAATAAATACCTAATATTTTGTCAATTTAGGGGAAATGTCTTATATACAGGTGCGTCTTATAGTCCAGTTTTTACGGTATTACTGTAAAGTAAAAAAATAAATAAAAATGTTACTCTTTTCTCCTACAAAAAACCCACCAACAACCAGAAAACATTTTGTGTAAAACAGTCAAAATACACGAAAAACCACTGACTCACATGCACAAACACATGCACTCACAAACAAACACACACATTCACAGACAAACACAAATGAGTACTCTCTCTCTCTCTCTTCCTCTCTCTCTCACCCACACCCACACACCCTACCTCCTCTTTACTAGCCAGGCTACTCTCCAACACAGCGGTGGCCTTGTGGACCTCGCTCTGGGACTGGCTCTGCAGCGCGGCCATCTCGTCCTTCAGCACCTGCAGCTGTTTCTGCAGGGACTCCAGCTCCTCGCGGGTCGCATCGTGGGCCGCCCTCTCCTGCTGCAGAGCCACGTTCAGGCTGTCTATCTCCTGGTGCAGTTCTGCGCTGTCCTCCGAGCTCTCCTGAGATCAGTTCAGTTTAGACATTCTATTTACCATATTTTTCGGACTCTTAAGGCGATACTTTTTTTCCAAGACTGACACCCCTGCGTCTTATAATATGACTAATAAAATAGTAAGAAAATATAATAAACAGAATCTATAAATTTTGTGTAAAATTTGGGGGGTGCGCCTTATAATCAGGTGCGCCTTATAGTCCAAAAAATATGGTACTTTTTTTTTTTGGGGGGGGGGGGGGGGACTATAACTGTACAAGGCACACCTTTTTTTTTTTTATAAAGCGCACCCCCAAAATTTTACACAAAATTCAAGATTTTGTTAGTACACTTTCTTACTATTATATAACTCCCTACACCCTAACTATGCTGTTTATCCTGTTAAAGATCATTTTTATCCTATTAGAGATCATTTTTATCCTGTCAGAGATTTTTTTCCCTGTTGTTTATGCATCAGAATCGTCAACATGATGACGGAGGATGCTTCAAAAAAGAAGAAGAAGGCGCAGGGGTCTCAGTCTGGGAAAACAAAGTATCGCCTTACAGTCCGAAAAATAGGGTAGACTTGGAACAAAAATCAATGACAAAAAACATGGGGAAAAAATCAAGTGTACTTGATAAACATTAACAAATCAAATACATAAAACTCTCATCATTATGATCTTTAGTCACATACACAGCTCTCATGAAACAGACCAATCAAAAGGCATCAAAATCATTTCAGGTTTTAGTCCATAAATAGTTCAGATTCTTTTAAAAACATACTTTACTTTTTTTGTTTTGCTCTGTGGTTTTTTTTATCATTAAACCGTTTCTTCTGGGTTTTAATTTCGACTTTGTTTTAATTTGTTGTGAATATTATTGAACCCAGCAGTCATCTTCGTTTTTTGAAAGAATGCTAGAGACCATTTTTATCCCGTTAGAGATCTTTTTCTTCTTCTGTCAGTTCAATTTTTGTTTCAGCATCAATGAACAGAGTGGTTGAAAAAATAATAATAATCCCTTCTGTCCATGCATATAAGGCGCACCTGATTTAGATTATAATTTTTACACAAAATTAAGATTTTGTTATTAAAGTTTCTTACTACAGTGGAGTCCAACTCTCCCCACTTCGACGGAAGCACGCGCAACTGCAAGTGTGTTGCGAAGATATTTGGAGGCAAAATTGGAGGACTTGAGCAGTTTGGACCTTCTTTCAAAAATGGGTAAACTGTTGAAGTGTGCCAAAACAGATCAGCGTCAGACAACACTGCTGAACTTCTTCAAGCCTTGTACATCCCGTGATTAATACAGACGATCCAAACTGGTCAAGTTTATGTTTTCGGTTATCGTTGGCGAGTGTTTGAACTGTTTTTGTTTTCAACATACATTGTACATGTACATGTACAACGAAATCCTGATACAACGAACTGAGTCTGTGTTCCCTTAAAATTATTTTTACCCAGACTCCACTGTATACTATCAGTCACATTATAAGGTGCAGGGATCTCAGTCTAGGAAAAAAAAAGTATCGCCTTATAGTCCGTTAAATACGGTAGTAAGAAAATATAACAAAATCTGATTTTTGTTTAAAATGTTTTTTGGGGGGTTTGCGCCATATAGTCCAAAAAACATGTATACGCCTGCTTTATCCTTCAATTAATGACTTCCCTTGTCAATTACCCAGTATAAAGAGTTCTCTTTTAATCTTACAAACAGTTCTTCTCTGTCTGCTTACTCTCAGATTTCAGATCCTAGTTTCATCTAAAACGTCTTGTGATTTGAATTGCCAGCTGACAGACAAGACACAGAAACGTAAAAGGACAGAGAGAGTGCTTTTCTCTAGCAACAAAAAATAAAAGATAAATCAATCAATCAATTTTTGGTTGTTTTGGGTTTTTTTGTATGTTAGTCTGTCATTTCCGACAATGACTGCCAGATAGCAGAGACTATTCTGGCAGGCTGGGCGAGAATTTGTTTAAAGTGGAGATGCCTTGCCCAGAGTACATCCCCACTCTCTCAGTGGATTTGAGGACACAGCTGGCATTGAGGAAGGTCCCCAAAGGCCAGCCCATCCCTTTTGCTGCAGCACCAGAGCCGGTGCAAGGGCCCCCCCCCCCCTCGTTCGAGAGTCATAGTCTTCCGCAAGAGACTGAACTGTACTATGAGTCTCCATTACTGTAGAAAAGCATCTATTGTACAGCTCTCATGTTACTGTTGGCCCCTGCTACAGGCTAATGTCAACCAATGATAAAAGCCATTTGAGTAAAGGGCAAAATCAATCGATTAATCAATAAATGCGAGGACTCACAGCGGTGACGGCCACGGCAGCCAAGGAGCTCTGTTCAGCCAGCCGTTCAGTGAGCTCAGCCACCTCACCCTCCAGGCTCTGCAACAAGGAACAGGCAATGGTGATGTGATGTGAGGAAGATAATGAAGAAGAAAGGAAGAGGGAGAAGGAGAAGAAAAGGAGGAGAAAGAAGAAGCTCTGGAGGTGATGAGATGTGAAGAAGATAACGATGGAGAAGACGGAAAAAGAATAGAAAAGAAGAAGAGAAGGATGAGGGGGGCAGAAGAAGAAGATAAAGAGGAGGATCCATCTGTTCTAAGAGGTCAGCCACCTGACCCTCCAGGCTCTGCAACAAGGAACAGGCAATGATGATGTGATGTGAGGAGGATAATGATGAAGAAAGGAAGAGGGAGAAGGAGAAAAAAAGGAGAAGAAGAATATAAAGAGGAGGAGACATCTGTTCTGTGAGGTCAGCCACCTCACCCTCCACGCTCTGGAGGTGATGCGATGTGAAGAAGATAACGAAGAAGAAGACGGAAAAGAGGAGAAGAAGAAGAAGATAATGATGAGGGGGAAAAAGAAGATAAAAGAGAAGGAGACATCTGTTCTGTGAGTTCAACCAACTCGCCCTCCAGGAACAAGGAAAAAATAATGTTGATAAGAACAAGAGGATGATGAGAGCGAAAAAAAAGGAGAAGAAAATGAAGAGAAGGAGGAACACACAAAAAAAGGAAGAAAAAGAAGAGGAGGAGGAACACACAAAAAAAGGAAGAAAAAGAAGAGGAGGAGGAACACACAAAAAAAGGAAGAAAAAGAAGAGAAGGAGGAACACACAAAAAAAGGAAGAAAAAGAAGAGAAGGAGGAACACACAAAAAAAGGAAGAAAAAGAAGAGAAGGAGGAACACACAAAAAAAGGAAGAAAAAGAAGAGGAGGAGGAACACACAAAAAAAGGAAGAAAAAGAAGAGAAGGAGGAACACACAAAAAGGAAGAAAAAGAAGAGGAGGAGGAACACACAAAAAAAGGAAGAAAAAGAAGAGAAGGAGGAACACACAAAAAAAGGAAGAAAAAGAAGAGGAGGAGGAACACACAAAAAAAGGAAGAAAAAGAAGAGGAGGAGGAACACACAAAAAAGGAAGAAAAAGAAGAGAAGGAGGAACACACAAAAAAAGGAAGAAAAAGAAGAGGAGGAGGAACACACAAAAAAAGGAAGAAAAAGAAGAGAAGGAGGAACACACAAAAAAGGAAGAAAAAGAAGAGAAGGAGGAACACACAAAAAAAGGAAGAAAAAGAAGTGTGAGGAGCAGAAAGAGGGGGAAAAAGTAGTAGTTGAAAAAGAACAAGAAGAAGAAGAGATCTGAAGGAAGAAGAGGAGGAGGAACAACAACAAAAAGGAGAAAGAGGGGGGGGGGGGGAGGAGAAGAAAAATGGAGGAGCAAAAGAAAGAGGAGGAGAAGAAAAACAGGAAGAAGAAGAGGAGAAGAGAGTGGAAGAAGGTGGTGGAGGAAGAGGAATGAAAAAAGAAGAAGAAGAAAAAGAAGAAAAAGAAGAAGAGGAAGAGGAAGAAGAAGAAGAAGAAGAAGAAGAAGAAGAAGAAGAAGAAGAAGAAGAAGAAGAAGAAGAAGAAGACGACGAAGAAGAAGAAGAAGAAGAAGGAGAAGAAGAAGACGATGAAGAAAGAGAAGACGATGACAAAAGAAGAAGACGACGAAGAAGAAGAAGAATTGATACATCTTGCAATCTGACTCCATTTTTCTTCCTTTCTTTCTTTTAGTAATGGGAGTGTGACTGATTCTGGAAGTCTTGACAAAGATTAATAAATCGAAATGTTGACAAAGGCTGAGCTTTTTGTTTTGCTTCTCCCCCCCCCCCCCCCCCACCCCCCCCCCCCCACCCCCCCCCCCCCCCCCCCCCCCCCCCCCCCCCCCCCCCCCCACAGCTCTTCTCTTCCTTTCCGTCTTTTATTTTCAATAATAACATGGGTGCTCCTGGGAAATTTCTAAAATCCTGCAAGGCAGGGGTCCAGAGGCCGCGACGAAAATGGTGTTTTACGTCCTCTTGGTCTGAATCAGACACATATGGGACATTTGTAAATACAAATATGGTGGGAACAATACTGGAGGCAATGCCCGGAGGCAGTACGAAACCAGTAAAGTCCCGATTTTTTTTATTAATACAGATAGGTGTAGCGGTAACCACGCCTCGGGTAAACCTCATCGGCTATGGCACCGCGCTACAAGTAATTGAAGGCCGCCCAGTTAACAACTTGACTTAAACAATCCTAAAAATATAAACTTCCTGGTAAAGGCATGTAAATATTTATCTGTATTCATTTCTTTTATATTCTACACATGCAAGAAACCGACAAAACGTTTAAAACTATGACATTTGTTGCTTCTCAAATTCTCATAATCCGGAGACACCGGCTCCAGGCAATAAAAAAAAATCCTGCATTTCAGGACATCCTGCAAGCAGGAGCATCCATGTAATAAAGCTCTCTCTCACCTGCACAGAGGCCAGCAGCTTAGCGTTCTCCTCCATCAGCTTCTCCTTCTCTCCTTCCAGGTCAATCACCTTGTTGTCCAGGTCCGACAGCTGCTGGTCCACATCTGAAGGACAGGTGGGAGTTGGGCATCACCATACTATTCGGACTATAAGGCGCACCTCTGTACAGGTTAGGTTAGGTTAGGTACTTTATAGTCACAGAGGCATCTCTGTGAAATTCGGGTTGCTCCCACCTGGAGAGTGCGTCGCAGCCAGAGGCGTGCCACCCATTTAAAAAAAAAAAAAATTTGCATGCGATTTTTTGTGTGACTGATGAGGATAGAAGGTGGGGGGTGGGTACATTTTGACCAAATGACAACTTTTTCGTTGCCACTGGGTTTAATGTGTGCTAAGTGCATGGGCACGCGGGACCTCGGTTTATCGTCTCATCCGAAAGACTTCACATTCAGACCGTAAGGCCTAGTGCAAAGTGAGAGGAAAAATCCCCTGTACCCAAGTTCGAACTCGGGTTTACTTGACACGAAGGGAACGCGTTACCTCTGTGCCACTCTAAACTCTAAACACCACAGGCGCACCCCAAAACATTTTACCCAAATTTCAGATTTTGTTAATATTTTTTTTTACTATTTTATTAGTCATATTATATGTGAACCAGCACCACGAAAGGGACATGAAGTCGCTGGGCTAGTTTCTTACAATAGGCTTGCAAAGTCAAAAGTCTCTTCTTTTTATTAACCCTTTCAGCGCCAGCCATCGTTGAGCCAAAAATGTCCATTAAACTTACTACTTGGCTTCAGAAAAGATTCGTCTGCAATATTGTGGGATTTCTCTGTGACACATTTATAATAGGGTCAATCCTTATTACCCAAATTTAGGAACGCAATATCATTGAATAACAGACCCTGATTTCAAGGGTTTTAATGACATGGGTATTAAATCATTGTGGTGCAAAAATGCGACATTGGCGGTGAAAGGGTTAATCAATTTTGAGTTATGCACAAGCATACTGTTTCATAACTACAGCGCATACTCATTTTTTTGTGCCAAAAAAATAGGAGAAAAATGACAAGGAAAGAAGCCATATCATGAGGTTCACCAGCAATACTACAAAAAGCAAACAAGGCAAAGCCTTCAAGGCTCACTCGCTTTGCATTACAACAGAACAACAACAATTAAATTTTTTTTTTTAAAAGCAAAAATTGTGCCCATGCTGGGAAATGAACCCGCGGCGTTCGCGTTACAGGTGAACGTCTTACTAACTGCGCTATCGTGGCTCTAATTGTCGCGGGCCACTTGTAACATTATATATGATAAAGAATGACTTCCCTTCGTCCGTTCATGTGTACTCTTTCTACTCTCATTTCAAAGGTGGTTAATAACTGATTTACTATCAAATCACTCTGGCTCCTTTAAAAGAAAACAAAAATGGAGTCACTGAAAACATAATGAAGGTATTTATCACCTTGCAAAGTTTGGATGTGCTATTATTTGTAGTTTCAGAGAAAATTACAATGTTAACTCATTGGATGATGATAATGATGACAATAACAATGACAAATTGACCAGTCTCAGGCATGGTAGTACTGGAGGAGGCAGACTGAGGCCTCTTGCGTTCCTGGGGGCTGTAGATGATGATGATGATGATGATGATAATGACGATGACAATAACAATAACAACAATGACAAACTGACCAGTCTCAGGCATGGTAGTGATGATGATGATGATGACGATGACAATGACAATGACAAACTGACCAGTCTCCGGCATGGTAGTCCTGGAGGAGGCAGACTGAGGCATCTTGCGTTCCTGGGGGCTGTAGATGATGATGATGATGATGATAATGACAATGATGATGACGATGATGATGACAATGACAAACTGACCAGTCTCCGGCGTGGTCGTCCTGGAGGAGGCAGACTGAGGCCTCTTGCGTTCCTGGGGGCTGTAGATGATGATGATGATGACGATGATAATGATAATGACGATGACAAACTGACCAGTCTCCGGCGTGGTCGTCCTGGAGGAGGCAGACTGAGGCCTCTTGCGTTCCTGGGGGCTGTAGATGATGATGATGATGATGATGATGATGATGATAATGATAATGACGATGATGATGACGATGACAAACTGACCAGTCTCCGGCGTGGTCGTCCTGGAGGAGGCAGACTGAGGCCTCTTGCGTTCCTGGGTGCTGTAGATGATGATGATGATAATGTTAATGACGATGATGATGATGATCACAAACTGACCAGTCTCCGGCGTGGTAGTCCTGGAGGAGGCAGACTGAGGCCTCTTGCGTTCCTGGGGGCTGTAGATGATGATGATGATGATGATGATGATGATGATGATAATGATAATGACGATGATGATGACAATGACAAACTGACCAGTCTCCGGCGTGGTCGTCCTGGAGGAGGCAGACTGAGGCCTCTTGCGTTCCTGGGTGCTGTAGATGATGATGATGATGATGATGATAATGACGATGATGATGACGATGACAAACTGACCAGTCTCCGGCGTGGTCGTCCTGGAGGAGGCAGACTGAGGCCTCTTGCGTTCCTGGGTGCTGTAGATGATGATGATGATAATGATAATGACGATGATGATGACGATGACAAACTGACCAGTCTCCGGCGTGGTCGTCCTGGAGGAGGCAGACTGAGGCCTCTTGTGTTCCTGGGTGCTGTAGATGATGACGATGATAATAATAATGACGATGATGATGACGATGACAAACTGACCAGTCTCCGGCGTGGTCGTCCTGGAGGAGGCAGACTGAGGCCTCTTGCGTTCCTGGGGGCTGTAGATGATGATGATGATGATGATAATGACGATGATGATGACGATGACAAACTGACCAGTCTCCGGCGTGGTCGTCCTGGAGGAGGCAGACTGAGGCCTCTTGCGTTCCTGGGGGCTGTAGATGATGATGATGATGACGATGATAATGATAATGACGATGATGATGACGATGACAAACTGACCAGTCTCCGGCGTGGTCGTCCTGGAGGAGGCAGACTGAGGCCTCTTGCGTTCCTGGGGGCTGTAGATGATGATGATGATGATGATAATGACGATGATGATGACGACGATGACAAACTGAACAGTCTCCGGCGTGGTAGTCCTGGAGGAGGCAGACTGAGGCCTCTTGCGTTCCTGGGGGCTGTAGATGATGATGATGATGATGATGAATGACGATGATGATGACGATGACAAACTGACCAGTCTCCGGCGTGGTCGTCCTGGAGGAGGCAGACTGAGGCCTCTTGCGTTCCTGGGGGCTGTAGATGCCCGTGGTGAGGAGGGTCAGGGCGCGCACCTCCAGCTGCTTGATGTCCGCAGCCTTGCTGGCGTCTGCCACCGCCGCTGCCAGAGCCTGGCCTTCCTCATCTCTGAGAGAATAATACAGTGGAACCTCCCTTTTAAGACCTCGAAAAGTCATCCAAAATAAGGTCTCAAGTGGGAGAGATTTTTTTTTTAATAAACTTTTTTATTCGTTTTTCATATATGCATGTGTAAACCAAAGAAAACAAAAATAAACAACAACATGAAACCAACACACACACGCACGGGTGCAACTACACAAAATGAAAAAACCACCCTGAAAGGCCGGGGTCCAAGGGTAATGTTCCCCTGCAGCCAGGGCTGGCCAAAACTACTAGCCTGGTAGCCATTGGCTAGTATAAAAATCTGTGGGCGAGTAGATTTCAAAAATCACTAGCCCGATGGGTGACTGAAAATTTCAGTACTGCACGGTACTGATAAGAAAGGAAAGGCAGCCTCCTCAGTCTCCTACTCCCCCTTCGGTCTCTCTCTCCCCTACCTCTCTCTTCAAATAATTTATCTTTCTCTTTACTTGTCTCCTTTCTTTTTCACTCTTTTTTTTTCTCTCTCTCCTTTCTTTTCTCTTCCTCTCTCTCATTCCCTCTCCAATGTGTGTGTATGTGTGTGTGTGTGTGTGTATGTGTGTGTGTGTGTGTGTGTGTGTGTGAAGGATTTTTGTTGTTTTACTTGGGCTAGTGAAGATGTGCTTGGGCAAGTAAAATGTGTAAGTTACTCGCCCAGAGGGCAAGTGAAATGTTTAAAGCTTGGCCAGCTCTGCCTGCAGGTGAAGCAAAAATTGATTTATGGTGGCACACTGTGCAGTTTTAGGACATTTTGTGTTCATTTTTGTTTCTCAGGAACTAATAAAGGTATCTTAATGAAATTTTGCACACTTATTCAGTACACAGTCCTGCACACACATTCTTTTTTCTTAACTTTTTTATTGTTTCTTTTCTTTTCGTCTAATATCACCATTGTGTGAACAGACTTTAAATTAAATCAATCATATCATCATCATGTTTCGGTCTGCCATCAACTTGAGCAGAAAAGTTTGATTTGACAAGACCACAGTTCCAGATGACAAGATGGCCAATCCTGAAGACTACTTCTATCAGCTTTTTCAATCCTGATTTCAGGAGCATGCCTGAACTACTTTCACCCACAAAAATGTTATATTTTATCAGACCATGGTTCCTGGATGACAAGATGGCCAATCCTGAAGACTTAAATCAATCAGTATCAGCTTTTCCAATCCTGATTTCAGGAGCATGCCTCAACTACTTTCACCCACGAAAATGTTAAATTTTATATTGTCATGGTTCCATATGACAAGATGGCCAATCCTGAAGACTCCTTCTATCAGCTTTTTCAATCCTGATTTCAGGAGCATGCCTGAACTACTGTCATCCACGAAAATGTTAAATTTTATATTGTCATGGTTCCATATGACAAGATGGCCAATCCTGAAGACTCCTTCTATCAGCTTTTTCAATTCATGATTTCAGGAGCATGCCTGAACTACTGTCATCCACGAAAATGTTAAATTTTATATTGTCATGGTTCCATATGACAAGATGGCCAATCCTGAAGACTCCTTCTATCAGCTTTTTCAATTCATGATTTCAGGAGCATGCCTGAACTACTGTCATCCACGAAAATGTTAAATTTTATATTGTCATGGTTCCATATGACAAGATGGCCAATCCTGAAGACTCCTTCTATCAGCTTTTTCAATCATGATTTCAGGAGCATGCCTGAACTACTGTCATCCACGAAAATGTTAAATTTTATATTGTCATGGTTCCATATGACAAGATGGCCAATCCTGAAGACTCCTTCTATCAGCTTTTTCAATTCATGATTTCAGGAGCATGCCTGAACTACTGTCATCCACGAAAATGTTAAATTTTATATTGTCATGGT
Organism: Phymorhynchus buccinoides; assembly: GCA_017654935.2. Taxonomy (NCBI): domain Eukaryota; kingdom Metazoa; phylum Mollusca; class Gastropoda; order Neogastropoda; family Raphitomidae; genus Phymorhynchus; species Phymorhynchus buccinoides. Next base: position 13,910,371 of record CM065685.1, read on the forward strand.
TCCATATGACAAGATGGTCAATCCTGAAGACTTTCTATCAGTATCAGCTTTTTCAATCTGATTTCAGGAGCATGTCTGAACTACTTTCACCCATGAAAATGTTATATTTTATAAGATCATGGTTCCCGGATGACAAGATGGCCAATCCTGAAGACTTTTTCTGTCAGCTTTTTCAATCCTGATTTCAAGAGCATGCCCGTACTTTCACCCACGAAAATGCTATATTTTATAAGACCATGGTTCCATATAGATGGCCAATACTGAAGACTTTTTTTTTTTACTACTTTCACCCACGAAAATGCTTTACTTTATAAGACCATGGTTCCCAGATGACAAGATGGCCAATCCTGAAGACTTTTTCTATCAGTATCAGCTTTTCCAATCCTGATTCCAGGAGCATGCCTGACCTATTTTCACACAGGTCTTACCTGTCAGTGTCTTCAGGGGCACTGCCGTGGGCCTTCTTGTACTTCTTGTCCCAGGAACTCAGCGCTTTCTTGGTGCCGGACTCTTTATCGCTCAGAGGTTTGGCGGCCTCCTTGGCAGCGGCCAGTCGATTCTCCACCGCCCTTCCGGCATCTTCGTGTTCCCCGTGAATGCTTTGCACCTGGATAAACAAAAAGGGTTAGGCTTATAAGTCAAGGTCAATTGTAATTTAATTGTACACGTGTGTGTATGTTTGTGTGAACATGTGCGGGTGTTCTATATTTTACTAGATCAATGTTTATAAGAAAATCTTACTTTTAATATATCATGTTTGTAAATAGTGTTGCTAAGGATTATTAATTTGTTTTACTGAAATTGAGCTCGCTCTCTCTCTCTCTCTCTCTCTCTCTCTCTCTCTCTCTCTCTCTCTCTGTGTGTGTGGGTGTGTGTGTTTATACCTCGTTGTATATATTACGTTGTTTACAATAATTGTTCATGTTTTATCTTTTAGTGTGGTTGTGTTCGATAATGAGAGATGGGGCATTGGGGTGGGTGGGTGGGTGAGGGTGAGGGATAGGTATGTTTGTTAATATATTTTTTTAATATATACACACACACAGATCACTTACAAGAACAGCAACCATCTGCAGCAGTCGAGCAATATCAGGGTCGGCTTCAAGTTCAACACACACACACTCCCAACACATACACACACACACACACACACACACACACACACTCCCAACACACACACATACATACACAACACACACTCTCAACACACACACACACACCAGGGACCTGGACCTGGGACACATTAGAGGGGGGGTTACAAGCAAGGGCGGGGGTCTGGGGGCCGGCGCAGGCCCCCGGTGGGGTCCAGGGGTAGACCCCTGGTGGGGGTCAGTTGAAGCTTTTTTCAAGAAAATAAAGTGCAAAACCCCCTTTAAATCGCACCTTTAGAAGAACAATAAAACAGTAATAATGACTTATTTCATAATCTCTCTCCCTCTCTCTCTCTTTTCTTTTCTTTTCTTTTTTGGGGTGGGGTGGGGGTGGGGGGTGGGGTTACGGAACCCAGGTAACCCCCCCCCCTGGATCCGGCCCTGCACACACACACACACACACAGATCACTTACAAGAACAGCCACCATCTGCAGCAGTCAAGCGGTGTCAGGGTCGGTTTCAGCACACAGTGACACACACACACAAAACACACACACACATAACTCCCAACACACACACACACACACACATACTCCCAACACACATATACTCCCAACACACACACACACACACATACTCCCAACACACACACACTCCCAACACACACATACATACTCCCAACACACACACACACACACACACACACTCCCAACACACACACACTCCCAACACACACACACATACTCCCAACACACACACACTCCCAACACACACACACATACTCCCAACACACACACAGAGATCACTTACAAGCACAGCCACCATCTGCAGCAGTCGGGCGGTGTCAGGGTCTGTTTCAGCCATCTTGGCCTGCAGCTTCATGTGCTGACGCACCATCTTCCTTATGTCCTTCGCCATCTCCCGCTTCTCCGCACGCAGTTTTTTCAGTTCCTGAGACATTTTGCATCACTAATGTTGATCCGGCAAAATAAGAAAACGAGACAAAGTACTAAACTGAGGTGCTATGTTTAAAGCGCTCTCTGAAAACATCTTAACTTTTTTTTTTCTTTTTTTTTCTAAGGACCATTTATTGTTCAGCTGTCCAAAAAGAGCTTCTTTAACTCATTCCGGACTAATTACGAGCATACTCAGAACAGGAGAACGCCAGTCAGGGCCTACTTACGAGTATACTCGGAACAGGAGAACGCCAGTCAGGGCCTACTTACGAGCATACTCAGAACAGGAGAACGCCAGTCAGGGCCTACTTACGAGTATTCTCGGAACAGGAGAACGCCAGTCAGGGCCTACTTACGAGTATACTCGGAACAGGAGAACGCCAGTCAGGGCCTACTTACGAGTATACTCGGAACAGGAGAACGCCAGTCAGGGCCTACTTACGAGTATTCTCGGAACAGGAGAACGCCAGTCAGGGCCTACTTACGAGTATACTCGGAACAGGAGAACGCCAGTCAGGGCCTACTTACGAGTATACTCGGAACAGGAGAACGCCAGTCAGGGCCTACTTACGAGTATACTCGGAACAGGAGAACGCCAGTCAGGGCCTACTTACGAGTATTCTCGGAACAGGAGAACGCCAGTCAGGGCCTAATTCCGAGCATACTCGGAACAGGAGAACGCCAGTCAGGGCCTACTTACGAGCATACTCGGAACAGGAGAACGCCAGTCAGGGCCTAATTACGAGTATACTCGGAACAGGAGAACGCCAGTCAGGGCCTACATACGAGTATTCTCGGAACAGCAATTTTTTAGTCTAAAACGTGTCTAAATCCATGTTTTTTTTTTCAATCCAAACCACGTTTTTCGAGTTACATCCCTTCATCACTGTTCCAGCTTTCGTTTTACTTATGTTTGGTCCTTAGCCCTAGAGTAGACAAGCCTCTGAAAATACTCCAGTATGTTTTCTTTAACCCTTTCACCACCAAAGTCGCATTTTTAGCACCACAGTGATTTAACACCTATGTCACTAAAAGGCATCACATTGGGGTCTATTATCCAAAGACCCTGTAGTCTTAGTTTTGGGAATTAAGGATAGACCTTATTTTATATATGTCACAGGAGAAATCCCCAATACTGCAGATGGATTTTGTTCTCTACCCAGGTACATTTAATGGACATTTTTGGCTGAAATATAGCTGGCGGTGAAAGGGTTAACAGTGATAATAATGAGACTAATGATTCTGATTTTAATGCAAATAGACACGATCTCAAAGCGAAAAATAAACTTGGATCAACCAGTAACGTTGTCAAAACTGAATCATTGACAGTGTCAGTGTTGTTGCGTTTCTTATTTGTTATAACATTTTTTCTAGGCAGCCCCAGGCCAGTAATGGAGTTTACCTAAGGCAGTGAAGTCCTGAAGGGGTTAACTTCTTCATTGCACACTGGTCTAATCTCCAAACTTTAACGTTGGCATTTTCTCGGGAAATAGAAGGCATACATTGTTCAAACTTGGCACACATATAGATGTCTATGCAAGCTTTCAAACAATAATGATTTGATTAATTAAATACTTAAAACAATACTGTAAACAGATAACATTTTAGATTAGTGGGTTAGAGAGTATTCAACAGGCAACAGGCACTTTCTTTCCTTTTTTTTCCAGTTGTATTCATTAATGATAGTTTCATTTGTACTTTAAAATTGTATTGGCAATCTTGTACTTTAGACACCCCCCTCAATCTTTGGTTGTTGTTGTCCCACATGTTCCTGTTTGAGTGAGCCTTGAAGGCTTTGCCTCTTGTTGCATTTATCTTCAACAGTACTGCTAGTTCCTACATTACAAAGCATTGTCTACTCTTTGTCTACTCTTACACATTGCTTTCATTTTTCGAAACGCTTGACATTGCATACAACACTTACGCTCTCTTTGTCTTCCAGTTCTGCTGTCAGTTTGTCCACCTTTTCGGAGTCGTCTCTCTGAAATATCATGACCCATGCATGATTATAATTATCTGATATTTAATGATCACCCATACGATTATGAAAGTTGCTATAACTCATCTTTAATTTGATTTGTCCGAGTTGTTATAACTCAGAGACCTGTTGAACTCAGAGATTAAAATAAATATTCCTTAATTAAGCAAATTAATATCAGATTTGCATCCAATTTGTTCTAGTGACTTTTTCATGAAAGCAGTCGCTGAAAACATAACCATAATGTTTATCATCGTGCAAAATTACTATTATTTGTAGTTTCTGAGAAAATTGTTATGTTAAAAGTTTTTCATGAGCCGTGACCACACACACACACACACACACGCATGCACTCACACATACACACACGCGCACGCGTACGCACACACACACTCACGCACGCACACATACACCAAAATGATCACTGCATAGTGAAATTGAACAAAGGGTGAATACTCTCTTTGTAATTAACTCCCCTCCACCAAAGATGATTACGATACCAATCATCTAGCAATGCGTGGGTCAGAACCAAAGTGAGACAAACAAAGCATCATTCTCTGAAAAACTTCACTTCGCTCATCAACAAAATCAAACCTGTGTCAAGGCAGCAGCAGCCACAAGAGGAGTGGCCGTGACCCCTCCTGCTTCAAGGTCGGCCAGGCGCGCCCTGAGGTCAGCGTTCTCCTCCTGAAGGTCAGCCAGGCGGGACTGAAGGTCGTCCACCGTGGCCTGACTCTTCTCCAGAGCGACCACAAGGTCAGGGTCAGGGACCTTGACCTGCGGGAAAAGCAAAATGGAATGCAGTGAGGGGACCAGTGTTTGGTTTTCCATGGCTTGTTGTTTGTCGTTCTAATGAGCAACTTAGGACGCGAATTTGACCGCCAGGGGGCAATCTAACCAGTAGGGGCTTAGCGCTCGATGATTCTTAGTTGGGCGTAGTGAGAGAGAGAGAGGGGGAGATGAATCCTTCCCTCTTAGTTGGGCGTAGTGAGAGAGAGAGAGGAGATGAGTCCCTCCCTCCCTCTCTCTCTCTCTCTCTCTCTCTCACTACACCCAACTAAGAATTATCAAGCGCTAAGCCCTTACTGGTTAGATTGCCCCCTAGCGGTCAAATCCACGTCCTAAGCTAACCATTGATTTGAGTTAACAAAAGGAGGGACATCAAAACTATTAAGAAGTGCATAATGTCAGTCATGTTTTTGATGGTGTGGCATTGCAATAAAGTTTGCTCCAAATCTTCATGTGATTATGCCAAAGCCAGATTACAAAGTACAGCTGAGTACTCTTATCACATAACTGGATAACATGAAATGTTGGTTAATGCACAAAAATCTGTTTGAACTAACGAAAATCCTCTTTATTATGACTTAGCGCTTAACAAAACAAATACTGGTGAACGCACACAAACATTTTTGTCCCCTATATTTCGTGTTAAGTGTACTCCCTGTACATTTACAGCTACCACATAGGTCAGTGATGTTGGGCGGTTTGGGGATTTTGTTTATGTCATATGAACAATCAAGAATGTATCCAGCAACTTCAAAATGCATGTCTTTTGTAATAGAATATAATTTTTTTTTATGTCTTTCAAAAGATATTTTCAATGTTGTTTTTTAAATTTATTTATTGCTAGCTTTGATAGCAGAAAACATTCTTTTCTTTTGATTTCATCAATTAAACATTCTGAACATCATACTGGAAATAAAATGAGTAAAAAAAACCGCAAGATTAAGCAACGACAAAAAGAGTTCTAAACTGAACCATTATTACTACTACAACAAAAACAGCTGCTGCAACAATTACTACTACAGTGGAACCTCCCTTATAAGACCTCCCACATAAGACCTACTTCTCTGAGACATTGCCCTTCTTTGTAAGTATTAAATTACCTCTCTATAGACCCCTCCCTTATAAGCCCTCATCTTGGATTTGGTTTTTTTAAGTTTTGTTTTACGTCCTCCCGGATTTAACCATGTGGGACTAAATCATTTTGGATGAATTTTGAAGGTCTTATAAGGGAGGTTCCACTATACCACTTTAGTATTGAAATGAAACGGACACCGAAACACAGAAGTAAAAAAGAACAACGCTGCACTTTTTTTTTTTTACCTCCACGACCGACACCTGAGGTTCTGCCACGTCGGCGCTCGGCGGAGGGAGATCCGGGGTGGGAGGGACGGCGCCCGATTGAACAGCCTGCAGCGTCTCCTTCTGGCGGGTCAGGGATTCCACCATCTGTTCAACCTCCCCCAGGGACGTGTACATCTCCTTGGCTGAATCTGGCCTGAAGGCGAGAAACCATGGCACGCATTCTTAGAGCTTTTTCTCTTTTTTTGCCCCTGCTGATAAGAGATCTAATCTAGGCTTAAGCTTATAATAATAGTGAAACCTCCTATTAAGGCCATCCTTATTTAAGTTATTAACTCATTTGCATTGCAATGATTTTGAATTATTAAAAAAAACTCGCAAATCACTCCAGCCAAACACACAAATCACACAAACAAAACATACATAAAAAAAAGGAGAAATGAAAGAAGATTTTGGATTTTTACTTCAGGTTTAGATACACGAAAGTGGTAGATCAGACTTTTTTATATATAGACTTTATATATAAAAACTCTTTACAGCGATTGGTTCTCCCACAACAAACCACTACAAAATCAAAGTCAGAGGCAAAATTGTGGTCTAAGGGAGTGATGCAAGTTTAGAAGTGACCAAGGTATGGCATGCACACAGATTTACTTTCCTTGAAGCAAATGCATCAAATCGACAGCTATCTATTAATTCCGGATGTATATGTCCGGAAAGACTTGAATGAGTTAAGCTTAGAATATAGTGGAACCTCCTATTAAGGCCATCCTTATGAAGACTCCCTCCGAGATGTGGCACAAACATTTTTCACCAATTGTTTTCACTTCATATCTGGACTACTGAGTGCCCACTCCTCATTGATGAAAGATAGTAGATGACAGTAAGTGAAGGGAAAAGGCAGAGTCAAAGAGAGTGACAGACTAGAGGAAGTTACAAACACAGAACTTCCAGAAGGTGGGGGAAGCATTTGTGCAAAAAGACCTCCCCAGTATCCCCACAGGGGTGGGATGGGGGGGGGGGGGGGGAGATTGCACACATTTTATGGCTGTTTATTTTTATCCTCGCTGATAATAAACAACTAATCTATGCTTTAGCTTATAATATATCGTTGGTGAAATTAAAAAAACTGGTATCTCATTTTGGTAGTTTTGAGAAAAATGAAATTAACAGCGTTGACCACAATTGATTAACTATGATGAATATGTTGTTCAACTTCAAGAGTTGAAGACATTGCGAGTTTAGTCCTGTGTTATGTTAAAATTGCTTTAAACATTTTTTTTTTAGACTTGAAAAGAACAAAGATACAAGGTTTTTGTCCTTAACGAGATCTGAATTTGGGACTTACAAGTTTTTCTTCTATTTTCACAACCTCATTTACCACAGATAGAAAGTCGTTAGAGATACGAGCTTTTGGTGGAAGGTGGCGGGAAAAATTAGAGAGCTGACTATGTATGTATCTAACTAAACAAAAACAACAATCAAGATACAAGGTTTTTGAATTTCACTGACAATATTCCACTCGCGCTCCGCTTCATTTTGCTGTCAGAACGCATTGCATTGCACTATGGAGGTGTACACAAAGCCGGGAAAGGTGGGTCGGGGGAGGGGGGGGGGGGGTGGTGAGACGGGAGGCAGTATGTTCAGATAAACATAAATGCACAAATTAACCCTTTCATCGCCACTGTCGCCACAATGATTTAACACCCATGTCACTGAAAGGCATCAAATGAGGGTCTGGTATCCAGTGACATTATGTTCTTCATTTTAGAAGGTAGTAAGGATAGGCCCTATTTTATGCACGTCACAGAGAGGAATCCCCAATATTGCAGACAGAATCTTTTCTCTACCAGATAAGCTTAATGGAAAGCTTTGACTGAAAAATGACTGGCGTTGAAAGGGTTAAGTATTTGATGTAACATGTTCTTCATAGATCAGTATAGGGTGGAAACACGGTTTTAAGTGCGAGTCTGTTTCTCTATACTGCTTAACTGTCCTCAAGAGAAGCCTAATATGCGACCAAATCTAATCAGTTATAAATAAACATACTGGATATTTGTTAAAAGTAAACAGACTGGGAAACATATCCTTATTCCGCCTCCTCCTTTGAACACACTTGCAAAAACAAAAGCACAAATAAGCATGCACATTACAAATGATACTCATACACACAAACAAATGCATGCGCTTATGCATGCACACACAAGCATGCATATAATATTTAAACACCCACCCACACCCACACCTAGTGACCTACACAAATTAAAAATTAACTAAAACAATCAAAACTGACTTGTCCTCCTCCGTGGGCTCTCTCTTGTTCTTCTTCTTGAACTCTTTCTCCCACTTCTCGATCTGTTTCTGCAGGCGTTGTCTTTCCTCATCCATGTCCGCTCGGTCTTTCTCTACCTGAGATCTTTTGTCCTGTGGCAAAAACAAAAACAACAACGGATAATAATAATAATAATAATAATTTTATTTCATATAGCGCTAAAATCCATACAGTAGTATGCTTGATGCGCTTTACAAAAGCAACAATGAAAAACATGCATTAAAATCAGCAAGAAAGTCATACTACCAAGATTCCAATGCAAAGAAATAAAGTAACAAAAATAACATGATTCTCATCATCGTCATCATCATCATCATCATCATCATCACTGACCTCAGCAGCCTGGGCAGCCTCAGGAGATGAAGCGACGATCAAGGCCAGCGCCTTGTACTGACTCTCCAGCACTGCGTACTGCTGCCGCAGCCTGTCCGATTCCCCGGCTTGGAGCAACAGCACGCGGTACTTCTCTTGCCACTCTGCACTCTCCTGTTGATCGATCACACAATGGCACAGTAATCATTGGGAGTCCCCTGTTCAAACAAAGTTTGAATAAAACCAGGAATACTGGAATACTGGAAAACCAAGGTGTTTGTTTTTTCCTTCTTCTTCACTTCCTGTACGACAGCAACAACACAATACTGACAACAGTATGGAATATTGATTATGAAAATGTGAGAGGTGGGGGTGGGGGTGTGGAAAAATGCAGAAGGTAAGGTAGAGAGTTGAGGGGATGGGGGGGGGGGGGGGAGTGTGTGTGTGTGTGTGTGTGTGTGTGTGTGTGAAGCAACATCTTCATCTTAGAAAATTATGCCTTTACACTTTCAATTTCGGAAAACTTCCAAGGGGAAATATTATGACCTTAAAAGACTTTCTGAAAAAAAGAAAGAACAAAAGAAAGAGCCGAAAAAATAGTAGATAAGCAAAAGCAAATCCAAAGGGAGTAAAATATAAAAAGGAGTTGCTAGCACAAAGCTTCTGGGCAGCAAGGTAATCTTCAGAACTTCCAGAAGGTGGAAAAGAAAGAAAAACTTCAAGACAACAGGGAAAATAACTGTACTTTAAATCTATAAAATAAAATAAATAAATGAAGCATTTCTATAGCGCATTCCTCCACCAAATGTGGAGCGCTATGCGCTTAACACAACACAAAAATTAAAAGCAAAAAAAACATATAATCGCTCACACACCAGGGCTCCCAGGGACCCCATTTGGGGGTCTATGAAGTACTAAAATTCTAAAGGACCCTCTAAAAGAATGTGCAGGGGGTCCCAGGGATGCACTAGAAAAAATATTTTTAGCATTCGCAATGCCACTGGGACCCTCTACCCCTCCTCTAGGACACTCTATACTCACAGTAGCTTTTCTCAGATCCTTTCAGTTCATGCCTTTTGGCAACATTCATCACCTGCATAAACCAATTTAAAGTGTTTTGTCCATTACGCTTACATTGTTTTATGGTGGCATACCACTTGTAAGGTCTTTTCCTATCCCTAACCAAAATCAATGATAAGAATATTTGCCGCTGTTAAAAGAAATAACTTGAAACAAATAGCTCTCTGTGGAAAACTGAAAGGAGCTAGAATGAGGGGAATTCGTGTACTGTGTATTGTAAGTGAAGGAGTCCCTGGGACCCCTTCTTTTGGCGGGACGATTGGGAGCCCTGCACACATACAAATTGGCATACACATACATCCCACCCCCACCTCACACACACACACACACACACACATAAATAAAATAAAACGGTATCCCCTATGGGAGAACCTCTATCAGTCTACGCTTCTTTCCCCCCTCACCACAGAGACGCGAGCGAGGTCAGCCTGGAGGTCCTTGACCTTGTCCATGAGGTCTTGGCGCTCCTCGCCCAGGCGCCCCATGTCCTGGCGCATCCGGTGGCGCTCCTCCGACGCTCCCTGGCGTTCCTCATCACCCAGTCCTGACCTGGACGGAGCCGACTTCTCCGCTGCTCCGGTCTTCTCCTCCTTCTCCTCCTGTGTAGTGTGTGTGGTGGACACAGCGGGGTTGGAAATATAATAATAATAATAATAATTCTTCTTCTGCGTTCCCAGACCATATGGCCATAATGGTTAAGGTACATATGTGTTCGGTTTTCAGTTTTCACTGGTCTCCCCGCTGCGTACAGCCGATACATTCCGATTTCGGAGGAGCTCAAAGGAGACAAACTATTTGGAAGATTTTTTTTTTAAAAGACAGGAGAATGGGCCAATAAGTCAGAAAGATAGTAGATCATAGATGACAGAAAGCAAAGGGAAAAGGCAGAGTCAAAGAGAGTGGCAGATTAGAGGAAGTTACAAGCACAGAACTTCCAGAAGGTGGGGGAACTAGTTCTACGAAAGACGCCTCGGTATCCCCACGGGGAATAATAATAATAATAACTAACATTTATAGATCGCGCCCTTTCTCTCTTGAGCTCACGGTGCTTCACAGTTATTTAAATCAATACATAGATCATAAGCTACTACAATATTAACTATAAAAAAACATGCACATAGCCACAACACGCACAAACACACACACGCACACGTCTGCACACACACACACACGCGCGCGCACACACCCACACACACAATGTGTGGAACATAGTTTTAAGGCAAAAAACAGGACAAGGAAGAAATCAGAGGTACTGCCGGAAGAGGTGAGTTTTAAGAGCGGTTTTGAAAGATTGGAAAGATTTAGCAGAACGAAGTTCATATGGTAGGGTGTTCCAGACAGAAGACAGTGGAAATTCTCTGTTATTACCTTATTCTTCTGAATACAGTGGAACCTCCCTTATATTAAGACCTACTTCTCTGAGACGTTGCCCTTCTTTGTAAGTATTAAAATTACCTCCCTTATAATTATAAGATTCCTCCCTTATAAGACCTCATTTTGGACGATTTTTGAAGGTCTTATAAGGGAGGTTCCACTGTATAAGGCGCACCTTATTATAAGGCGCACCCCACAAACTTGACACAAAAATCAGATTTTGTTACTATATTTTCTTACTGTATTATTCGTCATATTATAAGGCACAGGGGTCTTAGACTAGGAAAAAGTATCGCCTTATAGTCCGAAAAATATGGCAACTTTTTCACTACGTAGCACGCACATGTGCACGGTTGAAGCATATATGTGACCCAGCACCATGAAAGGGACATTAAGTGTCAAAATGACCGTTCTGAGAAAACGGCACAGCTGTAACGGCAACAGCAGGACTCAAAAACTGATAACACTGCTATCTTGAAAACACACGCAGTGTCTTTCCAATATTCAAAATGTTATCACTGGGAACATGTTGATATGGCTTGCCATTCTGTGAATCTGACATTGCATCAAAGACACTGTAATGGGAATAAGACAGACAACTGAAGAATGACGGCGAGCCGGGCTGATAGGGTGATCATTCGTGATCCAGACCTGTTTACCCCTACACAAGTCTTACATAGCTGAAATGAGTAGTTTTGGTGTGAAATGAGTAGTCCTCTTCATTAAACCATCAAATAATGTTCACTGAAAATGAATGATTTTAGTTAATATAACTATCTATTCTATCTATATACTTACCGTTTCACTACGAATGAGTTATTCCTTCCAATTTGGAGCAAATGCCAATTTACCAAAGACCAAAAAGTTATAGTCTTAACAAGACTAGATTACTTCCCTTGGTCTACACAGCCAATACCACTAAGCTGCCGTGGATCCCACTCGCTACGTCACTTCCGGGGAGGCAACTTTAAATCATGATAAATTTTTTAAAAACCAACCTTCCCAATGATGTTTTCGTCGGAGGGAGGAGGGTGGGAACCTTTGATCGTAGTGAAACGGTAAGTATATAGATAGAATAGATAGTTATATTAACTAAAATCATTCAATCTATTCTATCATGTTACCGTTTCACTACGAATGAGTTGATTCCCAGCGAGGAGGTGGGTAAGAAAAACATTGTTGAAACTTCACTCCAACAAACAAAAAAACAATACCCACAAGACAAACCTGACAGGGAACGCCAGGGATAACCTGTAAGGGAGAGGACATAATAACTAGATAACCAAAACATCCATACCCCCAAACAGCATAAACATATGCATACCAACACCAGAGCAAAAAATAGCATAAGCTTATCGTTAGACCAGAGAAAAAAAAGGAGTCTGCGCAAGCACCACCTTCCCGATGCCAACGGCGTCGTCCTGCCTTCTGGCGGAGAAAAGGCGAAGGTAGAAGCTAGCAAACGTGGACTGTCACTACCAGTACGCAGCTTCCATAACGCTGGAAAGCGCCACTCCCTTAATCATAGCCAGGGATGTGCTGAAAGCCCGGATTTCATGGGCTCACAGAGGATTAGTGAGCAATGACCAGTCGGCACTTATATACACTAAGTTAAAAGCGTTCACCAACCACTTAGAAATGGCTGACTAGAAATATCCCTCATGTATTTCTCATTCAAAGAAAAGAACAGACGGCGTTTGTGCCCCCGGAAGGGGGAGGTCCTCTTAAGGAAAAACTTAAGAGCTCTGACGGGGCACAGGAGTCTATCAGAAACAACAGGGCCGAGAATAGAGAGAAGACTTTAAATCGTAACCGAGGGAGAAGCAAACTGAGCAGGGTGATTACTGGCCCTAAACTTGGTACCCGCGAGAGACAGAAGGGTACTGAAAGCATCATCCCGGGGCAGAACCTGAGTGGACTCCACCGAGACAATATCCTGGAAAAGAAGCCAGGAGATGACAAACTCTGCATGGAGACACCCAGGGCAGCCAAGGCCGAAACAAGACGGACTATGAGTGGCCGGACCGGGCCACCACACGCTGCTACGCCCTTTCGAACCGGAAAAAATATCAACCGAAGTGGCGAGTAAGAGTCAAAAACGAAAAGGCCCACATCTGGACAAGACTTGTTCAGAATGGGCAAGCAAAGGATCGATGACGGGATAGAGACAGCTAGTACTAAAAGGTGAAGATGAGAATCCGCAAAACAGCAGACTCCACCTCTGAACTAGCAAACTGAGAAGCCACGGTATGAATGTGTGACTGCACTTCATAACCAACTCTACATGCTAAGACCGTAGGAAGGCAAAAAATGAAAACTGCCCCTGACGTAGGGACAGACCGAAACAGCAACATAGTTGCCATCGCATGACGTCAAAATTAACCAGATGACGCGGAACTGTCCCCACCGAAGAGGAAAACATGTAGACAAAAAGCGAAACAGTGTGCAAACGTGACGTCGCCTTAACCCATTCCAACGCCACCCAGTCGAACAACTGAGCTGACGGCTGGGCATGGAAGATCATGTTAGCCGGACAGTAAGGTTCGATCGGGACGGAACCAGACCGAAAAGGATGACTGGAACGGGTGAACGAAATAACTGGTTGAACAACTCAAGGTTGTAACCAGTGAAAACGAAGGTCTGAAACAGAGCAAGTAAAACCATGCCTGCCAGAACAGACAACATTCGAAGGAACGGCGAAGCCGGGGCCGTTGCCACCCAAAAAATTCGTTCAGAAGGAAGGCAACAAGGGTACGGTTGAACAACTCTCGGTTGCTGTCCTAGAGAGAGCTGGAGACTGAGTCTCTCACTAAAGGCGAAGATAAGAGAGAAAGCTGTCGTATCGTCTCCGCAGATGGAGACCCAGTTTTGGGTGAGACGGGCCGTGAAAGACTTCAGAGCCCTGACTACTGACTCCATCTCCAACAACCCGACTGAAAGCACGATCTGTCTTGATCGAGCCCAGAGGAGAAACTCTTCTGCTTTTCTTGAAAAAACCGGAGACGGTGTTACTCCCTGGCGACGAAGATATGAGAGAGCTGTCGTATTGTGTCCGCAGACGGTGACGCACTTCCCGGAGAGAAGGACTACAAAAGGCTTCAGGGCCCTGGTCACTGCCTCCACCTCGACGTCGAGGCATCTGTGAGAAGAAAATTGCTGCTGATGCATGGGACGGAAAGGCACTGAGCTGTCGGGCCACTCGAGAATCATCGACTGTTACGTTGACTCGAGGAACCAACTGCCGTGAGACACTAGTTGCCCGAGAGGCAGCTGAGACAGTTTCCTTTGCGACAGCAGTCGTTGCAGTGGCCGTTAGCGCAACCGTGCGAGAGGAAGCAAATCCGCTACCGATTCCATAAGTCCCAGGAGACGGAGAAGCTGACAAGCAGAGAGCGAAGTCTAGGCCCGAACGTCGAAACAATCTCGACGATGGCTTTGACCCGAGTTACCGACAGCTGCACTGAAAACCGCTCCGTAACGAACTCATGCCGAGGTAGCTGAAGGAGGCTGACGGAGACAGCTCTGATTTCCCGTTGAGAATGCGAAAACCCAGAGTCTTGGACAGTCGAACAAGAATGTCCGTTTGTGAGAGGCACAGGGCTTGCGAAGTTGTTAGCAACAACCAATCGTCCAGGTAAACATGAAGACGAATAGCCCGGGACCTGGCCAGACGAACGAGCTCCTAACGGCGAAGCGAAGGAAACGCTGACGTGAAGGATGGATGCACGCGTGAAAATATGCGTCCCTCAGGATGAAGGTGTAGCCCAGTCGTTCGGGAGAATGGAGAGATGGATTGAAGCCGTTGTTTCCATTTTGAACTTGTCGGTGCGAAAAAACCTGTTGAGGGGGGACAAGTCCAAGACCGGGCGAAATTCTCCGTTTTTCCTGGGGACCACGACAGACGAGAGAAGAATCCCGTTTCCGTAGGCACAAGCTGAACAAAGGCTCCCCTATTGACAGAGCGCAGAGACTCCTCTGCCGATCGCTACGAATCAGACTGGTCTTGCGGGGGCGGCTGGTAGCTGAGGAAGCGAAAGGTACGCCCTCGAGACGAATCGGCTCTCGTGGAGACAAGAGGAGGAGGCCTGAAGTCCATGCGCACGCGCTTGGCTTGGGGGGAAGCAACCCCCCGGCCGGCAGACCTGGTAGCCAACTCCACGATGCGATCCCGACCCCAGCCCAGTCTCCGTTCCTTGAACCGCCCCAGGTTGTCCTTGAGGGAAACCTGATGAAAAGTAGAACGAAGATCAGTGGGGCCAGAACGAACGGCCGAACGATCCAGCAGGGAGAGAGGAACTTACAGTCCTTGAGGACCGCGTCTCTGAACGTGGCCGCTAGTTGCACCTTAGAAGAGGAGGCCACGGACGAACTGGAGCTCACAGCTTGGTAGAACGAAGCCATGGCAACGCCCAAGGCACGCTCGTTGGGCCGGCGATGAGCGCCAGGGGCTGAAGCAATGACGTGGTTAACGACGAGGCTCGAAGAATAGAGTACATGGATCTCTCCAAGATGTTGAAGGCCGGCCGGCCCATGAAGGCCGAAGTTTGCCTCATTCAGCGCCCATAACAAAGGGAGGAACGTACCTACGGGGCCACAACCGAGTGCGAAGGCACAGGCACAAAGGGATAGCTCGCTGAAACAGTGGGAAGAAGACCTTCTACACAAAAGGCGCCGGGTTGAGACGGGACAGGCTCCGGCAGAGGGGGAGGAGAGACGTCGCCGTTAGGCAACGGCGGCGGCTGAGACCACAGGGTAGAGTAGTCTTACGAAGTGCCTGCCGAACGAACAGAGAGATGAGAAGCGCTAGACGAGCCTCCTTCTGCGCTTGCAGACCGCCAAAAAACTGTAGCTGTCCCGCTGTCTGAGCTGATTCGAGCTGCACCATCGGCTTGACGTCGGTGTAGTAGGGCTGACTGCACGACGAAGGGATTGGGTCTGAATACACAGGGGGATCAGTCACACCATTGCCACACTGAGAGAATAGATCGTCGACGTGGACAGATCTCGACGGGGACCGCTGAGACCCCTGATACACAGTTCTCATGATGCGAAATACTTCGTCCTGGACGGCTAAGTCAAAGTCAACCAAGCCTTCACGAGGCAACGACTCAAACTCTTCATCCACAGAAGACTCTCGTGGCAGCGCTACATGACGCTTCGAGGGGTGTCTGGTCAGACAGGCATCCGCAGGAAGCTGAAACTCATCCGCACGACGAGGGCCAGGAAGACGTGAGACAGGCTCCAGAACAGGCAACAGCCGGTCCGCCGCTGATGGTGCCGTTCCGTGACGGGTGCCCGTGACGGTGGAGACAGGTGGCCGCGTGCCGCCGGCACGAGTAACAGACAGGGTTGGTCCGTGAACGGGCCGCACGGGCCGTGGCGGGTAGAGGAAGGTGTCACCGATATTTCCGGGTTCAAGAGTCCGCCAAGGCAAGGCCCTACGCGGGCAACGGCTCTGCTGGGCATAACGCAAGTCCGTACCTCTCGCCCTACACGGGCTACGGAACTGTTGATCATCGATGTTCCCGGGTTCAAGAGACCGCCGAGGCAAGGCCCTACGCGGGCAACGGCTCTGCTGGGTATAACGCAAGTCCGTACTTCTCGCCCTACTCGGGCTACGGAACTGTTGATCATCGATGTTTCCGGGTTCAAGAGACCGCCGAGGCAAGGCCCTACGCGGGCAACGGCTCTGCTGGGTATAACGCAAGTCCGTACTTCTCGCCCTACTCGGGCTACGGAACTGTTGATCATCGATATTTCCGGGTTCAAGAGTCCGCCGAGGCAAGGCCCTACGCGGGCAACGGCTCTGCTGGGTATAATGCAAGTCAGTACTTCCCGCCCTACTCGGGCTACGTGACTGCCGATCATTGGGAGAGTCCGTACCTCCTGCCCTACGCGGGCTACCACTCGCCCTACGCGGGCTACGGAATTGCCATTCCCTGAGAGAGGGGAGAAATTCGCCATCACGAGCACGAGAGCCGTAGACAGGTACGGCGTCCGTCTGGGGCTTCCTGCAGCGGTCGTGGGAACGAACAGCTTCCACGTCACGCTGGGAGGAGGACCGTCCGTCCAGCCCGAGGTCTTCCTCTCGTGGGAAGATGGGGATGTCCGTAGTCAGCTCTCTTTGGGCCAGCTGCCCAACCGAGTAAAGAAAAGGAACATCATTATTGTTCATGCAAAGAGAGGCGAACGTACACACTGGTTAATACCTTGACTCTCGTGAGAGTACCCTGCGTAGTTTGTCCGTAGTCAAGTCAGTTGTCGTGTCCAGGGCCTACCAGGCCCAACTGACAAACCGGCCCAAGAGGCCAACGGAACCAAAACTAACCCCTCATTCTCAAACTCTGCAAGCATATCTGATACCAGAGAAGAAGAATCCACCCAGGAAATAATCTGCTCTGTAACAAACGCAGGAGACACAGAACAGGCTGAGAGAGGGGGGGGGGGTTTGCACCTTCCCCGACGATGAAGAAGAGGCAGACTAGGCCTCAAACTAGAAAGTTTGCGAAAACTAGAAGAAGAAGAAGCCTGAGGTGTATCCAAAAGCTTCCCCTTAACATCCCGAGATAGCTTACTAGAAAACCCCACTAGACTGAGTCCATACTACAGGATCGACGGCCGACATGGCGACCGGGGGAACAAAGCATGTAACTTGTAAGCACAACAAAATATTTCAAATAATTATTAGCAATGAAAAAACGTGAAAATAATTCACACCAACTACATGCCGACAAACCTGTAGCCCCAAGGCAAAGGGGCAACCCAAACAGAGGAGGATGGCAGCTAGAATAAATAAGATAAACGAAATAATAGCAAGAGCAAAGAACAACATGGCTGCTCCAAGTTGGAAAATTTTTTATTATGATTTAAAGTTGCCTCCCCGGAAGTGACGTAGCGAGTGGGATCCACGGCAGCTTAGTGGTATTGTCTGTGTAGACCAAGGGAAGTAATCTAGTCTTGTTAAGACTATAACTTTTTGGTCTTTGGTAAATTGGCATTTGCTCCAAATTGGAAGGAATAACTCATTCGTAGTGAAACGGTAACATGATAGAATAGATTGAGTAATTAAAGCATTACTTTCAATTTTGAAGAGTAGTAGAGGTCCAAATTGAGTAGAATACTACTCGAAAAGAGTAGAGTAAACAGGTCTGGTGATCCCATTAACAATGGCGGCTCTATCCAAAGACTGGAATTTGAATCAACGTTTTTTTAAAATACCAGATTCAAATTTGAGTGCTTGGGCAAACCTTTTTCTGTTTTCCTGAAGACAAAGAAAGGTAAGGAAGCTGCAAATACGGCCAGAAAATCTATGAAACGGTAACAACCAGCGTTAGATTACTGCTGATGTTCATGGATCAAGGGGGGGCATAATCAGGGTTTCTGTCCTCACTACTCGTATAGGGGGAAATGGAGGCTTCTCTGTCTTATTCCCATTACAGTTTTTTTTATTGCATGCCACAACCGCAAGATCTAAGGAACCACTGTACCAAGTTTTATTACAATCGGTTCCGTGGTTTAGAATTGGAACACATTTTGGGCACACACGTACGCACACACATACACATTCGCACACACATGCACAAACACACACACACACAGTGAAACACACACACTTAACACAGATACACACACACACACACAGACACACACTTTGACACAAACACACAAATGCACATGCATGCATGTTGTATGCACACACACACATTCACACACACACACACAATGCGCACACACACACAGAGTGAAACATACACACATACCAGGGCTCCCAGGGACCCCCATTTGGGGGTCTATGAAGCACTAAAATTCTCAAGAACCCTCTAAAAGAATGCGCAGGGGGTCCCAGGGATGCACTAGAAAAATTCTTTTTAGCATTTGCAATGCCACTGGGACCCTCTATCCCGCCTCTAGGACCCTCTATGCTGTAAATGAAGAAGTCCCTGGGACCCCTTGCTTTGCGGGACGATTGGGAGCCCTGCATACATACACACACACGCACACGCACACACACACACCTGCACAGCGGCGGCAGACACGGAAGTAACAGCCACAGCACTAGCGGCAGCAGAAGACGCTGCCGCTTTCAGGCGAGCTACTTCCTCCCTCTCCGCTTCCAGTTCCTCTTTGAGTTTCTGTCCAACACACACACATACACACACACGCACACTCAAGGGGTTAAAAAAGAAAAATAGCACCATGTGTGCATGTGTCAGTAATGAGTGTAAGTGTTTGGGGGTGGGGGAGGGGGTATGTGAGTGTGTGCATGTGTGTGTGTGAGGGAGGGGGAGGGTGTTTGTCTGTGTAGAGTGTGAGTAAATATGATTCTCAATAATAAAACAAAAAGCTTAAGATGACTATAGAGTTGATTTGTTTGTTTCACTTTAAGAAAAAAACCCACTGTAATTAAATGCTAGAAAACAGATAGAGAAAAACAGTAAGATGCTAAAAACAAATTCATAAAAACAGGAAATAATATGTATATAAATATCAATAGCAATCACATTAACAATAGAAGAAGAAGAACATGTACTATAATGAAAACAAAACATCTTTGAACTAAACATGTATAATGAAAACAAAACATCTTTGAACAAAACATGTATAATGGAAACAAAACATCTTTGAACTAAACATGTATAATGAAAACAAAACATCTTTGAACAAAACATGTAAAATGGAAACAAAACATGTATAATGAAAACATCTTTGAACTAAACATGCATAATGAAAACAAAACATCTTTGAACAAAACATGTATAATGGAAACAAAACATCTTTGAACAAAACATGTAAAATGGAAACAAAACATGTATAATGAAAACATCTTTGAACTAAACATGTATAATGAAAACAAAACATCTTTGAACAAAACATGTATAATGGAAACAAAACATCTTTGAACTAAACATGTATAATGAAAACTAAACATGTATAATGAAAACAAAACATCTTTGAACAAAACATGTATAAATGGAAACAAAACATCTTTGAACTAAACATGTATAATGAAAACAAAACATGTATAATGAAAACAAAACATCTTTGAACAAAACATGTATAATGAAAACAAAACATCTTTGAACAAAACATGTATAATGAAAACAAAACATCTTTGAATTAAACATGTATAATGAAAACAAAACATCTTTGAACAAAACATGTATAATGGAAACAAAACATCTTTGAACTAAACATGTATAATGAAAACTAAACATGTATAATGAAAACAAAACATCTTTGAACAAAACATGTATAATTAAAACAAAACATCTTAGAACTAAACATGTATAATGAAAACAAAACATCTCTGTACAGACCTTTTTATCATTTTCCAGCTCCTCCACTTTCTTTTCCAGATCTTTGCCCACTGGAGACAAAACAAAAACACAATTTACTCTCATTATATTACTCCCTGGCATAGCAGTACCTCCAGGATCAACCCACTATCTGTACATTTATAAATGTCCCATACATAATATGGGAGCTTAAAGCTAGTCTGACCCGTGCGCTTTACAAACGCAAAAGTCCCACGGCAGTTGAAAGTCGGTAAGAGCAGGGAGAAATCCCGCTGCCTGGTATGGCCAAATTGATAGCTAGGTTTCCCCCCCCCAAAAAAAAAAAGAATTATAAAAAATTGGGTAGGCGCTTCACTTGCGGCGACGCGCTCTCCAGCAGGGGAGAACAGCCCGAATTTCACAGAGATAAATCTCTGTAACTAGAATATATACCAAATACCATAATATGTTAAACACATTTTCTTCTTCAAAAACACAAGATGAACCATACAAAAATTGGAAAACAGTCCAAACTGAGAATCGTAATAAAAGGACTAAAACCTAATTTCAAGATTAATAGGAATTGTTCGGAAATAATTAAGGGGAGTAATTTCATAATGTGTGGGAGTGATCTTGCCTAATTCAATCGGTCAAACAGGGGACGTCACTCTACCATCATCTCTCGTAGCCTATCGACTCGTGTGTTTGAGCAGACATTCAGCACTTAGAACACTGTGCATCATTCTAAAAGTTTATGTCATTTATATTTTTACATCACATTTTGCAAGTTTGATCAGTTTGTGGCCACTGGCCACCTAACCCCTAATTTTTCAACAACAAAATTTTGCAAGTCAGCATCCTGCAGTTTCAAGCTTCGACGCCATTGTTGCTATGGAATTTGACCGAGTAATGGAGGTAAACAACTCTAATTTTCACGAAGTACTCTCCCCTAGTTTTTTTCCGACAATCCTCTATTACTGGTGTTTCAAGTTATGTCAAGTTTATCAAATCCAATGCTGCTTAGCTATTTCTGTGAACTTATCCGCATAAAACAGCCATATTCCGTCTTCTGAGAAACACAGTGACTTACCCACAGTCGCTGCGGACTTCTCTTGGTCCATCTGACTTGTGTACTGAGCCATGATCACTGCCTGCAAAGAAAAACAACAATAACAGCATTTTATAAAATGATGATGCTACCATGTTAATTAAAGACATTCATACTCATCATCCACAACAAGTAAACAATTTCATAAAAGGTTGTAGTCAATCGTTTCCTTAAATCGGGAACAAACTTTGAATGGAGTTCAGTTTAGGTATTGATTCTCCAGTATTCTGACTGATATGTCAGAATGTTTCTTTGCCTCGCTCTCTCAGATACTCCTCTTTAACCCCTTCGCTGCCGCCTACTACTTGTGCAAGAGTCGCCGGCTTGCCATGCGAGTTTTGAACGCAGCAATATCACTACTTAGCGGCGACGTATATATACGTTGGTGGCAAGTACTGAAGCGCTATAGAGGACATATATATATATACGTCATGGGCAGCGAAGGGGTTAATGAACTTTCTTTTTAATTTAGATTATTCATGAGTGTTTATCAAGGCTTGTAGTCATCAAACCATTTACTTTTATGAGTACTTCTTCTTTATAATTTTCTCTCATACAGAATGTGTGTGTGTGTGTAAGTGTGTGAGAGAGAGAGTGCATGTGTGTGTGTGAGGTTCCAGCAATACTTACTCGCATGCTTTCATATTTTTTAATAGTAAATATTTGATCAATACAGATCTCTATCTCTGTATCTCTCTCTCTGTCAGTGTGTGTGTGTGTGTGTGTGTGTGTGTGTGTGTGTGTGTGTGTGTGTGTGTGTGTGTGTGTGTGTGTGTGTGTGTGTGTGTGAGGTGGAGACTGATTGTCCTAAGGGAGGAATTTCCGTATGGAGGAATTGTCCAGGGGGACTGTCCTGACACGCTGAAAGATACAGTACAAACTGACCTTTTCCTTTTCCAGCTTGTCCACCTCCTCTCGGTTGTTGACCAGCAGCACCTTGCGGTCCTTCAGCAGCTGGTTGACACGCTCCGTCATGCTCTGAAACCCATGTGTGCGTGTGTCAAAACAACGCGCTCCGTAGCGTGGGTGAAAGAGAAACATTCTCTCCGTCCTGAAAGGACGCGTTTCAAAAGCTCTCTGAATCTTCCCAGTCCTGAAAGTGGCGACCGCATTAAAAATAATTTCCAATGTCTGCGTGTGTATCTGTGTATACAGGATGGATTGGAGGGGTGGTGTTAGAATTGCACGTCTATCATCTTGTTTTCTCTCTCTCTCTCTCTCTCTCTCTCTCTCTCTATCTCTCTCCACACACACAGCCTACCCTCATGGTGTCATTCCAGTACTCTTCCTTTCGGGTCATCTGTGAACGGTACACCTCGATGACCTGACGAAATGTGTCCCTATCCTGTCCCGTTCTCTCTCTCTCTCTCTCTCTCTCTCTCTCTCTCTCTCCACACACACATAACCTACCCTCATGAATGCATAAAAATCTTTTTCACTTCTCCTGTCTCTATGGGCCAGATGGCCTGAAACGACTGATTAAAGATACTGTTATCGCTATAGCCTACCCTCATGGTGTGCTTCCAGTACTCTTCCTTTGGGTCATCTGTGTGCGGTACACCTCAACGACATGACGAAACGAGTCCCTATCCAGTCCTGTTCTCTCTCTCTTTGTCTCTCACTCTCTCTCTCTCTCTCTATCTATCTCTCTCCAAACACACACGCACACACACACACACAGCCTACCCTCATGAATGTATGAAAATCAGAGAAAACGTGTGATACTTTTTTATATTACTTTGGTTCTAAGCTCGCCTTGTGCTTAAACGAATATTTTTTACTTCTCCTGTCTCTATGGGCCAGATGGCCTGAAACAACCGATTAAAGATACTGTCATCGTTATAGCCTACCCTCATTGTCTCCTTCCAGTACTCTTCCTTCTGGGTCATCTGTGAGCGGTACACCTCGACGACATGACGAAACGTGTGCACCTTCCCTTGGTACTGCTGCCTCAGCATCAGCACAAATCCGTTGAACTGCACCTGAACAACAACACAACGCAAAACAGCCACGTGACTAACAACACAAATCGACCAAGGGTCCTTGGCTATTCACTGTGTCTGTACATGTGATGCAAGCGAAATTGACCCATGGCCAATATTAAAATGATGCGGCTGTGCCCGATGGAAGCTGTCTTTACCAGTGGCAGTTCTCCCTACACGCCGTAAAGAATTGTTGGTTGTTGTCACTCCACGGGTGGAGTGAATGTGTGGGTGGCTCCATGAATGGAGCGAAGTCCACTGAAGTCGGAGTATGGCCGCCCATGTGGCGGGGCCCTTTAAAAAGCAGCCATACATGTAATCTTCCCACCCAAGGGCATGCGGAATGTTCACATGGCACTGGGTGTGCCCCCAGAGCGCTTAAGCTGGGGAACGAAAACAACAACACAAAAACGAGAAACCAACTTGTAACAACACAGACTTAACCTCTTCAAAGCATCATATCACTGCCTGAGGCAAACATCAATACCAGCCCGGGGTTACCTAGAAAAAAAGCATAACAAATTTAACCCTTTCGCCGCCAATGTCGCATTTTAGCACCACAATGGTTAAACACCCATGTCACTAAAAGGCATCAAATCAGGACCTGTTATCCAAAGACCCTATTTTCTTAATTTGGGGAGGCAAGGCCAGGCCTAATGCTAAACATGTCCTAGAGGAATTTGTAATATTGCAGATAGTTTTTTTCTCAACCCAGTTAAGTTTAATGGTATTTTTTGGCAGAAAAATGGCTGGCGGCGAAAGGGTTAAGAAAATCAAATAAATCAGTGATGTACTAAGGATCGAAAAGTGATAGGACAAACTGTCCTAAGACAAGATAAATCAATAGGACAATGTCCTGGCTCTTGCAGAAAGCAATAAAACAAAGCGTGCCAGTGTCAAAAAAATGTAATCAGACATTTGTCCTGACAGGGGAGAACAGAATAGGACATTTTCAATTTTAATAGGTATGACCGGGGCCTCGGGATATCACTGATAAATTATAATAAAGTACAATAAAAGACACCTGTACCTGCGTTTCATCCTCGATGGCCCGGTAGTGCTTCTCGATGTCCTGAACGATGCGCACGTGCTTGGTCTTCATCGCCGACATGTCCTCTGCGATGCGCGCGATGTAGTTCCGGGCGTAGGCATACGGGATGTAGGCATTCTGCTGCGCTTCGGTCTTGATGCTGATGGTATCTGCAAGACACACATGACGTGATTTTCTTACTGTAATTTGAGGAATTTTTATTAATTCTACTATCTATTTTATCTATATACTTACCATTCCACTACAAAGTGCATATTTGTACAAGATTAGCTTGGAAGACAGAAATAAAACCAAGAGTGTCTTACTACCACAACTCCCAATCCAGGTAACTTCCGGTTAAGCAGACTACTCACTTTCTTGAAAGCAAGCATCTAATAAAAAGGGAAGGTACACGTTCAAAAACCATTAGGAGGGAGGTGGGTGGGTCAATTAAATGTAGTGGAATGGTAAGTATATAGATAAAATAGATAGTAGAATTAATAAAAATTCCTCAATCTATTCTATCATCCTTACCATTCCACTACAAAGTGCATGATTACCAACAAGGAGGTGGGTAATGGTTTAGCACTACTCTGAGAACCATGGAACAAACCATGACAGAGATACCACATAAACACACACATACCATCTAAAATAAGAAGGTAAAACAGCAAATCATGTTTACATATCCCCCAAAAGACATAAGTCTAAAAAAAAAAACAGACAATAAGTCAAACCTCAAAAGGACACCGTCTTGGAGGACAACACAGCACGTCGAATGCCAAACGTGTTGTCCTGCCGGAGAGTAGAAAACTCGCGCAGGCAGAAAGAGGTAAATGTAGTCTCCGACTTCCAGAAGGCGGAGGACATAAGGAAGGGACTGGAACACCCCTGACCAAGACTAGTGAGGTGCTAATAGCCCTAACTTCGTGAGCCCGTATACCTGGGGGCGCAGAACGATCGGCGTGGGAGTAGGCTAGTCGAATCAACTCGACTAACCAGCGAGCCAAAGTGGCCTTACGGATATCATTTGAATAGTTGGAATTCAAAGAAATGAAAAGGAGGCGTTTCTGGCTACGGAACGAGACTGAACGAAGGAGATATGCCCGCAAACAGCGAACCGGACACAGACATTTTCCTCATCGTCCGGAGCGAGGATGTTAGAGAGACTTTCGATAACAACCAACGGAGAAGCTTGCTGAGCCGATTGATTTTTCGCACGGAATTCCGGTAGAAAAGCCAGGGAGATCGAGGAACCATCCTCCGCGAATTCATAATCATTAACTAAACCGCTAAGAGCGTGGATACCACTCACACGTCTCACTAAGGCAAGACTAACGAGGAAAAGCGTTATAACAGAAAGAAGCTTAAAAGATAACGAAGAAAGCGGTTCACATTCTGACCTGAGAAAGTGAAGCACAAGAAAAAACGTCCCATAGCGGAAGTCTGATGGTTGGGCGAATCGACTTATTACGCAAACCATCCAAAAAATGGGAAACCAAGACAGAAGAAGCAAAGGAAGGTTGACGACCAGTAGCAATCGAAATAGTGCTAACTGCCGACTTATAACCTGACAAGTTTGGTCCAAGAGGCCCTTCTCATTATGCAAATGAGACGAAAAGAAAACAAACTGAGCACCAGTCGGGTGCAAAGGAGAAAAAGACTCATTGAACAGAAATTGAACCAAGAGGTCCAACGCAAGGAATACAAGGTATTCATGCTTTGACGACGGGATTGAAGAATCACTTCAATGGTTTCACCTTTCAGACCCTGTGACCGCAATCCTGACCGCAAAGTAGCCAAGCGGTCAGGTGAAGGACGGCAGGATACGATGTGGAACGCCTGTCCGCGGTTGAACAAGTGACTTGGTGACAACTGGAGGGGAACACCCGGAACGTGGGTGAGAGCTAACAGCTCGGGGAACAACGGACAGTTTCCCATCCTGACGCTATGAGGATCAGAGCAGGACGCTCCCGAGCACACCTTTCCAACACCTTTGGAAGAAGAGCTGTGGATGGGTAGGCGTAGGCCCACAGACCCGTCCACTGGAGACTGAAGGCATTTCTTGCCCATGCCAAGGGATCTGCCAACGGGGAGACGAAAACCTTCCTGGAGAGTGAAGACGATTTCGTGCCCCCCTGACGCCGAAGGTACGAGAGGCAAGTGGAGTTGTCGCCACAAACTGTGACCCACTTGCCTCGTAGCAGGGGAAGTAGCGCTTTGAGCGCGAGCGAAACCGCCTCCATCTCCAGAAAATTGATGTGGAGAGACGAATCTGCTTGGACCACAACCCCGAAACCTCTCACCGGTCCAGATGAGCCCCCCAACCTTCCTTTGATGCATCCGTGAAAAGGAATTCTTGATGGTGGAGAGGCCGACTGGGAACAGAGGACCCCAGCCAAACCAGATCCAACCACTGGAGAACTGAGCCACGAAACCACGAGCCCAAAACAATCTGAGATTCCAGAGGAAGATGAGAAACCCTGAGTTCCGCACACTTTCGTTGTAACGGACGCCTGTGCAGACGTCCCAGAGGCAAGAGGTCTGCCAAAGACTCCATGATGCCCAGCAACTTGAGAAGTTGACGAACCGTTGCTGAACCTGCCAACAGAACACTTTCCCAAAAGGACTGAATGGACTGGATCTGATCCGGAGACGGACAGACCGTGAACGTCTGGGTATTGAAGACCATCCCCAGAAATTTGAATTCCTGGGCCGGAGTCTAATCCGACTTTTTGACGTTCATGTTGAAAACCAACCTGGACGGACAGGTCCTGGAGCTCCGAAGTGTGTTCCTGGCACCGGTCCCTGGACTGAGCCGAGGTGAGCCAGCCGTCCAGGTACACCTTGAGCCGGATCCCTCTGGACCCGGCCACGCCGACGAACTCCCTGACCACCATGGTGAAAATCCAAGGGGCCAGAGAGAGCCCGGAGGGAAGGGCTACGAACTGATAAGTCGTGTTCCCCCATACGAACCTCAAGAGATGCCTTCGATCTGGGTGGATCGAAATATGGAAAAAGGCATCCTTGAGGTTTATGGAAGTCGCCCAATCCCCCGGCTGGATGAAGTTGTGAACCGAAGCAGCCATCTCCATTCTGAACGCCATGGGGCGCAGAAAAGCATTGAGAGGAGACAAGTCCAGCACTGGACGGAACTCACAGTTCTTCTTTGGTACAGTGAACATGCGCGAGTAGAAACCCGGGCCTGGGTTGGGTACTGGAATCACAGCACCCTTGTCCAGAAGGGACTTGACCTCTGCGTCCAAGATCTGAAAGCGAAGAGGATCTGCAGGCGGAGAAAAGACAATCGGCACCCACGAGACAGAAGGGTACCGAAAGCATCATCCTGGGGCAGAACCTGAGTGGACTCCACCGAGACAACATCCTGGAAAAGCAGCCAGGAGATGACAAACTCCGCATGGAGTCACCTAGAGCAGCCAAGGCCGATACAAAAACGGACTATGAGTGGCCGGACCGGGCCACCACACGCTGCTACGCCCTTTCGAACCAGAAAAATATCGAAGTGGCGAGTCTGAGTCAAAAACAAAATGGCCCACATTTGGACAAGACTTGTTCAGAATGGGCAAGCAAAGGATCGATGACGGGAAGAGACAGCTAGTACTAAATGATTAAGATGAGAATCCGCAAAACAGCAGATTCAACCTCTGAACTAGCAAACTGAGAAGCCACGGTACGAATGTGCGACTGCACTTCGTAACCAACTCTACATGCTAAGACCGTTGGAAGGTAAAAATAAAAAACTACCTCTGACGTAGGGACAGACCGAAAGAGCAACATAGTTGCTATCGCATGACGTCAAATCTAACCAGATGACGCGGAAATGTCCCCACCGAAAAGGAAAACATGTAGACAAAAGGCGAAACAGTGTGCAAACGTGACGTAGACTTAACCCATTTCAACGCCACCCAGTCAAACAACTGAGCTGACGGCTGGGCATGGAAGATCATGTTAGCCGGACAGTATAGTTCGATCGGGACGGAACCAGACCAAAAAGGATTACTGGAACGGGTGAACGAGACAACTGGTTGAACAACTCATGGTTGTAATCAGAAGAAACCATGCCTGCCAGAACAGACATCATTCGAAAGAACGGCGAAGCCGGGGCCGTTGCCCCCGCAAAAATTCGTTCAGAAGGAAGACAACAAGGGTACGGTTGAACAACTCTCGGTTGCAACCGTGAAAGAAGGAGCGCAGTAAGGCTGCAAGGCCGCCAGATACCCTTGAATGACAGAAACAGAAGGATCTGAAAAAAACTCTTCCATAGAATCCACCGTGTGACCCGAAGTCGTAACTGACGCCGCTGGTTGAGCTGACTGACCGAAGGAAGAACAACCCGACAAAAGGTCCATAACCTCCTGGTGAGAGTAGGTCCGCTGAAAAACCATACCAGCGGTAACGGGCGTGACCGGTACGGGCTGAGGCAAACGTCCCATGGACTGACTGCCCGCCGTCGTACGGCCCTGGGCCTGGGGACTACCCACGGGAGAGGCCGTAGCCGCCGTGACCGTGGTGGACCCGCGAGACCATGTCGCCGTGGCCGGTCCGCTCCGGAGAACCCCGGGTGCGGATGCCGGCCCGGTGCCTAAGGCACCGAGGCTGCCGTCGCCAGGGACCACCCACGGGAGAGGCCGTAGCCGCCGTGCCCGTGGTGGACCCGCGAGACCATGTCGCTGTGGCCGGTCCGCTCGGAGAACTCCGGGTGCGGATGCCGGCCCGGTGCCTAAGGCACCGAGGCTGCCGTCGCCAGGGACCACCAACGGGAGAGGCCGTAGCCGACGTGCCCGTGGTGGACCCGCGAGACCATGTTGCCGTGGCCGGTCCGCTCCGGAGAACCCCGGGTGCGGATGCCGGCCCGGTGCCCAAGGCACCGAGGCTGCCGTCGCCAGGGACCACCCACGGGAGAGGCCGTAGCCGCCGTGCCCGTGGTGGACCCGCGAGACCATGTCGCCGTGGCCGGTCCGCTCGGAGAACTCCGGGTGCGGATGCCGGCCCGGTGCCTAAGGCACCGAGGCTGCCGTCGCCAGGGAAGCTACCCCCATTAGCGGCATCGTCCGTTTTTCGGCCGGCATCACCAGGCGTAATGGTGGCATCGGTGGGTACCGCCCGGTTGTCTATAGCTCTGTAAGACAAGTCGGACAGCACCACCGGTTTCTTCGCAGCTTCTTCTTCCAGAACCGGAAGTGCCCGTGCGGTATCATGAACGCCAGGAACCAATGGGGTACGGGAGCTAGCTTGGCTAGAAGAGCCGTACTGACCTTGTTCGGGAAAAACCCGGATGCCGGTTGCAGCTCCATCCGTGAGAGATCTTCAACGGACAACGAATCCTGGAGTGGAAGACCAACCGTCGAAAAGGCCGGGTCAACGTCCAAAACACCCAACAACATGAGAATCATCCACCGAAATGTGCTGGACCAAACCAGCCGAATCCACTTGGGAGAAGGAGAACGGCATGGCCGAAGACTATTCGCCCGTAGAACGCAAATGAGCCAGCAATTCCGACACCACTTGCTTTGTATCTTGAACCGAACGCGAAGAATGAGACTTACTCGAACTTCTTGACCGAGATTTGACTTGGACAAAGACTTTTCTGAAGGACTAGATTTTAGAAAACGGTCTTTGTCATCCCTGGGAGGAGAAGGCTGAGGTTCCTTAGTTGAACTACTTGAAGGTTTGCTAACTAACGCCGAAGAATCTACAACCTTCTTTAGAAGGAGTAGATTCCATAACGCGAAACCCGAAGCCAGAAGCCACGCCCACCTTTTGACCAACAGGCCCGAAATCTTCACAAGGATTACAACCAAAAAGGGGGGAGGGCCGAACGAACTTACCCAAGTAGC
Organism: Phymorhynchus buccinoides; assembly: GCA_017654935.2. Lineage (NCBI taxonomy): Eukaryota > Metazoa > Mollusca > Gastropoda > Neogastropoda > Raphitomidae > Phymorhynchus > Phymorhynchus buccinoides. The sequence continues at coordinate 13,940,836 of CM065685.1, forward strand.
AAAGCAACACAAAGAAAACCAAAGGAAAACAAAAGACACTCATTAAGCTGAAAGCAGGAGACAAAATTCCTGGAGAAACAGAAAAACAAACCTGCCTTCCATGCTAGCTTGAAAGAAAGTGAGTAGTCTGCTTAACCGGAAGTTACCTGGATTGGGAGTTGTGGTAGTAAGACACTCTTGGTTTTATTTCTGTCTTCCAAGCTAATCTTGTACAAATATGCACTTTGTAGTGGAATGGTAAGGATGATAGAATAGATACCGTAATTTTCTGACTATAAGGCCGTGTACACACATAAGTGGATATTCCATGCGGAAACCTGTGCGCAATTCATTAATAAGTGAAACAAAGAAGGGTAAAGATTTGCGCATGTGTCCGAATTTCCCCTAAATGCGTAAACTTTTATCCTTTCTTCCACTTATTTAGGGTTTTCCGTACGGAACTTACACGTCTAATGTGAACCCGGCCTAAGGCAACACTTTTTTTTCCCTGAGACCCCTGAACCTTACAGTATGACTAACAATATAGTAAGAAAGTATAAGAACAAAATCTGAATATTATGTAAAATTTGGGGTACGCGACTTATGGTCTGAAAAATACTGTATGCTGCCAAACAAAATTGTTGTCACATCTGATTCAGAAAAAAAGCATCTCGCCAATCTTCAAACACCGAAAACGAAATAATAACATTGCTCTGAGGGTGAATAACAAGAGTGTGATTCAATCCATCATGACACACACACAAACACATATGCACACACACACACACACACATGCACACAGACAGACACACACACACACACACACACACACACATGCTCACACACACATGCTCACACACACACAAAATGATCTGTGTCAAAAGTGAAAATGTTTAAGGGCAGTAATAGCTTATTGATTCCTCCTTTTTTTTATAATACTCTATGACTTTATCAACTGGATAATTATATGTAACAGAACTAAACATTGCAGACCAAATCGATACACAACATGATACAGACTTATAGTAAAAACCTCAAACCTCAGATAAATGAACTAGTACAACTAGCTAACAAAAGAACCCCCAAATTGAGTGAGACACGATCACCAACGGTGCCAAACCACACCCTACCCACCAACAGCAGTGTCTTCGGTTTTAGCTTTCTTGCGCTGCTCTTTGCCTGAGGAGGGTCTGGAACCGTTGGCGGCGCTGGAAGCTGAATCTGTTAGCAGGTCACACCGCAAGCACAGATATATATATATAAACATATCCTTTAAATTGCACTAAAAGCTACAGGCAGTAAGAACTACCGTATCTTTCGGACTATTAGGCAATACTTTTTTCCAAGACTCAGACCCCTGCGCCTTATGATATGACTAATGAAATAGTAAGAAAATATAATAACAGAATCTGAAATTTGGGCAAAATTTGGGGGGTGCGCCTTATAGCCTTATTGGTTGTAGAGTGGCACAGTGGTATCGCGTTCGCTTCGTGTCAAGTAAACCCGAGTTCGAACCTGGGTACAGGGGATTTTTTCCTCTCATTCTGCACTAGGCCTTAACGGTCTGAACGTGGAGTCTTTCGGATGAGACGATAAACCGAGGTCCCGTGTGCCCATGCACTTAGCATACGTTAAACCCAGTGGCAACGAAAAAGTTAACATTTGGTCAAAATTTACCCACCCCCCCATCAGTGACAAAAATCGCATAACGTATCACATACTGATGTGATTAGTCCGAAAAATACGGTAGATAAAATAAAGAAAGGAAATGTTAAACATATATTAAACAAGCATCAAACAAAGGAAGGATGAAAAAAGAGTATAGTAAACTTAACTAAGATTCTTGGCACACAGAATAAAACGAAGCAAATACCTTATTTTTCGGACTACAAGACCGTGTACATACATCTGCGGAGATTCTGTGCGGAAACCCATGCGCAATCCGCGAATAAGTAAAAGAAGTAAGGAAAAAGATTTGCGCACGTGTCCTTATTTCCCCTAATCCGTACAGTTTTTACCCTTCTTTCTTCCACTTAGTTATGGATTGCGCATGGGATTTCCGCACGGAATCTCCGCTTATGTGTGTACACGGCCTAAGGCACTCCTTATCATAAGGCGCATGCCCCAAATTTTACACAAAACTCAGATTTTGTTCATACAGTGGAACCTCCCTTATAAGACCTCCCATTATAAGACTCCCTCCCAGTAAGAAGACCTACTTCTCTGAGACATTGCCCGTCTTTGTAAGCATTAAAATCACCTCCCTTATTGGGGTCTGCAACGAACGCCTTTTGCCCTTGAAGGGTGGGGGAAGATGGTTCAGTACTGACCAGACAGGGGGATAACTATCGCCAATAACCCCTATTGATGCCACTAAATGGCTGCCTTTCGCAAGAGTGAATGCCCTTGTCAGTACTGACCGGCAAGAGCAATTACTCTCACTGTCAAGGGCGTTAATAACCCTAGTTGCAAAGGCCTATAACTTAGTATAAGACCCCTCCCTTTCGATTTTTTAAGGTCTTATAAGGGAGGTTTGACTGTATTATTATTAGGTATTATTATTTTAGGTACTTTATATATAGTCACAGAGGCGTCTCTGTAAAATTCGGGTTGCTCCCACCTGGAGAGAATGTCGCAGCCAGAGGCGCACCAAGCAATTTTTATTTTTTTTTGCATGCGATTTTTGCATGACTGATGAGGAAGGAAAGGACCTAGGTGGGTGGGTAAATTTTGACCAAATGACAACTTTTTCGTTGCCACTGGGATTAATGTGTACTGAGTGCATGGGCACACGGGACCTCGGTTTATCGTCTCATCCGAAAGACTCCACTCCACGTTCAGACCATAAGGTCTATTGCAGAGTGAGAGGAAAAATCCTCTGTACCCAGGTTCGAACTTAAAATTTACTTGACAAAAGGCGAACGAGTTACCTCTGTGCCACTATTACATTTTCTTACTATTTTTTATCAATCATCATATTATAAGGGGCAGGGGTCTCCGTGAGTATCGGAGGGGGGGGGGGGGGAGAAGTATTGCCTTATAGTCCGAAAAATATGGTAGTACTAGTAGAATATTAAATCAAGAGATGAATTGATGAATAGTAAAATGTTAGTTGTACATGAAGCGTACACATATTTTAGTAGAAGTTATTATTACCCTTTTTGCCAACAGTTCTTATAGGATGCGAGTGTGTGTTTTGCTTGTTTTTCTTCTTTTTTCTTAATTTAACGTCGTTTCACTTGAAACCAAACACACTATGACTAATTTGACATCAGCTTTTTTTTCTCTCTCTTTATGCTTTGAATTTGAGAGATATTTTGGTGAGAAACCTCCAATGAGATGCCTTCACAAGCAGCCAGAACAAATTTTGAAACAAAAATAATGAAATACTTTCTTAATATCAAAGCACTGAAGTGGTTACAGACAATTACAGTTTTAAAAAAAAGTCTATTCCTGTTAAGAGCATCTCAAGCTATTCTTGAAATTTGTCCAAAGCCTGTAATATAATATACACATTTCACACAACACAGCAAACCATATTAAATTGATCAGCAGTATACAAAAGATACATGAACACTAAAGATGCACACGCCCGAATGTTAGTTGTGACAATTCTAGGACATATCGTCACACTTATAGAATAAATGCCTATGTCTTTTTTTATTTCCATTCTGAGAAACAAACAAAAGATGAAAGCCTGCTGCTGCGTAACTCATGTCACTCTAACACGTGGGTACATTGCAACAAGCATGTTGGATCTACACAAGCCAGTAGGTAAAAACACATTCCTTTCTCCAATTTCGACCTATGCGCCTAATAAACGAGGGCGTCCTATTAGTGAACAAAATTGTGAGAAGAGAGGCAACGATTGCCGTACTCAGTACAGTCTACTGTGAGTCACAACACCGACAGTGGTAACGAGTCGCCGATACGACGAATATTCATGCTAAAATGCTTCAAAATTCCTATTATCATCCGAGATACCGACCAACAGATGCCATAACCCTTCATTGGATGTAAAAAGCATCGTTGTAGAGGTTGCATTGCCATAATTCTACCAGTTTTCGCAAAGAAAAGTCCAAACACAACAACCGGAAGTCGTAAAAATGGAAGTTCAATTATTTGAGAAGGGAGCCAACTCTCGTTTATAACAGCAGTAATGGTGGTCAGTAAGCATTTACAGGACGTGTATGGGCTTCAAACTTTGACTTTCTTTTTGCGAGGTGCGCCTTTTACTTTAATTTTTTTCAGATTTTTCTTGAAAATTGCCCTACTCGCCTTATACACAGCAGCGCCTAATGATCCGATAATATGGTATGTAAGTGTGACAATATGATCTTTGAGTACAAATTACCGGTACTACGACTGTTAACAAGTTCACCCGTGGGGATACCGGGGGGTCTTTTGTATAAATAGCTCCCCCACCTTCTGGAAGTTCTGTGCTTGTAACTTCCTCTAATCTGTCACTCTCTTTGACTCTGCCTTTTCCCTTTGCTTACTGTCATCTACTATCTTTCTGCCTTACCCGGTCCATTCTCCTGCCGTTTTTCACGAAACACTTTCAAAAACATTTCCTCCGGCCGAATTCGGACATGTTGGGCCTAATTATTTCTTACTTAGGCGCATAACGGCAGCATGACGCATCTGCGCTCATAATTGACAGGAAACTGTCTGAGCGATCGAAGAAGAAGAAGGAGAAGAAGAAGTTAACAAGCTGTTCAAATCATCACCTGTTTTGCCCTTAACAGTGCTGACGCTCTCCTCTCTTTCAGGCCAGGCCTCTGTGGAAAACAAGAATTAGCAAATTATCACTTCAAATAAATTATTGCATGAAAAAAGAAGAAGAAAGAAGAAGAATCATTTGAAGAATCATTCTCCCAATAACCTTGTAGAGATATTCACAGAGGTGTTTTTTTAAAATTAAACAAAGGAAACAGAATATTGATCAAAGAAAACCTTGTACCAGTAGCTTAAGTTAGTTGTTCTTATCATCCATACAATGCACACATATAATACATGCACATACACACACACACACACACACACACACACACACACACACACACACACAAATACACACACAACACATATACACACATGAAAAAAAGCCGTCAAGCTTAATCCTTTATCCTCAAAATTGGTGGATTTTAATTAATATTACAATCTATCTATCTTAATACTTACCAACACCTGAAACAACTGCATTAGCCTAGATATCCCAGGTCGATTTAGGTTAATGCAGTTGTTTCAGGTGTTGGTAATGTATGGATAGAATAAATAGATCATTTTTTACTTGACTTGACACCGCAAACACCAAAAATATCTTAACACACACATACAGACCTGCCAACCCCCCCACAGACCAATGAGGAATTTTTGAAGCAGAAATGAGGAATTTGAGGAAGCAAAGAGGAATTTTAACGCGGGACCTTACCTTTTGCAAACGAACACCATTCAAAGCACTGCATTCTCCTTCTTGTAAACAAACAAACACTTGTAGCACACTACAGTACACTTACAGCACATTTACTGGTGATTTCAGAGAATAGCACACCCCAAAATACTCATTTCACAACTAAACTACCTATTTCAGCCCTCCACACTACTAAAAAATTGTGTTTGTGGTCTTTGTTCATCCACTTGCATATTCTTTTGTGATGGCAGAGTCCGGAAACAAAGGGCCAACATGATCGGCCGCACTCATTGCAATATTGTGTTCAACCAAAAACCCAGCAAAAAAAGTTTCTGCTCGAATCACTTCGTTCTCATCCTTGTTTTCCTCAGTTTCCTTTGGCTTGAAAAAGTCTTTTAACGTCGATGAACACTCCTGTAAATTTGAAGCGCTGACACTTTTGAGATTCTATGTGCCGTTTGACATCTCCAATGCCTCCATGCGAAATAGTGAAGTCCGAAAAGCACACAGTACATCGTGCGTAATGTACTCCTTTGCTGGAGCTCCGTATGGTCGGATATTTTTCCGTGTACGTCTTTCGAAATTTCTGTTCAGTTCTTTTATGTTTTTCATCACCCAACTCATCGCTATCTGCTTTTCGCTTCGACATCTTGCTTGGCTTGTTCGCGCGCAGAGTAAGAACGGAAGTATGTTTGACCGGAAATGCATCGATGAAAAAACTCGGTTATACGCACGGAGCTGTGCTGCTGTGTATCTTAGACATTCGCGCACAGCGCTTTCGTTTTGTTGTTGTTGAAATTTTTGAATGCGGAATTTTATGGAAATAAGCGGAAGGGCGGAATAATTCTCATTTAAGCGGAAGAAATTCCGCATTTTGCGGAAGGGTTGGCAGGTCTGCACATATCACGACTCAACCAACCTTTCAAAAGAGTGCGACCCAAAGACACAATTAAGACTGCACACAAACACACACATAGACACACTGACACACTACCCCCCCCCCCCCCACACACACACCACCACCAAACCCCCTCCCCCCCTCCCCGATACACACACACACACACACACACAGAGCAAACACACACAAAAACTTATACACACACATCACAACGACTAAACCAACCTTTCGAAGATACACATGTATACACACACACAGAGAGCAAACACCCCCCAAAAACTTATACACACACATCACAACGACTAAACCAACCTTTCGAAGATACACATGTATACACACACACAGAGAGCAAACACCCCAAAAAAACTTATACACACACATCACAACGACTAAACCAACCTTTCGAAGATACACATGTATACACACACACACAGAGCAAACACCCCCCCAAAACTTATACACACACATCACAACGACTGAACCAACCTTTCGAAGATACACATGTATACACACACACACAGAGCAAACACCCCCCAAAAAACTTATACACACACATCACAACGACTGAACCAACCTTTCGAGGAACGCGACCCTTGCGATCTCAGAGACACCTGACTGCCCTGAGCATCCCCAGCTTCCTCATCCCCTTGCGGAAGAGGCTCCACCACATTTCGCCGGAACGGAGATGTGCTTCTCTCCCGACTCTTCTCCCTGGGAGGAGACTTCAGATAGCGGGGGCTGTCCATAGCCCCTGGGCCTTTCCCACTAGCATCCGGCTTCTTCCCTTTCTCCTTGGGGGCTGGGCTGCCGGAGTCCTTTTCCTGCCCGGTGTCCTTGGTGTTCTCATCCTGAGAGTCAGATTCCTGGCTGCTGCCTGGTTGTTGAGGGGGGTCGTCCTCGGGTTTTGGTTTGGGTTTTGGTTTCGCTCTGGCCGATTCTTCACTCTGGGTGTTGTCGGATTTGCCTAAGCCCGGAGCTGGAGCAGAGCGCACCGCCGTTTTTTCCTCTTCTGAAACAGCGAGAAGAACGAAAAATAATCTTGCTGAAAAAAAATTAACAAAAATTAACAGGTTTCATTTGCATCACACTCACAAGAGATGAAAAGAAAACAATAAATGATAGTTCTTGTCAATAAGGCAATGTGTAAGTCAAGTTTTTAAAAATGTTTTGGACAGTACCATGCATCTAAGACATTATGCAAGATAGTTGATGCTGCCAAACAAGGTTTTTTTCTACTTCTAGGGTCACTGATTACAAGAAATTCTTCTTGGACAGTGGGGTTCATAAAACAATTGTTTTTAAATTCAATAGCACTATTTTTGTTTTTTGTTTTAATCTGCTATTAGCAACTGATCTCAAAACAATGCTGACAACTTGTTTTCTTGTAAGACAAGTAAAAGAATCTAAACATCTAAAATGATTTTTGGGTAGGTTACAGGTATATATATGTATAGGTAGGCATAGATAGGGACTGGCTTTAAAATATTGATTACCACATAATCAATATAAATATAATAGTTAAAAATAAGATTAAGTTAATGATTAGCATTAACTTACTTCCTTTGAGTCCAGGTCGTTTAGAGGTGCCTGGGTTAACTGCTCCGCGCTTCTTTTGCAGTTCCCTGGAGGCCATTTTTTCTACTTTTTTTCTTCTTCAGTTCCTGCAATATGCAACAGGTACATATTAATACACAAAAGATCCATATATATTAAACATACATGAACAAACACACACAGTAATTGAATAAAGATCAAATTGACTTGACTTGACTTGACACACACGCACACAAACACACACGCACACACACACACACACACACACACACACAGTGACACACACACACACACACACACACACACACACACACAGTGTACTGTAAATTCATAAAATTCACAAATGATTCTTAGTTTTACTCTTACAATATATTATTCCTTTTTTTTTTTTTCTTCTTCTTTTCTTTTCTTCTTCTCCTTTGAGAGCCCACAATCATTTAGTTGACCATGCTTAAAACTAAACGGAGTATACCAGACTGCAATGTTCCCCAATTTGAAAGATCACAAAATGTATTCTAAACTGCACGACCTCATACATGTCACTTAAAGGGAAAACAACCGATCCCAGGGATCGGGTGCTTCTCGCCAGAAAAGCTCTGCCTCGCGGTGGCTCGCACAACAGAGTTCTAACAAAGAACTTGGGCGAACCGTCTCTCTCGCCAGCTGTGATTGAAATGCGGCGCGCGCTCAGCGCCTCCCCTCTTTTAAAATCCAGCCATGCCTTTAATAGTCTGTTGGATACAGCGTGACTTTAAAAAGTTTGAAGAAGAAACTTGTGCAAAAGTTGTACCCCCCAATATCCAAATTACATTAATTCAAATCTAGTTTTTGCTGCATGCATAGTGGACTTGATCGTTCTTCTTCTTCTTCCAGTTGGGGATGTTTATCCTGCCCCACGCTCACCGGTCTTCATTCAGACCATTAATACTAAATAATACTATTAATAGCGCAAAGGATGCATGCTATGTGAATTTGTGTCATCCATCCCACACAGCCTACTCATACTGAATAGTAGCCTAGGATGGGCTTTTATAACGTGTGAGCAAGATCTTGTGCATGCGTTCGCACACAAGACCTCAGTTTTTGAAAAGTCTCATCCGAAGGACTTTTTCCCCAACTGACGTCAGGTACCCATTTAGTGATTTACACCTGGGTAGAGTGGCGAAAATAGGAGTAAAGTGCCTTTCCCAAGGACACACCACTGTGAACCGAGATGGGTTTGAACCCACGCACTCGCTAACCTGATGGATTACGAGCTAGTGACTCTTACTAACTGAGCTACAGCGGCTCCAACTGTTTTCTACAGATATTCGATATTCTTCATGCAGTGACAGCCTTTACAGCCTTTTAGGAAGAAAGGTGGCAGAGTGGTTAAGACCCGGGTTCGAATCCCGGCCTCACCCTGAATATCCAGTCCTTCTGATGGGGACTTAAAGCTAATCTGACCTGTGCGCTTTACGCACGTAAAAATCTCATGGCAGTTGAAAGTCGGTAAAAAGAGCAGGGAGAAATCCTGCTGCCTGGTAATGGTATGGCCAAATTGAAAGCTAGGTTTTCCAAGTGTGCCCACACCCCATCCTCACCCTGTGCCTCCCCCCCATTTTTATTTATTTTTTGGGTAGGTGACTAGAATATATACCAAATACACACAAAAAATACCAAATACTCATGAGAAAACAGGGTCCTGAATGGTTATTCATGACAAACAAGAGTTGGTGTGAACATTCAGTGCTGAACACATTCATTATTTTGGGCTGTGTTGACAAACAATCACTGAATCAAGTCTGGTTATTTCACAATACTCATTTAAAATTATAATCAAAACGAACATCATTTTATCATGTTGCAGGCAGTTGAGTAGACACAGAACCAAGATCTGATTTAACTCCCAATCATTGCAAAATTTCGCGAATAAAGACACATTACTTGCTTAGTATTATTTCCTGTTTCTGGTCACTTGAGAAAAACAACTTGCGGCGCCATTTTGAAGCTTATCAGCAACTATGGAAATCTATGACGTTTGACACATATTTCCATGACGTCATACGAGCGCACCTGTAAGCAGACGATCTTTTTCACCAAACGAACTGTAAACCAATATCTGCGAACCAATGTCAACTTCAGTGCCTTTTGCTGTGTCAGTTTGAAGCAAAAACATTATTATGAACTAGTATACACTTGCGATTGGCTAAATATTTATTCTGTGTCCAGAGGGATATTTCAAACTACCGTTACAAGTTATGAAATAATAAAAAAAATCTTTGTTATATTGCTCTTCGATCTTTACTCAGGTCAGGTCATCAGGTCAGATCTTCAGGGCAGCCAGGCCTCGCGGCCTCTTGATGTGCCCTATCTTTTGATTGTTTGTTATTGTGGCTTTGTTCATTAATCAGATTGGCACCGCTGTGGCGCTTCTTTTACTCATGATCATATGGCATGCACCATCATTATTTGAAATAGCGACGATCGTATTTGTGCCAGTCTCACACAGAGTTACGTCCCTTTCTTTAAATTTAAGCGAATCAAAAAATAATAAACTTTTCGAGTTTGCAAATGGGCCAAAATGGAAAAAGAATAATTTATTCTAGTCGCTGCATTATTTTTACCATAAAATAAGTCGTAACGGGTTTACAGAGGATTCAGGTTCCTCGCTTTCAAGCTGAAATTTTCATCTTTCGGACAGATCACTGATCGGCGGTGCGGAGATTTGAGTTGAAAAGCGTTGACAGAATCAGTTGTCCGCTCGCTATCTAAGCCCACCGACCGCTAATAAGCAGTGGCGGGTGTAAGATGAAGCCTTCTAGTGATGTTCTCAAAGGTTTAATAAAAATTCTACCGTGCCAATTTGTTCCTACATGCCCCGCATTGAGCTTACCGAATTGGCGACAGTTTGCCTGTTTACTAACAAAAGGAGTGGCTTCCCTTGCGAATTGGAAACGATCGTCAAACGCTGAATCTTTGCTCCACACCACTAACTTTATTAGGAAATCACTAATGTTTGCTTCGACGCCATAAATTTAAGCTTACGATGTTGCACACAATAATTTTTTGTGGTTTTAAACTTTTTGAAAATCGTTGGGAACAAAAATGTCTGCTACTGCGCGAGCCTGTCTCACGAGATGACGTCATGGGAAGACGCCATTACTGAAGCGAAAATAGTTTCTATTCGATTCAAATACCAGTATCGTGAAAACCACAATATTTGAGTGTTTTTTATTATTAAAAAAAAAATGCATAGTTTCTACAGGCAGTACTTGACTTTTGAATGCTTATTTTTCTGTAAATGAATTGAGTTTTGTGGAACTTTCCATCATCTTGATTCTTGGAAGGAATTTGCAACAAAAATGTCTCTTCAGCCTTGTATCGGCATTGTATGAAGAAATAGACCAATGTTTCATATCACGCCAGTTATTCACAGAAAACGCATGTTTACAGCAAGTTAACTATTTTTATCTCATTTCATAGCAATTACTCTGAGAATTGCTTACATTTTTTATTTTATTCACGTGGCTAATATTATTTGTCTTTCAATCGAGTGAATGTGACTATTATTATGAAACTAAATTGAAAGATGCAATAGCTATTCACGTGTCTCCTAAATAATACCCTGCATTAAACGCAAGAGTTTCTATATAATACCCTTGGGTCCAATGTTTCTTTTAGATGGTGATGAGATTAACGTCCAATCGGTCAGAGACTAGATTAGACCTACTAAATGCGCGTACACGTTTTGACTTATTCTTCTTAGCCATGCATGCGTGGCCACAATCAACACTTTGATTATTTTGCCACGGAACCGGGGAGGTTCTAGACCACTTTTGCCGGAAGAAAGGCTCAAGGCCTGAGAAGAAATAGTGTGACAGAAGAGGGGATAGATAAAAGAGAACCATAAGCCTAGCCAACTGTTGATCTGCTGGGTTGTTGGAAGAAGGGGTAGTGGGGATGGGGCGGAGGGGAGGAGGAAAAGAAAAATGGAGGGGGGAGGGGGGAGAGAGTATTGTAGCTTGTTAGTCCGATGACCCCAGAGTGGGGCCGTCAGACGTGGCGTCTGCAGCAGGAGGTTGTCCACTGTGGCCAGACTCTGGTCACAAAAGCTCTCTGGGGTTCTGGCCTCAACTGCTGCTGGTGGCAGGACGTACGTTCCACTCCCTGATGGTGCGTGGGAAAAGGGAACTTTGTCTGTACTGTGTGCGACACTGGGGAACAAGGAATTGTGGCTTTGGCAGATGCTCGGGGTACGGGCCCGTATATCACATTCTCCAGGCGCTTCGGGTACGGCGCTTTGTCACGGCCGGGACGCATACATTGTGCGCAATTTAAAAAAAACTAGGGGCCTACTAACATGAACTCTGACATGTTCCTAACCCTATTCCTTACCAAGATGCGTTAAATATACGAAATAAGAAAATGCATTAATTTTGTTGACGAAAAATTCGACTAGGAAGAGTTACTATCCCTGAACATGGTCTGAGTGTTGCAGCAACGTATCCACTTTTGTGTTCGCAAGAGTTTCTATATAAATATTCTTTAATTTGTCAGCCGTATCAAGGGTGCTGATGTTTTCCTGGTGTTGCACTGCCTGCGGGCATTGCCTCCAGGATCGTTCCCACCATCTTTATATCTACTAATGTCCCATATGTGTGTTTCAGACCGGAGGACGTTAAACAGATTTTTCTTCTTCTTGTTGATAAAGTTGAACAGCTTAAGAGCGTAATTGTTACAGTAGGCCCCAGAGGCGGATTGGGAGGGGGGTTACAGACCCACCCCTCCTTAAAAAATAAACATATATAAAGAAAAAGGAGGGGGGAATTATCCTTGACCATATGTAATTTCATGCTACAGGTGTATCTTCTCCCAGGAGTGGCCTTCTTTGCTTCTTTTGCATTCAAATTATTGTCAGCTTGCCGCCTGACCCCCCAAACCGAACCACTTGGAACCATGACCCTCTGGGCTGACTGATCCGCCCCTGGGCCTTACGAAGTTCCTGCTGCATGTTGGACATACAAGACATTTTCCCCTCTCAGTGCAAGGCCCTCTTTTATTACTATAGTACTATAAGTAACAGGACCGGACTAAGTGATTTGTACGGGGGGGGGGGGGGGGGGGGGTCCGCCGGGGGTCCAGGGATCTGCATAGCTAGATTCCGGGTTAAGTGGCAATGCGGCCTTTTTGGGGGGGGGGGGGGGGGGCGAAGCCCCGGGAAAATGTAGCAAATGTGATTATTAAGGCCAAAAATCGAGCCATTTTCTTACTTTTCACCCTTGCATAAGGACAGGTACATGCTTAGGGCTGAGGGGGGTTTCCGGAAACCAGGAAACCTCCCCACACACATACTCGATATTTCCCCACTGCAAATTTGCTTTCTCTTTTTTTTTTAAAGGACATTGTAAATGAATGTTGTTGTGGTGTCGTTCAGATCTTCCAAATGTGTGGTGAGGTTGACCTCAGACCCTACTGACGTCATCGTGCAAAACACGCCATCAAACGATGACGACGACGATGCCACGTCAGAGCTCTCCAAGCTTCCTGCTGGTCATCACCAACACTGGTCGTCGTCAAAGTCCGGCGGATCCCTCTGCAGCATGTTGCCAGATGGCCGGGCTGAATCAGGGTGGGGGTGTTTAGATAGCGGTGTTTTTTTCAGTGACCACTGCCTCTGTCACTCTGTTTGTCTTTCTGTCTGTACTCTCTCTCTCTCTCTCTCTCTCTCTCTCTCTCTCTCTCTCTCTCTCTCTCTCTCTCTCTCTCTCTCTCTCTCTCTCTCTCTCTCTCTCTCTCTCTCTCTCTCTCTCTCTCTCTCTCTCTCTCTCTCTCTCTCTCTCTCTCTCTCTCTCTCTCTCTCTCTCTCTCTCTCTCTGTCTGTCTTTCTATCTCTTGTCTGTTTCTTTCTCTCTCTCTCATTCTCTTTCTACTTTTCATACTCACATTGAGATTGTGTGATAATTAATGTGATTATTTGTACTGATATTTTCGTTTGCATTTTCCTTTATTTCATTACACCCCTCATGTCATGATGGCTCTGTAACTATTGACATTAAATCATCAATTGTCATTCTCTCTCTATCTGTCTCTATCTCTCTCTCTCTGTGTCTGTCTCTCTCTCTCTCTCCCTCTCCCTCTCCCTCTCTCTCTCTCTCTCTCTCTCATAGAAAACTGGCTTTATACGCATTATGATGTCGGCGAACTCACTATCAAGGTCTGCTTTGGTATTATTGATGATTGCTATGCTTGATTGATCACATTATATTATTTTGTACGCTTGTACTGGCCAATTGAAATGGGCCTGTGGCCTAATCGATTAAATAATTCACTCACTCTCTCTCTCTCTCTCTCTCTCTCTCTCTCTCTCTCTCTCTCTCTCTCTCTCTCTCTCTCTCTCTCTCCGTTTCACTGTGACATATGCATGTGTGCACCATAACACACGCAAACACGCACGAATTAACGAACACATACACGCACAGGCGCGTGCGCACGCGCGCGCGCACACGCACACACACACACACACACACACACTCCGAGAGCGAGAAGCACACACACAATGGCACAGTCAAGCACACACATACTCACATGCATGCAGGCACACACACGCATGTACGCACACGCACACGCACACACACACACACACACACACACACACACAAATATAATGCATTGACATTCACCACACTTATAACTGTAAACATATTTCACAAATAAACTGAAGATACACCCATTTATCTAGTAAACTTCTATACAGCAATATAGGCCTAATCTGGTCTGCAAAGAAGCTCTACGGAGAGCTGTACAACAGAGGGTCTTCAAAGAAGAAGCACCCCTGAGTAAAGTACGTTTATCAGCCCTGAACTCCTTACAGTCTAATTATATGCTAACACCCCTTGACATGGTTTCAGATGGATCGCCAGACAGGGTGATGATCAATTTGAGTTTCTAGACCTGCATGAAAACTCATCTGGCATAACAATGTCTGTCCAAAGTTTTCTTGACAAGTATGCACAGGTGTGTTAATTGTCCGCAAGCGCATGTGTGTGTCGTGTGTGTGTGTGTGTGTGTGTGTGTGTGTGTGTGCGTGTGCCGCGGGAGATGAGAGTAGCAGTAGGGGTGGAAATGCCAGCGTACGCGCTGCGTGAGCTTGTGTGTCTGTGTGTGTGTGTGTGTGTGTGTGGTGTGTGTGTGTGTGTGCATGCGAGTTTGTGTCTGTATGTGGACTGTGCGTGCACACGTGATTAGGGCCTAGTTGATTGATTAATTGTTTTTTCTTCGTTTTTTCATTTGTTTATCTAAACAGGCTATTGATTTTTAACTTCTTTATTTTTTAACAATAGCTTTATCAAATCCAAGATAATCACACGCGCTGTTTGATCAGATAGAGCCCGCATAGTCTAGTAGGTTAATGGATTGACTTCAAAAAACAAAATGGTGATGTAAGAAGATAGTCACGTTTCATTGCATGATGGCAATGATGGTATCGATGATAACACTAATAATTTTTTATGACGATATAATGACGACGCCGATGATGATGGTGACAACACCAGTCAAGTGAAATGACGCAGAACTACGGCGACCCGATGTCGGTTAAACTGATGAGTCAAGGCGTAGGTCTACCACCTTCGGCCTCCCGTCGATCTATGTTTTCTCTCCACAATCTGCCTCACCCTTCCCAGTTGAGGTAAGCTCTAGTAGGTCTAGAATTTCCTCATTTATAGAAGTTTAGGCCAAATACGGAAACGTTTTGCAGTTTGGCCAAACATCACACAAGTCATGCAGATGGACTCTAGACGTTTGATCAGACACGATGAACAGAAAAATGACGTCCTAACTCCTGCAAATTCATGCTATGATTATGTAGGCTACTGATATAATACATATGCATTTGCATGTTTACTGACATACACACACACGCACGTACGCGCACGCACACACACGCGCATAATGTTTTCTATGTTTTGTGTTCCTGTAAATATGTTATTTTTTCATAGATTTTTGATTGATGTGTATTTTTTTATGAGGGCAGGATGAAAAAAATCTTTGTCAGCTTATTCTTTAACCCTCAATAAAGATGATTTTGACTGGACTTCACTTGACTGACTTGACACACAAGCTTTTTTTAAAAATCCAGCAGTGTTGTGTGCTGACACAAACATGATCAGTTTGTGTAGGTGTGCGTATGTTCACGCGTGTGTGTATGCGTGCGTGTATGTGTGTGCTCATACGTACGTGTATGTAAGCATATATGTGTGTTTTGTCGTTGTTTTTTTTGTTTATGCATAACTATATATCGTCTGTGAAATTTTTAAAAAATCGTATCTCAATTTTGGTAGTTTTGAGAAAAATGAACAAAACTTAAAAATTAACCGCGTTGACTACAATTGATTGACTATGATGATTAATTATGTTGTTCAAGACATTGCGAGTTTAGTCCTGCATTTTGTTAAAATTACTTGAATGGGTTTTTTTAGACTTGAAAAGAACGAACACACGAGGTTTTTGTCCTTAACTAGATCTGAATTTGGGACTTTTTTCACTACCTCATTTACTCCAGATAGAAAGTCGTTAGAGATACGACCTTTTGGTGGAAGGTGGCGGGGAAAATGAGAAAGCTGACTATGTATCTAACTCAAACCCCCCAAAAAGTTCTTCTTATTTTTGCCAGAAAGAAAGCTGGAGCACAGAAGAGAAAGAGATGCGAGATGGACAAGGATCTGCCGGTGGACAAACACATCCAGCAGCTGAAGAAGAAGAAAGTGGCTTACTTTTCTACAGAGTCAGTATTACCCTTCCCCTTCCCCTCTGTCTCTCTCTGTCTGTCTCTCTCTCTCTCTCTCTCTCTCTCTCTCTCTCTCTCTCTCTCTCTCTCTCTCTCTCTCTCTCTTTCTCTCTCACACACACGTGTGTGGGGGTGGGGGTAATTTGTAAATAAAAAGTGAGTGAGAGCGAATTTGGCAATTAATATGAAAAAAATATTTACAATAGTAAGGATTGGTATTATATATTGTAATTTTTTGTATTTAAATGTTATTGGTTCATATTTTTTCCACTTTTTAGTTATCCTTCCTTATAATTTTTAGTTAAATTTTGTTCTTTGCTATGACAATGATGCTTTCCCCCATGTCATAAGAACATTTTGTTGATGACATTCAACAGTCAAAGTGTCAAGTGTCTCTCTCTCACACACTCACACACCCCCCCAGAGAGAGAGAGAGAGGCACACACATACACTCACACATACACGCACGCACGCACATATACACACACACACACACGCACACACACACACACACACGCACACACACACACACACACACACGTAGTGCATCATCTCCCATCTCCTCCTACTTCGTGTACATTTCAACAAAATTTTACCATTCCCCAAGGAGTTATGTTTTTGTCTGCGTTATTCCGTTTGCATGTCTGCGTGTTCGTCTTCTCGGCGTCTGTGTTTTTAACAAAAGTAACTTTATAAACGTTTACTGTTTTCACACACACACACACACACATAAATAAATAATAAAATAACATTTGTAATGAGTCTGAGAGTCATTATATTTATTTATTTTGTGTGTGTGCGTGTGTATGAGCGTTCGTACATGTGTGTGTGCACGCGCACATGCACGTGTGCACTCTTGATCTTTATCTCTACAGAGCTGCTACTCAGAAGAAACCATCTCCCCAATCAGAAGCAACGACGTCCACAAGCCAACAGACATTCACACCAGTGCAGAACCCTTCTTCTGTGTCTCCCACTCCAGTAAGTACATTGTATATTGCACCTACCGGATTAGACAGTCATCTTACTGTGTGATGACTAGTGTGCCGTGTACGATAGCAAAGGAGGTGGTACTGTATGCGGAATCCTGTCATAGTTTGCTCCACTGGGGCAAATATTAGGTCTAATCTAATTTTTCTTTTAGAATATTTTGTGGCAGTGTTTGTACTTAGGTCAACTCAAGATTCATAGGTAGTAGCGATGGACCCTGTTAGAGAGTTGCTCAATTAATAATCATTGAAGTATTGGACAATGCAGAAAGCGAAACAGGAAGATGACCAATACAACATTTAGCACATTTAACGCGAGTGATGTCCATTTAAAGATAATATTGACATGCAACTTTGTAATATATGCCTGTCCGACTATGATCGGCGGCATGCTATATAGAAAGCAGAGGGGACAGCTGCTATTCCGGCAGGCTGGGCTAGAATTTGTTTATAGTGGAGAATCCTTGCCCAGGGTTCATCCTCACTCTCTCGGCCAAAGTGGAGAACAGAACTGATGGCGTTGGGGAAAGTCCCCAAAGGACGTCAATCAATCCCTTTGGCTGCAGCACTAGAGCCGGTGCAAACGCCCTCTAGTGTGAGTCATAGTCTTCCTTAACCCTTTCACCGCCAAAGTCGCATTTTAGCACCACAGTGATTTAACACCTATGTCACTAAAAGGCATCAAATTGGGGTCTATTATCCAAAGACCCTATTGTCTTAGTTTTGGGAAGTAAGGATAGACCGTATTTTATTTAGGTCATAGAAGAATCCCAAGTACTGCAGATGGATTTTTTTCTCTACCCAGGTAAATTTAATGGAAATGTTTGGCTGAAATATGGCTGGCGGTGAAAGGGTTAAAAGACTAAGCTGTACCATGATATCCCGGTACTATTGAAAATCACTTTATTGCTCAGCTCTTATTTACTACCCCTACTGCAGGCTAATGTCAACCAGTGATAGAAGCCATTTGAATAAAGTGCCCAATTCATTGCCTTAATCTACCTATAAATATGTCTTATTCTTCTGAGTACCATTACAGTAACTCTCTGTCGCTCTTTCTCCCTCTCTCTCTCTCTCTCTCTCTCTCTCTCTCTCTCTCTCTCCTCCCTCCCCCTCTCTCTCTCCTCGTCTCTCTCCCCCCTCTCTCTCTCTCTCCAGCTGCCAACCAGGATAGCAGCACTAACGGCAACAGCAGAGAGGAGTCCCCCGGTCCATGCAACAGAATCAGTGAGTGCCGCTCCAGTACCGCCAGCCGTCGCCATGCCTGTGAGTGTGATGGGCACTACTGGGGAAGATGAAGAAGACGAACACTGGTTCAAACCTTACTGGAAATCACAGCAGCCTACTTACCAGAAAACTTTCGAAGAATAACGTCAAAGTTTGTTGTTGGTGCTTAAGGAAAAGTAGCAGCAAGATTGGAATTCACACCTGTCCATTTTTGCTGAAAACTTTCGAAGAATAAAGTCAAAATGTGTGACTGGTGGCTTCATAAACGAAAACACTAAAATAATGGAAATCTCAGCCTGTTCTAGTTTCCAGAAAACTTTCGAAGAATGAAATTAATCAATCAGCCTGTGAGTGTGATGGGCTCTACTGGGGAAGATGAAGAAGATGACCACTGGTTCAAACCTTACTGGAAATCACAGCCATCCGCTTACCAGAAAACTTTCGAAGAATAACGTCAAAGTTTGTTGTTGGTGCTTAAGGAAAAGTAACAGAAAGATTGGAATTCACTCCTGTCTACTTTTGCTGAAAACTTTCGAAGAATAACGTCAACATCTGTGACTGACGAGCATAAAGAAAACGGTAAAGGTCAAGATGTGCCACCCCCCCCCCCCCCCACCTATCTCGGTTAATTGTATTTTTCCGTTATTGCCTTTCTTACCATACATAAAGCTGTATTTTAGGAACATTTTTAGCTAATAACCTTTTTGGAATACTAACCCTAACCCTAACCCTACCCCTACAGTGGGGGGTAGGGTTAGGTTTAGGGGTAGGGGTAGGGTTAGGGTTAGTATTCCAAAAAGGTCATTAGCTAAAAATGTTCCTAAAATACAGCTTTATGTATGGTAAGAAAGGCAAAAACGGAAAAATACAATTAACCGAGAAATGCATGGGGGGTGGCACATCTTTACCTTTACCCAGAAAACTATAAGAATGGAAATCACAGCTGTCGATTTTTATGAAAGCATTTGAAGAATAACAGAAGTTGTTGCTGATGATTAAGAACAAGGGCTAATGTTCAGATCAGCTCCCTCCGCTGTTCCAGGGTGAAGTTGGCCAATCAGCTCCCTCCGATTTACCTTTTCCGTTAAGCTGATTGGCCAACTTCACCCTGGAACAGCGGAGGGAGCTGATCTTAACATGTGCCAGAAAAAGTAACAGAAAGATTGGCAATCACAGCTGTCCAGTTTTCAGAGAACATTATGAAGAACAAAATTAGAATTTGTTATTAAAGGTTGCAGCATGATCAATACAAAGGATGCAAACCACAGCAATTCATGCTCACTTATAAAAGCTTTCTAAGAAACAATAATCAGAATTTGTTGTTGATGGCTATAAACATTCAAAATCACAAACGTCCACTTTCCATAAAATGTTTTCAGCAGATTGACATCTGAATCTGCTATTGATTGCTGAGAAAGAAAGAAAGAAAGAGAAAAAACGAAGAAATAACATAACGACTGGAAATCACAACTGTTCATTTCAGTTTCAGAAAACTTTTGAAGAATAACATCAGACTTTGTTGTTGATGGTTTAAAACAAACTAAAATAAAAGAATGGAAATCACAAGTTATTTTCTTCGGAAAACATTTATTTTCTTCAGAAAATTGTTTTTTTCTTCAGAAAACATTTGAAAAAAAGAAAGAAACATAGTTTTTTGTTGATGGTTGAAAAAAATAGCAAAACGACGAAATCACAGCAGTCTACTTCAAGAAAACTTTCGAAGGATAATATCAGAATTTGTTGTTGATGGCTATGGAAAGAAAGTAAAAGGCTGGAAATCATTGCTGTCCATTTTTTCTAGAAAACATTTAAGAAACTTTGAGAAAGGAGATCACTACTCTTCATTTTCTAGAAAACTCTCCAAAAATAAAATAAGATAAAGTTGACAAAAAAGTAAAGAAATAAAATTATTAAACAGCAGATAACAGAAAAAATGTTTACTGGAAATCATAGCAGTCCATGTTAGAAAAATAAAAACAAAGAAAAATGACCTCAAAATTTGTGTTTAGAAATGGTAACAAAAACGCACAATAGAAATGACAGTCTGCTTTCCAGAAAAAAGCACTTTGAAGACTATAATGTGTGGCACTGTGGTCAAGAGTTTCACACACACACACACACACACACACGCACGCACGCACACACGCGCGCACGCACACACACACACACACACACACACACACACACACACACACACACAAGCACGAGCGCACACTCACACATAAGAATAGAATGCACACACACACATACACACAAGCACGAGCGCACACTCACACACACACACACACATAAGAATAGAATGCATTGACATTCAACACACTTATAACTGTAAACATATATTCACACAAAAACTGAAAATACACACATTTATAGTAAATTTTTATACAGAAATATAGGCCTACTCTCATCTGCAACATACATTCACACACAGACACACAGACACACACACACACACGCACGCACGCACACGCACGCACGCACATGCACGCACACGCACACACACACACACACAGTCAAACAACCCATCACACACACAAACAATGTTAACAGAGATTTAATTCCAGCATTTAGCTGTTTTAATGTTTCAAAGTATGTTGCAAACGAATTTGTAGTTTCTTTTCACGCATTTATTTATTCTTTTTGTTTGTTTGCAATGACTGTTTTTGTTTGAATATTCGAATTGGAATTTTCTTGCTGATTAAACAATATATTACAACCTGTTCCGTGTTTCCATTTTTCTTCAGTGGTAGAAGTTAGTAAGAATAGGGGAAGACGGGGTAAAAAGCGCATGGGCGGGTAAGAAGCCCACCCCAATTATCTCATGAAATGAAGCAAATGTCAGCCTCATTTTGCCCATGAGACGAGCGTTAATGTCTAGCATTCGTTTCATGGGCAAATTTGACTGAAATTTTCTTTATTTCATGAGATAATTGGGGTGGGCTTCTTACCCGCCCATGCGCTTTTTACCCCGTCTTCCCCTACTGAATAGTCGTGAAATGAATACAAACCACTTTTTTCTTTTCTTTTTTAAACCCACGACTTAAACACCAAGACTCTCATGGATTGCTATCAACTAATATTACATATCCAGAGATGGTGCTAGAAATTTTCACTTTAGGCCATTTGGCCTAAACAGCCACAAAACCTTAGGCCAATTTCAACAATTTTAGGCCCTCTCACTCGGTCAACATAAACTCTCAATGACAATGAATTTGATTTGGTTTTTTAACTGTCAGATCACTTCTTTTTTTTTTCTCAGATTCTCTCGCTTATAAGTTTTGTCTTCTTTTTGGGAGGCATTTCAATCAAAAACCAGTGAAACACTGACGCTAAAGGACGACAAGATGACAGACTCGCACTACGGTGTGGCAAACGTCCGCCATAAGCAGCAAGGGAAGCAACTCTCACG
This sequence comes from Phymorhynchus buccinoides, assembly GCA_017654935.2. NCBI lineage: Eukaryota > Metazoa > Mollusca > Gastropoda > Neogastropoda > Raphitomidae > Phymorhynchus > Phymorhynchus buccinoides. The sequence goes on from CM065685.1 coordinate 13,963,072, forward strand.
AGGCAATTGGCCTTGTGCTAGCAAAATCATGACGCGACAAAGTTAGCTTTTTGATCTCGGTCACACGCGGTGCAAGCAAACTTTGTTTCACTTCGTTGTTCATAAAATAACGGATACACTTCGTTGTTCATAAAACAAACCCGGACATACTCGTGCCGATTTGGTAATCAAACCTTCGGCCCACTGGCCGAAGGCCGATGGCAAACAACAACCCTGCATATCAATTGAGGTCTAATTCAATAGAAAAAACTAGGCACCATTGTGCTTAGTCGAAGCATAAACAGCTGAGTAGGCCTACAGAAACACAACATAATCGTTTAACCCCTTGACTGCCAAAGAAAATTAAATAATTTGTTTTGGTACAAATCATGCCATGAAAACAACTGATAGAGCCGGTCTGGCAAAATGGTCTGGGGATATAACTCTCTTGACTGTGATAGAGCTAAAAGCCAGCATATCAGAGTTACTCCTCTTCATCTGATGACGTCATCAGTGATGTCATCAAGTCAGTACGTGATACGTAATACGGCAGTCAAGGGGTTAATACAATGGAACAAAACTAGGCATCACTGTGCTTAGTTGAAGCATAGGATTTTTTTGAAATATATTGTACATAATCTATTACCTGTCAGTTAGAGTAGGCCTACAAGAACCCAAAATAATCGTTTAATACAATGGAACAAGACTAGACATCACTGTGCTTAGTCGAAGCATATATACTTTATAAAAATAAATGTGCACAAACTATATTACCTATCAGTTGGAGTAGGCCTACAAGAACCCCAAATAATAGTTTAATACAATGGAACAGACTAGGCATCACTGTGCTAAGTCGAAGCATAGACTTTATAAAATAAATGTGCACAAACTATATTACCTATCAGCTGAGTAGGTTCACAGGAACACATCATGATCGTTTAATACAATGGAACAAGACTAGACATCACTGTGCTTAGTCGAAGCATATATACTTTATAAAAATAAATGTGCACAAACTATATTACCTAATAGTTGGAGTAGGCCTACAAGAACCCCAAATAATAGTTTAATACAATGGAACAGACTAGGCATCACTGTGCTAAGTCGAAGCATAGACTTTATAAAATAAATGTGCACAAACTATATTACCTATCAGCTGAGTAGGTTCACAGGAACACATCATGATCGTTTAATACAATGGAACAAGACTAGACATCACTGTGCTTAGTCGAAGCATATATACTTTATAAAAATAAATGTGCACAAACTATATTACCTATCAGTTGGAGTAGGCCTACAAGAACCCCAAATAATAGTTTAATACAATGGAACAGACTAGGCATCACTGTGCTAAGTCGAAGCATAGACTTTATAAAATAAATGTGCACAAACTATATTACCTATCAGCTGAGTAGGTTTACAGGAACACATCATGATCGTTTAATACAATGGAACAAGACTAGACATCACTGTGCTTAGTCGAAGCATATATACTTTATAAAAATAAATGTGCACAAACTATATTACCTATCAGTTGGAGTAGGCCTACAAGAACCCAAAATAATAGTTTAATACAATGGAACAGACTAGGCATCACTGTGCTAAGTCGAAGCATAGACTTTATAAAATAAATGTGCACAAACTATATTACCTATCAGCTGAGTAGGTTTACAGGAACACATCATGATCGTTTAATACAATGGAACAAGACTAGACATCACTATGCTTAGTCGAAGCATATATACTTTATAAAAATAAATGTGCACAAACTATATTACCTATCAGCTGAAGTAGGCCTACAAGAACCCAAAATAATAGTTTAATACAATGGAACAGACTAGGCATCACTGTGCTAAGTCGAAGCATAGACTTTATAAAATAAATGTGCATAAACTATTACCTATCAGCTGAGTAGGCCTACATGAACACAGCATGCTCGTTTAATGCAATGGAACAAGACTAGACATCACTGCGCTTAGTCGAAGCATATATACTTTATAAAATAAATGTGCACAAACTATATTACCTATCAGCTGAGTAGGTTTACAGGAATTACGAATACAACATAATCGTTTAATACAATAGAACAAAACTAGACGTCACTTTGCTTAGTCGAAGTATATGAGTTTAAAAATAATATATATTGTGCATAAACTATTACCTATCAGTATCACTCAGCTGAGTAGGCCTACAGGAACACAACATGATCGTTTAATACAATCGAACAAAACTTGACATCACTGTGTTTAGTAGAAGTTTAGGATTTCTTAAATGTATTGTGCATAAACTATTGTCTATCAGCTGGAATTAGGCCTACAAGAACAGAATACAATTTTGAATATACAATATTTAATACAATAAAACAAAACTAGGTATCAGTGTGGTTAGTGGAAGTGTAGGATTTCTTAAAAAATGTATTGTGCATAAACTATTACCTATCAGCTGGAATTAGGCCTACAGGAACACAATACCATTTTGAATATACAATATTTAATACAATAAAACAAAACTTGTTATCAGTGTGGTTAGTGGAAGTGTAGGATTTCTTAAAAAAATGTATTGTGCATAAACTATTACCTATCAGCTGGAATTAGGCCTACAGGAACACAATACCATTTTGAATATACAATATTTAATACGATAGAACAAAGCTAGGCATCACTGTGGTTAGTGGAAGTGTAGGGTTTCTGAAATCACCCGCAGTGCAGTACGTGTCTTCTCTCAGTCTGACCAAAGACACTTCAGGGCCAACCACGTACGCTGCATGCGATTTGACCCCAATACGATACGATTGTGACGATGTCTGTGAGTCATGATTCACGTGAAATACCTCCGTCTAAAAATAACTCCACATTTTGTGTGTTCACTATGCTCAAGTAGACCCCAATACACAAATCAAGTAAAATGTCTGATACAAAAATAACACATTGATCTCTATGTTTCTTCTATTTTACTCTTGTATAATTAATTGTGTGTGAGTGTGTGTGTGCGTGTGTATGTGTGCGCGCGTGTGTGTGTGTGTGTGTGTGTGTGTGTGTGTGTGTGTGTGTGTGTGTGTGTGTGTGTGAGTAAAGAAGTAAGAGAACGTCGCGTGCAAGCATCGTGCTTATTTTACTTTCTAATGATCAATCATTTGTTTACCTTTAACCCTTTTGCCGCCAGCCATTTTTCAGCCATAAAATACCATTAAACTTAACTGGGTAGAAAAAATAATATATCTGCAATATTACAAATTCCTCTATGGCATGATTAACATTAGGCCTATCCTTACCTCTAAAAAAATTAAGAAAAAAAGGTATTTGGATAACAGGCCCTGATTTGATGCCTTTTAGTGACATGGGTGTTAAACCATTGTGGTGCTAAAATGCGACTTTGGCGGTGAAAGGGTTAATGTTCTTGTTATCAATGTAAAGCGCACTGAGCTCATGTGAGAAAGAGCGCTATATAAATTCCCATTATTATTATTATTATTATTATTATATCAGATTCGTGTATGGGAGACTACAATCGATGGCTTGGAGTCAAAACGGACTATCTTTAGATAGTCCATTGACATATTATTGAACTTATTACGAAAACTAATCATTTGTATATAATTTTAAAAAAAGACTGCTGAAATATAAAAAGCAAAACCCCATTGTTATATTTCTGCAGTCATTGTTTGGTACAAGTTACTTTGTAATAAATCCAATAATACGTCAATGGTCTATCTAAAGATAGTCCGTTTTGTCTCCAAGCCATCGAAATAATAGTGAACATAAATAGTAGGATTTCATGAGATTCATTTAGACAGTAGAATTTTACGTCAATCATGCCTCACAAAGGTCAACATCGGATCACACTGAATCGAATCGTATGCAGTGTGGCTGGGCCTTTAGAGCTTACGTAAAGACTGCTCACAGCCTGACCGCTTGTACCACTCACTGTAATAGTGCGAGTGAAGCCAGATGTTACCTGCCACTCCCCCCTGGACCAAGGCATGCTAAAGAGTGAGTGGCAGCTGTTTGATTGCCCTGCTGAACCTGCCACTCCCCCCTGGACCAAGGCATGCTAAAGAGTGAGTGACAGCTTTTAGATTGCCCTGCTGAACCTGCCACTCCCCCATGGACATCGGCATGCTAAAGGGTGAGTGGCGGCTGTTTGATTGCCCTGCTGAACCTGCCACTCCCCCCTGGACCAAGGCATGCTAAAGAGTGAGTGACAGCTTTTAGATTGCCCTGCTGAACCTGCCACTCCCCCATCGACCTAGGCATGCTAAATGGTGTGACAGCTTTTAGATTGCCCTGCTGAACCTGCCACTCCCCCATCGACCTCGGCATGCTAAATGGTGAGTGACAGCTTTTAGATTGCCCTGCTGAACCTGCCACTCCCCCCTGGACCAAGGCATGCTAAAGAGTGAGTGACAGCTTTTAGATTGCCCTGCTGAACCTGCCACTCTCCCATCGACCTCGGCATGCTAAAGGGTGAGTGGCGGCTTTTAGATTGCCCTGCTGAACCTGCCACTCACCCCTGGACCTAGGCATGCTAAAGGGTGAGTGGTAGCTGTTTGATTGCCCTGCTGAACCTGCCACTCCCCCATCGACCTAGGCATGCTAAATGGTGTGACAGCTTTTAGATTGCCCTGCTGAACCTGCCACTCCCCCATCGACCTCGGCATGCTAAATGGTGAGTGGCAGCTTTTAGATTGCCCTGCTGAACCTGCCACTCCCCCCTGGACCAAGGCATGCTAAAGAGTGAGTGACAGCTTTTAGATTGCCCTGCTGAACCTGCCACTCCCCCATCGACCTAGGCATGCTAAATGGTGTGACAGCTTTTTGATTGCCCTGATGAACCTGCCACTCCCCCATCGACCTCGGCATGCTAAATGGTGAGTGGCAGCTTTTAGATTGCCCTGCTGAACCTGCCACTCCCCCTGGACCAAGGCATGCTAAAGAGTGACAGCTGTTATATTGCCCTGCTGAACCTGCCACTCCCCCATCGACCTAGGCATGCTAAATAGTGTGACAGCTTTTAGATTGCCCTGATGAACCTGCCACTCCCCATCGACCTCGGCATGCTAAATGGTGAGTGGCAGCTTTTAGATTCCCCTGCTGAACCTGCCACTCATCCACGGACCTAGGAATGCTAAAGAGTGAGTGGCAGCTTTTGGATTGCCCTGCTGAACCTGCCACTCATCCATGGACCTAGGCACGCTAAAGAGTGAGTGGCAGCTGTTAGATTGCCCTGCTGAACCTGCCACTCATCCATCAACCTAGGCATGCTAAAGAGTGAGTGACAGCTGTTATATTGCCCTGCTGAACCTGCCACTCACCCATAGACCTAGGAGTGCTAAAGAGTGAGTGGCAGCTGTTATATTGCCCTGCTGAACCTGCCACTCATCCACGGACCTAGGAATGCTAAAGAGTGAGTGGCAGCTTTCAGATTGCCCTGCTGAACCTGCCACTCATCCATGGACCCAGGCACGCTAAAGAGTGAGTGACAGCTGTTAGATTGCCCTGCTGAACCTGCCACTCATCCATCAACCTAGGCACGCTAAAGAATGAGTAGTAGCTGTTAGATTGCCCTGCTGAACCTGCCACTCACCCATAGACCTAGGCATGCTAAAGAGTGAGTGGCAGCTGTTATATTGCCCTGCTGAACCTGCCACTCACCCATAGACCTAGGAGTGATAAAGAGTGAGTGGCAGCTGTTATATTGCCCTGCTGAACCTGCCACTCCCCCATCGACTCCGGCATGCTAAATAGTGAGTGGTAGGAACAGCTTGTGAAATGTGACTTCAAGCTGGGAGCATAGCGTGCTGTCTTTGCTTTCAGCTGTAAATGTCTTTGGTATGACGGTTATTTTTCTGTCGACTGATAAAGTGCTGGTTGCTGAGTGACGCTGGAACAGCTGTCAGACCATATTTTGGGTATTATACTGTACATGAGGTAGCCAGAAATTCAACAACGAGCAACAAATACTACAACAGAGGCTATCCAGATAGTCTTATACTGTAAGTATAACCTACAAAAACAGTCTGTAAGGATACACGAATAGTGTAGACATTGTCCGGTAAAACTTCAAATGAGAATAATAAATTATACTATTGCGGTCGCTGAGGCCCTATTTACAAATCAAAACTGACTGTGTAGGCCTACGGACATTTCCTGCATGATAGCAAGTTCTCAAGAACCTCAGATTCATAAAATAAAAAAAACGGTCTTTCATTTTCACGTTATCTCCATCTCTTTCATCCTCCATCCCTCCCTCTGCCATCTCCTCTTTCTCCTTCCCATATATACCTTCTCCTCCTTCTGTCGCCCCTCCTCCTCCTCTTCATCATCATCATCATGATCATCACGCAAACATCCTCCATGCAAAAAACCCCAACAACTCATAAGCCAAGTCATGTCAAGTCAACAAAGCCTGGGCAGAATCCGTAAAAAAAACACCACTCAGAAGTCAAGTCAAGTCAACAAAGCCTGGGCAGAATCCGTGATTTTTTAAAAACTCAGAAGCCAAGTCAAGTCAAGTCAACAAGGCCTGGGCAGAATCCGTGCAAAAAACACAAACTCAGAAGCAAAGTCAAGTCAACAAAGCCTGGGCAGAATCCGTGCACGACACCTGGCTACTGTTGGTCATCAGCGGTAGGGGGCGCTGCGGGATCGGGAAGAAGACACCATGTTGGTCACCAACACCTCGTCCATTTCGAAATCCATGTCCACGTCGATGGTCAAGTAGTGGCGGTAGTTTGCGCTACCTTAATAAGCAGACGTTATCAGCTGAGAAGCCTCCAGCCTGGAGTTCGACACCCTCGGTGTCATCATCAAAATGTGTCGAATTATGTCTGCTCCGATGAAGCACAATGCGCTACCTTCCAGCGCTTCGGTTTCTCCACGAACAGCAGTGTTTGTGCGTCATGTGAGAGGCGACTCCAGTGCGCTCACTATCGAGTCAGTGCGCTAGCTGCTGGAGGGTATCGCGCTAAGTGTCCTAACTTATTTGTTTACATAATCAATCGGATTTCATGACTAAAAACTAAACATTTTGCAAACTGGCTGTTTATTTTTACACATAAAAGATGAACAGAAAAAAAAGTGAAAGAGGCAGACATTAATTTTGAAACGTATATCTAAATAAACGGAATTCAACACCAAAAAAAAGACTAAAAATTTACCAAACAAAAGGTTTTTTAAATAACTATGGATACTGTTAACACCAAATCACGACATATTTTGATATTTGAAAACTTAATTAATTTTAATTTCAAATCAACAAAGCCTGGGCAGAATCCGTGCAGGACACCTGGCTGCTGTTGGTCACCAGCGGTGGGGGACGCTGGGAGAAGACACCACCGCTGTTGGTCAGCACCACCTCGTCCATCTCGAAATCCATGTCCACGTCGATGGTCACGTCCCTGCTCACGTCCCTGGAAGCTGCTGCAGCCACCGTGTAATCGTGGACATCGTTCAAGAACTTCCGCTCCGCTGCCTCTTCTTCCAACGAAATCTCCTCCCCTCCACCGCCACCACCGCCTTTACTCTGACGCTTAGAACCGTTCACCGCATCACCACCACTGCTACTACTACCACCACCACCACCACCACCACCACCCAGCGAAAAATTGCTCAATTTCACGTCACCGCCATCATCGCTTTCTTCTTGTTCTTCTACTTTAGAAGAACACCACCGAGCTCTCAAGCACTGCCTGAGCCTGAAGAGGAGGTAGAGCAGCAGCTGGAGGAAAGGGGTTCCCAGGAGAGTGACGCCCAGGATGACTCCCGCCGCCCGGCCCGGTCTGTGTCCGTAGTCCAGCAGAGGGTAGATGTAAGGGTCTCCCAGGTGGTTGGTGCCCCCGGCCGCCCAGTACAGCAGGGTGAAGAGGATGTAGAGGCCGACGAAGCCCAGACCGTGCACGAAGTGGTGGAGCCTCACCGGGGATCTGGACAGCAGCAGGTCCGTCACCACCAGCAGGGAGTTGACGAGGTGCGAGTTGATGCTCCTCGGGCTCTCCACTTTATCTGAAACGTGGTAGTGATGTGTGGATTGTGTGATCTTTACTCTTATTGACGTCGTATTTGCTAACGTCATCGCGCGCAGTATGTCATTTTGTCACGATCGATACAGTCGTCGTCTCAGTATCATCATTAGCAGCAGCAACAGCAACATCCTAGTCGATGCAAGCGTCATCATCGTTAATTAATATCATCATCATCATCATCATCATCATCATCGTTAATGTCATCGTTGTCTTTGTCGCTGTTCAACATCACTATTACCACCATCTTTGTCGGTCATCATCATCATCATCATCATCGTCCTCCAGAATACACTAGAAACACTTATCAACATAGGGCATACACAAGTTGTTGTCATTGTAATGTAGCGGGGGGAGGGGGGAGAGAAAGAGAGAGAGAGAGAGAGAGAGAGAGAGAGAGAGAGAGAGAGAGAGAGAGAGAGAGAGAGAGAGAGAGAGAGAGAGAGAGAGAGAGAGAGAGAGAGAGAAACGGTTGTACTCATATTTAAGCATGTGGATGTGTGGGTCCGTCTGTCTGTCTGTCTGTCTGTGTCGGCCTATATATAGCGTTCCTAGGTGTACGTGTATGTATACATTTTTTACTCTAGATCAGACCTGGTACATTAGTACCTCCAGGATCTGCTCCAAGCACTGAATGATGGTTGTGGTGGTTGGTTGATGGTTCGTCTCACGTGTGCTAATGGGGTCTGCAACGAACACCTTTTGCAGGAGTGAATGCCCTTGGAGGGTGGGGGAAGATGGTTCAGTACTGACCAGACAGGGGGATAACTCTCGCCAATAACCCCTATTTGATGCCACTAAATGGCTGCCTTTCGCAAGAGTGAATGCCCTTGTCAGTACTGACCAGCAAGAGCAATTACTCTCACTGTCAAGGGCGTTAATAAACCCTAGTTGCAAAGGCCGAGCGGACGTGAATATAACCCCAAATTTCATTCATTCACTTGCACGCACGAAGAAGAAAAGTGGGTGGTGGGGGGTGGTGGTGGTCTACTCACAAGGATTATAGAGTACGGTCCAGTAGAGGCCAGTCACAATCAGAGCCGTGCAGGAAGACACGTTCTGCATCACCCACTGCACCTTGTACAGGCCTGGTAGCTCTGAAGGGGGAAACACAACAACAGAAAGAAACATGAATGAAGACTAATCACTATTGTAAATGTCATTATTTAAAAGATCACGAATTCTAGCATCATGTTTAGAAGGAAAAAAAAAGAAATGTCCCAAATGCGCATAAGAAAAGCTCACTGAAACATAGTTGAAGAGGCAAGATAGTACAAGATTTGAAGCCCACGCTTTAAAGTAAACTGGAGGGCGAGCAGCTACACATATCTATATTGTTAAAAACTCGGGACTGTACTGGTGTTGCACTGCCTCCGGGCATTGCAGCCAGTATTGTTCCCACCATCTTTGTATTTACAAATGTCCCATGTGTGTCTATGACCGAGAGGACGTAAAACACCATTTTTCATTCATTCATTCGCAGAAACATGTGATGCATCTATACGAATACGAGTTACATGCTCTCCTGGGTCGATCGAGAGGAGGTAAAATCTAAATTACTACTACTGCAGAAAAAATTGCTGGGTCCAGGCTCTTTTGCTTAGTGAGTTAATGTTTTTGTACCAAGTCTTGAGGAAATAATTAACAGAATTACCATTCGCATGTAGGCCTATTTAGGCTATGTATGCCAGTCAGTCATTTTCGATTATAACTGCCAGAGAGCCGAGGGGGGCCAGAGCAGGCTGGGCCAGAAGGTGTTTATAGCGGAGATGCCATGCCCAGCATACATCTCCACTCTCTCGGTCAAAGGAATGCCAGGGCATTTGGCGTTAGGGGGGTCCCCAAAAGGCCAACCAATCCCATTGGTTGCAGCACTAGAGCTAGCGCAAAAGCCCCCTGGTTTCAAAGTCATAGTCTAAAGATGTGCCACCCCCCCCCCCCCCTGCATTTTTCGGTTAATTGTATTTTTCCGTTTTTGCATTTCTTATCATACATAAAGCTGTATTTTAGGAACATTTCCAGCTCATTACCTTTTTGGAATACTAACCCTAACCCTAACCCTAACCCCTACCCCCCCCCCCCCCCCCCACTATGTACTGCAGTACACCGCGATTTGTCACAGTTGTGGTTCGTTGCGTTTTTCCGTCTTATAGGGTGGGGGGGGGTAGGGTTATGGTTAGGGTTAGTATTCCAAAAAGATAATTTGGTGAAAATGTTCCTAAAATACAGCTTTATGTATGGTAAGAAAGGCAAAAGCGGAAAAATACAATTAAAACGAGAAATGTAGGGGGGTGGCACATATTGACCTTTACCACAAGACTAAACTACCATGATTTTCCGTTGCTGTAGAAAATCATCTTTGATACAGCTCTCAATTTACTATTACCCCCTACTTAGGACTAATGACACAACACGATAAAACCCGTTTGAGTGAAAGGCCAGGGACGGTATTCATGTCGAGATAGCATGAGACTTAGCATGATGCTAACTTAGAAGCTCTTCCAATGTCCTATAGGATTTAATAGGACTTTTGGAAGAGCTTCTAAGTTAGCATCATGCTAAGTCTCATGCTATCTCGACATGAATACCGTCCCAGATTATTCACATTCCCATTATACAATTCACTTATAATCAACACTTACCACCACACTCTTCCAATCGCTTCTGGACAGAACCTTCCACAGAAGACGAAGATGCCCCAACCCCACACGTCTCTACTCCACCCGTATAATTAGCTCTGGACATACTCACGCTCTGAAATTATCACTCACATTGCACATACACACGCTTATTCACACTTACCGCCACACTCTTTCAATCGTTTCTGCACAGAACCTTCCACAGAAGACGAAGATGCCCCAACCCCACACGTCTCTACTCCACCCGTATACCCGTATAATTAGCTCTGGACATACTCACGCTCTGAAATTATCACTCACATTGCACCGACCCCTTGCATCTCAGCTCCACCCTTATTAGTTCTGAACAGACCCATGCTCTCAAATTTACATTGTGCAAGATGCTTATCCACTTACCACCACACTCTTCCAATCGTTTGTGCACAGAACCTTTAACAGAAGACGAAAATGCTCCACTAGTCCCATGAATCTCCACTCCACCCTTAGCTCTGGACAGACTCACGCTCTCAAATTATCATTTAGATTATGCAATGCGCTTATTTACACTTACCACCACACTCTTCCAATCGCTTCTGGAAGGAACCTTCCACAGAAGACGGAGATGCCACACTAGTCCTATCCATCTCAGCTCCATCCTTATTAGCTTTGAACAGACCCGTGCTCTCAAATTTACATTGTGCAATATGCTTATCCACTTACCACCACTCTTCCAATCGCTTCAGCGCAGAACCTTCCACAGAAGACGAAGATGCTCCACCAACCCAATGCGTCTCGATCCACTCCACCCTTAGCTCTGGACATACGTTTCACATTGCACAATATGCTTATCCACACTTACCACCACACTCTTCCAATCGCTTCTGCACAGAATCTTCAACAGACTCATGCTCTCAAATTATCACTCGCGTTGTACAATGCACTTACAATCCACACTTACCACCACACTCTTCCCATCGCTTATGCTCAGAGCCTTCCACAGAAGATGCTCCACCAACTCCATGCGTATATAGTCCACATTTACATTATACAATACCCTTATCCATACTTACCACCACACTCTTCCAATCGCTTATGCTCAGAACCTTCCACAGAAGATGCTCCACCAACTCCATGCGACTCCTCCGCTCCATCCTGGTTAGTTCTGGACAGACTCATGCTCTGCTTCTTCTTCTTTCTCTGTTCCACGCCCACGTAGACCCAGGCGTTGAAGGTAGTCAGCAGGAATCGAGCGGTCAGCGCGAAGAAGGCCCAGTAGGTCAGCCAGATGAGGATCTTCTCCTCGTAGTGGCTGCTGAAGCCGCTGTAGACGGACATGACCACGCTGTAGAGGCTCACGAAGGTCATGGCCACGGCGTAAGGGACAGGGGAGGAGAAAACCTGTTTGAGATGCATAGGGTGGAATACAGTTAAAATGCTTAAGGACACCAAGACCCATTTATTTAATATGTATCTGTGGTGCCATTTATACTTAAATGTGTCAGTACTTTCTGTATCATGCGGCATTCATGTATGACTTTGACCTTTCTAAGAAAACCTGTTTGAGATGCACAGGGTGGAATACAGTTAAAATGCTTAAACCGACGACCGGAGTATAAAAGGAGGGAGGCGCTACCCATCTGTATTGTTAAACATTCAGAACTTTCCTGGTGTTGTACAGTGCACTGCCTCCGCGCATTACCTCCAGGATCGTTCCAACCATCTTTATATCTACTAATGTCCCATATGTGTCTGTTCCAGACCGGAGGACGGGGTAAGCAGAATTTCATCAACGGCGCGCGCCACATTTGAATCACAGCTCGCGAGAGAGACGGTTCGCCCTTCTTTGTTCCCTGTTGTGCGAGCCACCGCGAGGCAGAGCTTTTCTGACAAGCAAGACCCGATCCCTGGGATCGGTTGTTTTCCCTTCAAGAACATATCAAGTCCCATTTAATAATATGTATCTATGGTACCATTTATACTTAAATGTGTCAGTACTTTCCGTATATGCGTATTCACGTATGACTTTGGCCTTTCTAAGAAAACCTGTTTGAGATTAAGATTAAAATTATAGCCCCGTCGACAACAAAGGCCATGTCAGGGCTGTCACCACGTTAAATCTGTTTGAGATGCATAGGGTGGAATACATTTAAAATGCTTAAGGACACCAAGCCCCATTTATTTAATATGTATCTGTGGTACCATTTATACTTAAATGTGTCAGTATTTTCTGTATCATGCGGCATTCATGTATGACTTTGACCTTTCTAAGAAAACCTGTTTGAGATGCATAGGGTGGATACAGTTAAAATGCTTAAAGACACACTGACGCACCACGATTACGTCCCTTGTTTTTTTCTGGGTAGCTGTGGCCCACATACAAATGTCCCCAACTTCAAATTGAGGCTGCTCTTTAAAACGATGTTTCGTTTTCAATTTGGGGACATTTGTATGGGAGTCAAACCTGGTCAAAACAAGATTTCTTACCAGCTATAGGAGGGAAAACACGTGAAACCCGTGATTTTGACACGTGACCTGGTGGGTCTTTAAGGACATCAAGTCCCATTTATTAGTATGTATCTGTGGTGCCATTTATACTGAAATGTGTCAGTACTTTCTGTATCATGCGGTATTCATGTAAGACTTTGACCTTTCTAAGAAAACCTGTTTGAGATGCATAGGATGGAATATAGTTAACATGCTTAAAGACACCAAGCTCCATTTGTTTAATATGTATCTGTAGTGCCATTTATACTGAAATGTGTCAGTACTTTCTGTATCATGCGGTATTCATGTATGACTTTGGCCTTTCTAAGAAAACCTGTATAAGGTGGAATACAGTTAATTATGTTTTTACGTATTAGAAAAGCTTTAATGCATGAACGATTAGAATAGTGTGTTTTTCCTAGATGGTTTTGAAATATTTCGGAGAAACAAATTATCACAACGTACCTTTCCCATAAGAATTCAATGGTGTTCGATTTTACTTCCCGAAAATAGGTATCTTCTCTGAACTTAAAGGTGGACCCTGACGGATGAGTTTTTGCAAGAAACACGTCGAGATCACCATGAAAACACCCTTTACAGAGATCGCAACACTCACTTTGCTCTGGTTTCCTAGAAATCAAACCATCAAATCGGCGATTCTTCCTTGGCGGAGGTGCTGGAAGTCAAATTCTTTCACTGAAATGGCCGCCTGAGTTTAGACCAAATTGTTTGCACGAAATTTTCGCAATACAAGCCTTTTTATTTATTTTACTTAAAATGTTATACAGTTTATCTAAAGGAGTTGTGCTCACAACAAAGGAAATAGCTTCAATTTTTTTGCTGCAGTACAAAACAAGCGCGAAATCGCAATAGTTTGTGGCAC
>CM065685.1:13992052-13994552 GCA_017654935.2 Phymorhynchus buccinoides
TTCATATCATTGCATTTTTGGAAGTAAGGAGCAGTTTCCAGTTTCCAACAAAACATTAATCAGACAACCTAGTAGTAGTAGTATGTAGTATGTAGTAAGTGATACCAATACAAAAAAGGTTTACTGGTGGTAGGTGAAGCTAACACTCAAGAGGTATACAACCAGTATTGGGATATGTTTTTTAAGAGGACCACCAACATTACAAGTGGAACTCAAGGGGCACTTTTCCATACGGGAAACACAACCACTCACCATGAGAGCTTTACAGGAAATGCGTGTAAAGCATTCTACTATGTGATGGGCTGAAACTAAAAGGAATTGCAGGGACGGATCCAGGTGGGGGGGGGGGGGGTGTACCTGGGTTCTATTCCCCCCCCCCCCCCCCCCCCGCCCCCACCCCCGCAAAAAACAAAAACAGGAAGAGAAAGAGAAGAAAAGAAAGACAAGAGTCCTACTTACTGTTCTGTTGTTCTAAGGTACAATGTAAAGGGAGTTTTGGCACTTTATTTTGTTAAACAAAGAAGCTTCAGCTTTAGGGGGCGTTGCTCCTGGACCCCACCGGGGGCCTACGCCGGTCCCCAGACCCCCGCCCTTGTTTGTAACACCCCCCACCACCCCCTCTAATGTATCCCAGGTCCGGACCCGGTGCTTGTGCGCGAAAGCAGTCAAGAATCTGTTTTTAGAGGAATGGTAATTATCAGAGAATTCCCTGAATTTCATAGAAAAGTGAACACAGAAACTCGAATGTCAGAAGGCGTTTTGAGCTTGAGGAGATGCCCCCCCCCCCCCCCCCCAGATTTGAACAGTGTTATTCCCCCGTGGGGATACCGGGGGGTCTTTGACACAAATAGTTCCCCCACCTTCTGGAAGTTCTGTGCTTGTAAACTTCCTCTAATCCATCACTCTCTTTGACTCTGCCTTTGTCCTTTGCTTACTGTCATCTGCTGTCTTTCTATCTCACTGGTCCCATTCTCCTGCCTTTGTTCTATAGATTCTTACATAGATTTCTTCAGCCAAAGTCGGTCATGCCGGGCCTAACCATTTCTTAGTTAGGCGCATAACGGCAGCATGGCGCATCTACGCTCATATGACAGGAAACTGTCTGAGCGAACGAAGAAGAAGAAGAAGAAGAAGAAGCAGAAGAAGAAGAAGAAGAAGAAGAAGAAAAAGAAGAAGAAAAAGAAGAAGAAGAAGAAGAAGAAGAAGAAGAAGAAGAAGAAGAAGAGTGTTATATTCAGAGAAATTGTCCCCTAATCGTCATAAAGGGTTTTTAATCCCCTTGATTACATCGAGACATGTCCTGAAATTCTGTAATATTTTCAGAGAAAGATGCCTTTCCTCCATCCCCATGTCTGGTTCATGACTTATTCTTAAGACGTTCAGCTACTAACATTCGCATTAAAAAAAAAAAATTCTAATAGCAGAGTTGTCCAAGACTGGAATAATTTGTCAACTAATATTAAAGCTGCACCTAACACAAACTCTTTCAAAAATCTCCTGGACCAAGATCCTTCAATGTAAAATAAAATAAAATTGATGAATAAACAAAGAGTCCATTCAAATGTTAATAAACTTCTAGATCAGCTTAAGTAGCAACCACCACGGAAACAACAAAGTAAAAAACGAGAAAGGGTCTAAAAGGGACGCGAGGCCCAATTATGGCCCTGACCTACTACTACAACGACTACTACTACTACTACTACTACTACTACTACTACTACTACTACTACTACTACTACTACTACTACTACTACTACTACTACTACTACTACTACTACTACTACTACTACTTTAAAGCAATGTTAATGGTGCGTCGAATAATTATCTGAACTTTTAACGTCTGTTTAGAACCCTATTACATAATTATTAGAAACAAGCACGAGGCAAACAATATAACAATATATAAATGTATATGTCCTAGCCTATGTCATTAATATGTCACATTACAGATTTTGAGTCTGGCATGACTGGACAGAAATTTGGAAATAAAACTTGTTCTTATTTTTGTAATTTCTTGACAATAAAGATCAAAGCAGGTTCTTTTAACTTACAAAATGCTATGATATCTTGGTGTTTTTTTTTATAGTTTGACATGATCAGTTTGTAGGCCTACATGGTGACAGTCCTGATATTGTCATAGTAAGCCTTTGAATGGTATCGATACACGTGAACATTTTTCACTCTTTCCCCATGGGAACACAGTGATACGCAAGTAATCGTATGAGTGGCTATCACTGTGTTGCTGCCATGAGGAAAGAGTGAAAAATGTTAACAGTATTGAGACCTTAAAGACACATTGACCCACCTCGATTAAGTCCCTTGTTTTATTTGGGCGGGTAGCTGTGACCCACATACAAACTCCACCAACTTCAAATTGAAGCTACTCTTTAAAATGATGTTTCGTTTTGAAGTTTGGGGGCTCGGCTGTACTTCGCGGGGATACCAGTCAAAAATGAAAACCGGACACATACGTACCTTACCCATTATGGCCTGGGAACTC
>CM065685.1:13999552-14002052 GCA_017654935.2 Phymorhynchus buccinoides
GCCTAAGAAACACTTTAGAAAACGTTTGCGGAAGAATATTACAATCTCTTGTCTGATTGGTCAACAACAAAAATTAAACAAACTTGAATGGACCAATCAACAACAAGAAACGTATTCACCCCCTACTAGTTCCGGATAGTTCGCCGCTTGCTCGTTGTTTAGCTAGGACAAAACGCCACGTGAACTATCGGCAAACGAAGGGTGTTTCTTAATCGATTATTAATGCATAGGCCTACACATGGTTTAACAGTAGCATCCACTTAGTTCCTTTCTTCATATTGGTTACGTCGTCTCCGGTATTTCCTGAATCCAGGGGGCCGTTTAACAAGGGCTAACGTTACGTAGCGTGAGCACAAATCGGCAAAAACGGATTAAGAAACACCGTTAGTCCGTTTTGACTCCAAGCCATCGTATTGGCCACGGCAAAGAACACCTTTTGTAAGAGCGAATGCCCTTGGTGGGTGGGGGAAGATGGTTGAGTACTGACCAAACAAGGCGGCATAACTCTCGCCAATAACCCTGTTTGAGGCCATTGTAATGGCTGCCTTTTGCAAGAGTGAATGCCATTTTGGATACTGATCAACAAGGGCTTAACTCTTGCCATCAAGGGCGTTAATAACCCTACTTGCAGTGGCCAATGCAATGGGCCTACATCGTTCAGGTGGAGTTATGCTCCTTAGCCATTGACATCAGGTGGCGTTCCATTTGAAGCCATGTTGTCAACACACTCTCTTTCTCTCAGTTTCTCTCTCAGTTTCTCTCTCTCTCTCTCTCTCTCTCTCTCTCTCTCTCTCTCTCTCTCTCTCCCAGTTTCTCTCTCTCTCTCTCTCTCTCTCTCTCTCTCTCTCAGTTACTCTCTCTCTCAGTTTATCTCTCAGTTTATCTCTCTCTCTTTCTCTCAGTTTCTCTCTCTCTCTCTCTCTCTCTTTCTCTCAGTTTCTCTCTCAGTTTATCTCTCTCTCTCTCTCTGTGCTTTTCCTCCTTCCATCTCTCTCTCCTTCCTTTACCCCTTCTCCCTCAGCTTCCCGTGTATGTCTTTGCTGTCTCGCTCTACTCCCTACACATCCCATTTGTTAAGTATGTATGTATAATGCTGAATTTATTATGAGTCTGTTCATATTCATCATGTGCCTGATAATGTGTGTTCGTCTTCTTTGCTTTGCATGCCTTTCTATATTTATTGAATTGTTTGCTTTGATTTTCTTTTCCTTTTCCTTTTTTGTTTGTGGCTCAAGCCACAAACCTATAACTCACTTTGTCGGTCGGTCTGTCGGTCTGTCGTTCCAAAATTGTCGCACATTTTGACAAAATTGTCGCACTTCAAATCGAGGCTACACTTCTGGCCGCTCTTTTTTGTATTTTAAAAGCGTACAAAATAATAAACATATGTAATACAGACACTACAACAGACACGACGAGTATGCGGTGCTTCTTTTGATGAGTATAAGTAGGATACATAGTTTTAAATGTTTTCCAAAAGATATAAAAAGTTACGAAATGGTGCAGAGATAACATTCTGGTTTACAGATTAAAATTATTGAAAAGCCAGGGGAGGTAACTCATGATTGGAGTGGTAAAAATAGACCGCGTGCCACAAACTATTGCGATTTCGCGCTTGTTTTTCTTGAGGACTGGATGAATTTTTTTTATATACCTTATTATCCTCAGAAAATAAAAGTTATTCATTCATTCATTCTCTCTCTGTCTCTGTCTCTCTCTCTCTCTCTCTCTCTCTCTCTCTCTCTCTCTCTCTCTCTCTCTCTCTCTCTCTCTCTCTCTCTCTCTCTCTCTCTCTCTCTCTCTCTCTACGAGCATAAAACATAGAGTATGCTTTCCCTCTATTTCTTCACAGGAAATAAAAGAAGCCAGGAGATTCATCTCTCGTAGGGCCACCAGAAGAGGTCAATGTGCAGGACTCTATTAATTAAGCTGTTCCAATATATGAATAATTTGGGTTAAAACAAAGGCTCTTCATTTTCTGTGCTGAAGAGGCTTCCATTCAAAGAAGATGAGACAAGATGATGATTTTGTAGGAAGATGGAGCCATTCGATGCATATTTCTGTTGCCTGTCTGTCGTCTCCGACAATGACTGCCAGATAGCAGATGGGGCAGCTGCTATTCCGGCGGGCTGGGCTACAATTTGTTTATAAGCGGAGAAGCCTTGCCCATGGTACATCCCCATTCTCTCGGCCAAAGGGATTTGAGCACGAGAGTTGGCGTTGGGGAAGGTCCCCAAAGGCCAACTAATCCCATCGGCTGCAGCACTACAGCCAGCTGCAAATGCCCCCCCTCCCCCCCCCCCCCCCAAGTTGGAGAGTCATAGTTGGTGTAACTTGGTGTAGCTCTTGATCAAACCCTGTCCTTTCAACAGCATGTTAGCAATATTTGTCGTACTTGCTTTCTTGAACTCCGTCGAATTGCTTCTATCCGCCATCTCCTCTCAGAAGATACCACAACAGTTTTTGTCTGCGCATTTGTACTATCCCGCCTTGATTATTG
>CM065685.1:14007052-14009552 GCA_017654935.2 Phymorhynchus buccinoides
GTTGCTCACTCGCATACTGGTTTCACTCTTCGACGCCATGGTTGCTATGGTTTGTTCGACTCAGTTGAGATAAACAACCCTAATTTTCACGAAGTGCTCTCCCCTCGTTTGTTTTTTCTTTCGAAAATGGTCTATTTAACGGAAACGGATGAAACACTGATGAAAGTGGAAACGAAACATATCAGGAAGACAAATATTTCAGTAGCGAAGGGTCTCGAAATAAGTCAACAAGTTTCATTCTTTCCCCAATGGAGGGCAAGACAGTGATTTGCCAGTCAAAAGAGTACTTGCACATCACTGTGTTGACATGGGGAAAGCGATTAACATGTTCACGTGCATTGGGTAGAGACCGTTAGAAAATATGTTGGTGTTTTTCAGTACTTATGAAGAACTTTCATTCACTTGTATAGATTGCATATCAATTGTTACATAGAAGAGGAGACAACTAGCTATTATTCATTCTGAAAAGCTGGACAGGAACTTGTTGAGAGTGGAGATGCCTTGCCCAAGGTATATGCCCACTCTCTTGGCCACGAGGACGTTTGGATTATTAAAAAAAATTAAATTTTCATTACCTTTTCCTTGGGGGAGGGGGGGGGGGGGTTGCAGGGAGGGGGGTTACCCACAAAGGCCAACCCACCCCCAAGACTGGAGCACTATGAACCAGTGCAGAAGTGTGAGATCACAATCTTCTTCTTCGTCGATCGCTCAGACAGCTTCCTGTCGTATGAGCGCAGATGCGTCATGTTGCTGTCAGTTATGCGCCTAACTCAAAGAAAAATAGTTACGCCAGGCATGTCCGTCTTCGGCTGGAGAAAATCTTTGTAAACGTTTCTTTTCTTTTTTAAAAAACAGCAACAAAAGGCAGGAGACTGGACCAGTAAGGCAGAAAAGATGGTAGCTGACAGAAAGCAAAGGGGAAATGCAAACTGTCAAAGAGAGTGACAGATTTAGAGGAAGTTAATAGTACTAGCGCATAACTTCCAGAAAGTGGGAGAACTATTTCGATGGCTTGAGTCAAAACGGATCTTCTTTAGATCGTCAATTGGCGTTTTATTTAACTTATCGAGAAAATTAATAACTTGTATAAAAAAAAAAGACTGCAGAAATATAAAAAGCATAATCCCCATTTTATATAATTTGCAGTCTTTTTTTAACCCTTTCCCCGCCAGCCATATTTCAGCCAAAAATGTCAATTAAATTTACGTAGGTAGAGAACAAAATCCATCTGCAGTATTGGGGATTCTTCTGTGAAATATATAAAATAAGGTCTATCCTTACTTCCCAAAACAAAGACAATAGGGTCTTTGGATAATAGACCCCAAATTGATGCGTTTTAGTGACAAAGGTATTATAATCACTGTGGTGCTAAAATGCGACTTTGGCGGTTAAAGGGTTAATGCAAGTTCTTAGTTTTTGCAATGACATCAATAATAAGTCAATGGACTATCTAAAGATAGTCCATTTTGACTCTAAGCCATCGAACTTTGTTCGAAAGACATCCCCCGGTATCCCCACGGGGAGCACAGTCATTCACAAAAGACTAGTCGTAGTAGTAGTAGTAGTAGTAGTAGTAGTAGTAGTAGTAGTACTACTACTAGTAGTAGTAGTAGTAGTAGTAGTAGTAGTAGTAGTAGTAGTAGTAGTAGTAGTAGTAGTAGTAGTAGTAGTAGTAGTAGCAGTAGTAGTAGTAGTAGTGGTAGGGACAAAATAAGCTGTTAAGCTTTTTATATAGTCCCATCGTATACATAAAGTATTACAACGAAAGATGTGGTCAAGGTGTATTACGGTCAAATTTCCTAATAAAAAAAAAATCAATTGTCAAAGCTTCTAAGCATATTTAAATATTTTGGAGAATCATCCAAGCAATTTTTGAATGTCGTGCACTGTACTAATAAGTCTGGAACTTACAATGAGCCAGGCACTGGAACGGAGCGGAATTAGTGACGTCTCATTCTTCAGCTCGATTTGGTGCTTTGTTTCATATATATAATAGTGTTGCACCGAATGGAATACCCCTCTTTCTGTCTGTCTGTCTGTCTGTCTGTCTCTGTGTCTGTCTGTCTATATATCTCTGTAAGTGTGTGTTCTTTGACATTTTACGTCCTTCAGTGATTCAGACAAGGTGATTCTTATTTTTTTTACCTCCACCAACTTGTGGTTTTTTCCCCAGTCTTTCTTTAGCACGCCCTTTAAGATCCACCACCAGATCACGTTTCAAATTCACGAGTTTCACGTGTTTTTCCTATAATAGCTGGAAATAAATCTTGTTTTGACCAGGTCTCACTCCCATACAAATACCCCCAAATTAATTAAGCCGAAACATCATTTTAAAGAGCAGCCTCAATTTGAAGTTGGGGACAGCTACCCAGAAAAAAACCAAGGGACTTAATCGTGGTGCGTCAGTGTGTCTTTAAAGACAATGGAGGTAGTGGTCTTCAGTTTCAACGAAAGCAGCCTAGATGCAGATGCAGCCACCACATCAACTAGCGTCCAGCCG
>CM065685.1:14014552-14024552 GCA_017654935.2 Phymorhynchus buccinoides
ATAGTATCCCTTTACTCCAAGAAATCTCGTTAATATTGACACTAACTGTGGAAATAATAATATGCTGCTTCAAGATCTGTTGTACTTTTTTGGGGTGTGTAGAGTGGCGCAGAGGTACCGCGTTCACCTCGTGCACAGTAAACCCGAGTTCGAACCTGGATACAGGGGATTTTTCTTCCTGCTCTGCACTAGGTCTTATGATCTGGGCGTGGAGTCTTTTGGATGAGACGATAAACCGAGGTCCTGTGTGCCCATGCACTTAGCAAACGTGTTGGGTGATAGGGGATAGTGTAAAAGAGCAAGTGAATGGTGTGGTTAGCACAATTTGTAAGCAGTCTCTTACTTTATAAATTGGATAAAACCCTGATCTGCGGGTATAAGCTTAAATTTGAAACTTTTTGGTTTAAAGTACAACGTGCTTCCAGTTTTAAAAAGGGCTATGTGTAGAACAGTGTGCAGGCCAAAATGATATTTCATAGTATAAAACAATAAAACAAATATAGCTAATACAAAAAGATACTAGAGCGCTAAGACGCTAGACCACCAGCCGCGCGGCAGCATTTTCGGGTCCAGTGACCTTGACCTTTGACCTTGATTTTCGAACTTGGTCTAGATATACTTAGCACCCATCATAAAGCAAAATGTGAGTGTTCTAGGTCCCTGCGTTCTTTAAAACGTTATCGTGCCAGGTTCTCGGCAGCATTTTCGGCGCCAATGATCTTGACCTTTGACCTTCATTTTTGAACTTTACCTATCCACGTGCAAAATTTGAGCGGCCTAGGTCCCTCCGTTATCGTGCCAGGTGCTTGGCAGCGTTTTCGGCTCCAGTTACCTTAGCCTTTGACCTATGACCTTTAATTTTTAATTGGCCAATTTATTCTTAGTACCTATCCGCATGCAATTTTTGAACGTCCTAGGTCCCTCCATTCAATCGTTGTCGTGCCAGGTGCTCGGTAGCATTTTCGGAGAGTGACCTTGACCTTTGACCTATGACCTTATTTTTTTTAACTTGGCCTAGATATTTTTAGTACCTACCCGCATGCAAAATGTGAGCGTCCTAGGTCCGTCCGTTATCGTGCCAGGTGTTCGGCAGCATTTTCGGGTCCAGTGACCTTGACCTTTGGCCTATGACCTGCCTTTTTAAAACAACTTGGCCTAGATATGCTTAGTACCTATCCGCATGCAAAATTTGAGCGCCCTGGATCCATCCGTGCAAACGTTATCGTGTTAACATACATACATAGATAGTCAGTCGGCTTCAGAATCCATTGAAAACATTACCAGCTTCGCTCTCTTCGTCCGCGGCTGGTAAAAAAATACACGTATTGAATGAAAATGGGGTCTAACGTCCGCTCGGCTGCAAGCAGCACACATGAGACGAACCATCAACCAGCCACCGTTAACAGTTCTACAGTTAACCGTATACATTGTATGTCTTGGCAAACAGGAAATCAGGTCGTAGCCTTCAAATACGACGTGCGATGCGCGTACATCAGAGGAGCGGAACCCAGCAGACCTCTTCTCTACGCCCTTCCCTCCAAACTGTATCAATCTCACCCCGCTTTGATGGACATTCTGGACTCCTTCGTCTTCTCCTCCCTGGTCCCCACCCTCTCCCTCTTCATCACCGCAACCGCCACGGCCTTGACCGCAGCGCAAGTCAAACGTTCGTCCGCGTGGAGGGGCTCCTCGGCTAAAGGAAGCAAAGGCGCCGACGTCACGAACCGGAAGGAGAAAGCGATAACGTCGATGCTGATCGTCATTTCCTGCGTCTTCGTCGCGTGCGTCAGTCCTCGGGTGATCAGGGCCTGGTGTAGGTTCTTCATTCCGGGCTTCCGGGGCTGGGGTCCTTGGTGCGGGCTGGTGTTGGTGACTGAAGCTCTTCAGAACGTTCTGCTGGCCGTCAACTCTACGGTCAATTTCTTCGTGTACTACGTCATGGGTTCGCGTTTTAGGAGCACCCTTCGTCATCTCGTGATGATGATGATGACGCGGGTCGGGTTAGTGTGCAGAAAAGCGTGACTTCACCGTGTTGATCAGAGAATTGTCCAAGCAATGAGGTCCCCATTATATTGAATGGACAAAAAGGGGGGAAATGCGCGGGACCACGACTGTCCGAATGACGGCTGTTCGAATCACAACTGTCGGAGCACGGCTGTCCGAATTTAGAAAGACATACAGACATGAAGACAGGCAGACTTGAACACACACACACACACACACACACACACACACACACACACACACACACACACACACACACACACACACACACACACACACACACACATCACACACATACACACGCGCGCGCGCGCACACACACCCATCATTTACGGCAGCCACATTTTAATAATAATAATAATAATAATAATAGTGAATCATTTATATAGCGCATTCCTCCACCAATGTGGAGCTCTATGCGCTTAACAACAACAAAAATTAAGAAGCAACAAATTCAACAACAACACGAAATAGTCGCTCACGCACATGCAAATAGGCATACACATACACACCCCACCCACACATACACGCACGTACCGGCACATACACACACACACACACACACACACACACACACACACACACACACACACACACACACACACACACACACACACACCGTTACCATCACCACCACTCACCCCACCCAAAAAACACAATACAAAATACAATCAGTTGAACAAAGCATCAACACACACACACACACACACACACTATCTCTCTCTCTCTCTCTCTCTCTCTCTCTCTCTCTCTCTCTCTCTCTCTCTCTCTCTCTCTCTCTCGCGCAACAAAGCTGACGTACACATTGCAGTCAACACACAGTGAAACTAATATGGGGGGAGGGGAGTGTGTGTGTGAGAATAGAGTCCAGAAGTAATGTGGCCTAAAGGTTGTGATGTAGCTTGAACAGGTGGGTCTTGAGAGCTGATTTGAAACATTGCAAGGACTGGATATGGCGGATTTCGCGTGGTAAGGAGTTCCAAACTGATGGGGCCGAAAAGGAAAAGGAGCGCTCACCAAACATTTTTGTTCGTGTACTAGGAACACAGAGAATTTTGGAATCTGAAGATGACCGCAATTGCCTTGATGGAGCATAGACAGAAAGCATGTCAGAAATGTAGCTAGGGGCATTTCCAGAGAAATAAGAATGACATAGAGTGGAAATTTTGTAGTCAATACGTGCTTTGATGGAAAGCCAATGAAGGGATATCAGGAGTGGTTGAACATGATGATACTTAGAGACCTTGAGGACAAGTCTGGCAGCAGAGTTCTGGACTTTTTGAAGCTTGTCAATGAGGTGTTGGGGGCAGCCATACAAGAGTGAATTACAATAATCTAGTTTAGAGAGAACAAAAGCGCAGACTAGTATTTTAGTAGTATCTATAGACAGGAGATGGCGAATCGTACCAATGCGACGCAGCTCACAGTATGCTGACCGACAGATAGTTTGAACTTGTGAGTCAACACTCATATCTTGAGAGATGTGGAAGCCAAGATTTCTAGCAGAAGGAGAAAAAGGTATTTGAGTGTCACAGACAGAGATGGAATCAGGCTTTGGGTACGGAAGTTTTCTAGATGGAGAGTGGATGAACAAGGCCTCCGTTTTGTCGTCATTCAGCTTCAGTTTGTTTTGTAGCATCCATGATTTGATGTTGCGAATGCAGAATTCAAGTGAAGATATAGAAGGAAGAATGGTAGATGGGGATACAGGCTTGTGGAGTTGTGTATCATCAGCAAAAGACTGAGAATCAACTGAATGAGAAGTGATCAACTCGGACAGGGGTTTAGTGTACATGATGAAGAGGACTGGTCCAAGTACTGAGCCTTGAGGAACCCCACATGTGAGGCCAACCATTGCAGAAGATGAGTCATTGATGGAGACAGACTGAGTTCGACCAGAAAGGTAAGACGAGAACCATGACAGAGCAGTGCTTGATATTCCATAGGTGATTTGAAGCCTCTTAAGGAGTATATGGTGGTCAATAGTATCAAAAGCAGCTGAAAGATCCAAAAGAGTTAATATAGATGCGTCACCAGAGTCAAGAGCTAAGAGAATGTCATTAGTTACTTTCAACAGTGCCGTTTCAGTGCTGTGAAATGGCCTGTACGCTGATTGTGAACAACTGATGAGTTGATGTTCATTGAGATAGCCTAGGAGTTGATGAAGAACTAATTTCTCGATGATTTTTGATATGAAAGAGAGGTTGGATATAGGCCTATAGTTCTTGAGAGTGTTTGGGTCAAGGGATGATTTCTTTAGAAGTGGTTTGACAATGGCAGTTTTGAACACAGATGGAAAGGAGCCAGATGTCAGAGAGTTGTTGACAATATGGGTGAGAGTAGGGAGTAGTTCATCAAGATACTCTATGAAAAGTGGCGTGGGTATAGGGTCAAGAGGACAGGAAGTGGGTTTAGCTTTTAGAATGATCTTCTTCAATTCAAAGGCAGTAACTGGCTGAAATTCCAAGAACGTGGATGTTGTTCCTATTTGGTCTAGCAGGGTGGTAGGCCTAAGTGTGGAAGAAGCCTGATCAAGTTCGTTTCTGATGAGCTGGATTTTCTGAACAAAGTAGTCGTTAAAGACATCAGGAAGGTCACTGACAGGGTGGGTGGTAGGGAGAGGGGTGCTTTTTTCACGCCCCAGTAGTTTGCTGCAGATAGAAAACAGCCGACTAGAGGTCACTGCATTGTTTATTTGGTCAGTGTAAAAGGAGGATCTTGCTGTCAACACTATGTTCGCTATTTTTCGTTTCGCAGCGTTGAAGATTTGTTTTGTAACGGTAAGGGGGGTCTTAAGCCATGCTCTTTCAGCTACACGCTTTTCTGACTTCGCCGAGTTCAGTTCAGTGCTAACTAAAGGGTACCACGGCTCCAGTCTATCGGCACGCTCTTGGCGGTGACGTAACGGCGCGTGTGTGTCGATAACGCGAGTGAGAGCGCTGTTAAGGTTGTTGACCGTGGGGCATGATTCAGGGCAGATAGTCGCGCGCAACTCTGCTTGAAATGCTGATCTATCCATGCCGCGTACATTACGAGACTGTCTGTACGATGGGGTGTCAGACGGGACAGACAAACATAGTTCACAAACAATACAGAAATGGTCAGAAGCAAGAGATTGAGTGACATGAGTAGAGGGGCATGAATTAAGACACAAAAATAATCATACATGGAATGCAATGCTGCTCATGGACATAAACAAACACACACGCTGTCTGTCTCTGTCTGTCTGTCAGTCTGTCTGCCTGTCAGTGTGTCTGTCTCTCTCTCTCTCTCTCTCAAGTACGCAAAACTTAATGTACACACATACAGATACACACGTAAACGCATACGTTTATAAAGCAAACGCATGCATGCTCATGCAAACATATTCACGTTTCAAACATTTCAGGGCATTCGGACAGCCGTGAGGCTATCGTTCTGAACAAACGTGTGTGTGTGTGTGTGTGTGTGTGTGTGTGTGTGTGTGTGTGTGTGTGTGTGTGTGTGTGTGTGTGTGTGTGTGTGTGTGTGTGTGTGTGTGTGTGTGTGTCGCGCACGTACGCGTCTCTCTCTCTCTCTAACTCTCTCTCTCTCTCTCTCTCTCTCTCTCTCTCTCTCTCTCTCTCTCTCTCTCTCTCTCTCTCTCTCTGTGTTTGTGTGTACGCGCCCGCACGCGGGTCTGTGTCTTTTCTCTCTCATTCACAATAATTAAATAACATCACATAAAGAATTGCACTGAAAGCTTTTACTAGCAACAACTACAGGATGGGCCTTTCATCGGTTGACACCTATTAAAGCTGGGCTGCGATTACGTTTGTAGCAACACAAATGCAATACAAAAGCAATCCAACGCTTTTAAAACAAAACAATATCATGGGCAATGGGAGACTTAGTGGGATTTTTGTTACGCCAGATGTCGTGACACTCGCTAGGGGCTTATCACACTATATTCTTAGTTGGGCGTAGTGAGAGAGAGAGAGAGAGAGAGAGAGAGGAGAGAGAGAGAGAGAGAGAGAGAGAGAGAGAGAGAGAGAGAGAGAGAGGTTGGTCTCCTCTCTATCTCTCGCTCTCTCTTTATCCCCAACTAAGAATATAGAGGGGAATTAGCCCCACTCGAGTGTCACGACACCTGGCGTGACAAAAATCCCACTAAGTCTCCCATTAAGAAATACTGGCCCCCCCAAAGGCAAACGAACAAAATAAGAAAGGAGAATGAACACATGAATTTCTCATCTATCATATTTTAGTTTTTTAAAAGAAGTTACTTCCCTTTAGCCAGGTGTGACCCCTGGTACAGCGCAGCGGCCGAGCAAACGCGGGCTGCCAAGCAGCACAAACGCCAAATGGAGAGACAGTGGACGCGCTCGCGTCTGGCTGGCCACAAGCATGATTGTGCAGAACCGCACAAAAAAGGCTGTCACGGACATAGTGCATGCTGCAATAACCACGTACTATTGTAACAAAATCAAAGAAAGCTTTTCTTCTGGCAGATTATTTCAGGTATCCAATCAGTTACTTGGTAGGCCTATGGTAAAGACCTCACCCCTCCCGTCCATTTTCCCACTCACTGAGCTCCAAAATCGTTTCATGCAGTTCTTTAAAGGCAAAATGTGCACTATTCGAAACAATCTTGATTCAGTCTTCTCCCGTTCATTTGTTTCTAACGAACACTGTTTTCATGGCCAGCCCCTGACCCAAGATGTAATTAAACGGACAATTCTTTCTTCTCCACTCAAAACCTGTGAACTCGACCCATTTCCCTCTGACTTGCTTGTAGAATCTCTTGACGTTTTGTTGCCTTTCATCACTGACATCATGCATCTCTCACTTCTGGGACCTTTCCTGACGAGTACAAGTGCTCTTTGGTAAAACCTCTGCCTAAGAAACCCTCGCTTGATCCTGATGACTTGAAAAAATACAGACCAGTTTCAAATCTCCCTTTTTTGTCTAAACTACTTGAACGCCTTGTTCTTTTGTAACTAAACGAACATTTGACTCACAACAATTTACTCAGTTCCTTACAGTCAGCATACAGACCCCATCATAGCACCGAAACCGCCCTTCTTAAAGACCCACCACGTCCATGCGTGAAAATCAACGTTTTCGCGTGTTTTCCCTCTTATTACTGGTAGGAAATCTTAAGAAATCTTTCAAGCATAAGAGGGGAAATACACGTGACGTGGTGGGTCTTTAAGATCATGAATGATATCCTAACATCCCTTGACAATGGTAAAATGTCCTTCCTTACTTTACTAAACCTCTCCGCCGCTTTCGATACTATTGACCATACTATCCTACTAAACAGACTTTCTTATTCCTTTGGCATTTCTGGCTCTACTCTCTCCTGGTTTAAAGCCTATCTCTCAAACAGAACTGAAACAATCTCAGTATCAGGCCATAAATCCACTCCATCGACTGTTAAGTATGGCGTTCCCCAGGGCTCTGTCCTGGGACCTGTGCTTTTTGTATTGTATACGCAACCCCTTTTCAACATTGTTAATAATCATTCTGTAAATCATCATGCCTTCGCTGATGATAATCAGCTATACACTGAAACAACTCTTTCTGATTTCGACTCCACTGTTCAAGGTCTTCAAGGATGTGTCAGTAATGTCAAAACATGGATGAATGAAAATAAACTCCAATTAAATGACAGCAAAACTGAAGCTATCATAATGACTTCTAAAAGACTCTCTGTTGACAGGTCCCTTCCATCTTCCATAAGGATAGGTGACTCAGATATCGATTTTGTTCCTTCTGTCAAAAACCTGGGCGTCACTATCGATTCCAACCTTACAATGAAAACACATGTGAACAATGTCTGTAAAATAGCCTATCTACAGATTCGTAAGATAAGTTCCATTCGCCACCTCCTTACCACTCAGCACAATTTATATATTTTGTTTTTTTTGTTTTTTTTGTTTTGAACACGGAACATTACTCAAAGTTAACGTTAACTGGTATTGTTTCTGAGGTTCACAAATAAAGACATTGGACACAGAAAAGTTTTTTATATATATATATACAAAGACGAAACAGCTGTCTTTGCATAGGCATTGTCTATCTCCCCCATTGGGAGAAAAAGTAAATCAGCACATTATTTTCTTTTATTCTTTTCAGAACACAGAACAAATCGTAAAGTTAAAATTAAAGTTATTGAGTTTCTTTCTTAGGTTCACAAACTGATACATTGGACACAAACAAAGTTTTATTAAAGCAACTATATATATAAGAGGAATGTTTAATGGTGTGGTTGTTTTTTCTTCTTCAATTCTTGTACGTTTATATATATGCAGAGACACTTATGAAGTTCTCGCTGATGAAGCACACGACAGTGTACAACGCCTAAAGTCGACATTTTTCAAAGTTGTTCACCTTATGAAGTTGATGCCCTTCGGAACTTTAGTCAGCGTTGTCTGACAAGACGTAGAAAACAATACGAGAAGAAAAAGGAAAAGAAACTTGCCAAATTACTTCCTCAAAAACATGACATTCGTGCGGATACCACGACAAAAAGGAAAAAAACCGTGCCGACGCTTCAAACGTAAACAGAATCTGACGTTATCACAGCCATCTAACTCTAAACCTGAGCAGGATGACAAAATGGTTGTGAACCTATCAGACGTTACCCTGACAGAGCCACAAAAAAGTGTACTGGCTCTTGGGCCCAAGTTTTGCCCAACCCCACGAAGCCTGCATCAAGAACAACTTGAGGAAGATGTGCATGAAGGTCTCAGACGGCTACGGTTAAAAGAACTGTTTTTTGACCCTGATGTTGAGGAAGATGTTCACGAAGCTCCAAAGTTCTACAAGAAGAACTACTATGAACCTCCACAGGGTCGCGACCTTTCCCTAGATGCCTACTGCAATACCATTGAGAGCCAAGTCAAATCCCATGTTCCTGACCCTAAGCCACTACGAGACAACCTATCCAGGGACCAACGGAAGGCCCTGAGAGAGCTACAACAGCATGTTAAGAACAGGACTCTTCGTATTAGTTCTGCTGACAAGGGTGGAGCAGTGGTTGTGCAGAACATGACGGACTATGTGAGGGAGGCAGAGAGGCAGCTCAACAACAACACTTACTACGAACCTGTTCGAACAGATCCTACCTGTAGTGTAGCGAAAGAGTCCAACAAAATTATTGATGACCTCCATACTCAGAAATTCATTGATGACAACACCTACAAATGGGCCAGGCTGGAACCCAACAATGTTAGGCCTCACCTCTTCCACCACCTCCCAAAGATCCACAAAAACCTACAAAATCCACCTGGACGCCCGATTGTTTCAGGAATTGGAGGCCCTAGCTACAGAGACCTTGTCAAAACTAGCGGACCACTGGCTTCGCCCCATGGTTGTCAGCTTGCCCTCGTACATTAAAGACTCCACTCACATGCTGAAAGTGATCAACGAGTGGAACACCAAGTACGGGACCCTTCCTGTCGACGCCCAGTTGGTCACTATAGATGTCGTCAGCCTATACACCAACATCCCTCAACAGGACATGGCGGAGGCCATCAAAGATCTGATGGGATGCCACCCTCTCCCTGATTGCCCACCAATGAACAAAGCTCTCAAGGTGGTGAACCATGTTCTCACGAACAAAGTTTTCAATTTTGAGGGCCAGACATACAGACAGAAGTCAGGGACAGCCATGGGAACACCGATGGCACCTACTGTGGCCAACATCTTCATGGGCTGGCTTGAAGCCAAACTGTTGGAGAACAGCCCTGTGCGGATTGAGGAGGATGTATGGAAACGATTCATCGACGACATCCTCATCTTGTGGACTCGATCCCAACAAGACCTAGACCAATTCACCACCTACATCAAATTCCATCCACCCAACCATCAAGTTCATCATCAGTAACTCCAAGACCAGTATTCCCTTCCTTGACATTCTCATTAAGATCGAAGACGGCTACTTAACATCAAGCCTCTTTGTCAAGTCCACAGACACAAAAGCCTACCTTCCATACAACTCAAGTCATCCAAGGCACTGCGTAAACGGCAT
>CM065685.1:14029431-14051284 GCA_017654935.2 Phymorhynchus buccinoides
GCTCTCTCTCTCTCTCTCTCTTCTCTCTCTCTCTCCGTACCCCCAAAAAGCACGCGTATTCTGCGAACACGACAATTAGAAAAAAATTGTCTACGTGCGTTCGATTCAATCCATAGTAAACTAAATCAATTAGGAGGAAAAACAAAGTAAATGAAATGGCGGTATGCGTGTGTGGGTGTTGGCCGCACAAATTTTAACGGCCTGTTTATATGTTGTGTGTGGTGTGTTGGTGTTCCGTGGTTGTGGGGTGTGTGGTGTGTGTGTGTGTGTGTGTCGTGGTGTGTGTTGTATGTGTGTCTGTGTGTGTGGTTGTGTGTGTGTTTGAGTGTGTGTTGTGTGTGGTGGTGTGTGTGGTGTGTGTGTGTGTGTTCATTCTGTGCATAGTCTGTTTGTTTGTGTGTGAAAGCGTTTGTGTGTTGTGTGTGTGTGTGTGTGCTGTCGGTGTGTGGTGTGCTACGCACAAGATTTAACTGTTGTTTAAAATGTGTGTGTGTTTGTGTTGTTCGTGTGTTGTGTGTTTGTGTGGGTGTGTTTGAGTCCTGTCTGTCATGTCGGTCGGTCGGTCTGTCTGTCGGTCGGTACGGTCTGTGTGCGTAGGTGTGCGTGTTGTGTTCATGTGTGTGTGTGTGTTTGTGCATGCGCGCGCGAAGTGTTCGTCCCCCTTGTGTGTGGGTTCATTCGTGTTTGTGTGCGTGCAGTGTGTTTGTGCGCGCGCGCGTGTGTTTGCACGCAATCGCCTTCGTACCGTGCGTGTGCGTAAAGGAAATGTAAGGTAAGGAGCGTTTGCCCGAGTTTGGGTGAGGATTTCATAGAGATCCCATTTTACACGATAAAGATGAGAGAGGAGACATTGAGACACAGAGACTGATAGTTTGTGAACCAGGAATCTTCCAAGCTGGACCAAACAGAGACTGTTAGTAGGAATTAATGGAGAGGAAGATAGACTAAGGGGAGATGATTGTATGAGTGTGAGGGAAGTGATCTTGCTTGGCAGACTCGAGAGAGTTACTTAGCCGACATTTGAGAGAGAGATGCAGACAAAGTGTGTTTTTGAGAGAGACACACAGAGACGAGAGAATAGAATACAGTGAATCATTTTTAAAACGTTGAGACATGAGCGATTTTATATTTCTGCATCCTCACATTTTTCAAGGTTGATAAGGTTTTTTGGCCATTGTCCTAACATCATTTCTCTACAAAATTAAAAAAAAAATGTTTGTAAGTTGAAGAGAATCGTATACTGGTTCACTCTTCAACGCCGTTGTGTTGCTATGGTTTGTCCGACTCATGTTGAGGTAAGCAACCCTAATTTCACGAAATGCCTCCACTCTTGTTGTTTTTTTTCTTTCGGAGCATCGGTCTATTAGACCCCTGACTGCCAGAGAAAATTAAAGAAAAAATCTTGGGGCAAATCATGCCATGAAAAAGACAAACTGATAGAGCCAATCTGGCAAAATGGTACTGGGGATATTTACTCTCTTGACTGTGTTAGAGCAAAAACTAGCAAATCAGGGTTTCCCCTCTTCATCTGATGACATCATGGATTAATGTCGCGTGGTCAGTATGTGATACGCTGGTGGCAGTCAAGGGATTAACGGAAACGGATGAAACTCTGATAAAAATGGAAAATAAAAATAGCAGGAAGACAAATATTACTGTAGCGAAGGGTCTCCCTCCCCTGTTACATTTTTCAGGCCTTTCCCACCTCTGGACGGGCAACACAGTGAGTTGCCACGTCAAAAGATTACGATGCACCAAGTCACTGTGTTGACATGGGGAAAGCGAATTAACATGTTCACGGGCATTGGAGTAGAGGGACCGTTAGAAATTATGTTTGTGTTTTCAGTACTTACGAAGAGCTTTCAGCACTGGTAGCCTATTTTTAGATTGCATATCAATTGTGTACATGAGAGTGAGGCAGCTATCTCTTACTCGCGAAGAGATGGCGTGCAGAAGAAAACTTGTTAAGAGTGGAGATGTACTTGCCCAAGATACATTCCCACTCTCTTCAGCCACGAGCGCGCGTTGTGTGGAGTGTGTGTCCCCTTTTTTTTGGGGGGGTGTGGGGGGTGCGGGGGGGCGAGGGGGGGTTGTTGTGCATGTGTAGGGGAGGGGGGGGGGGGAGTAGTGTTTACCCACAAAGACAAACCCAACCCAAGACTGGATAGCACTATGGGAAACAATTGTACAGGACGTTTCAATGTCTATATGTATCGCAGAATGCATCATTGCAGGTGTTGGCTATGCGTCATTTACGAAATAGGCCCAGTGTATGTCCTGTATTCGGAGTGTGAGCAAATCTTGTGTGTGCGTAGTTTCGTTGTCTGCTTCGTTTTTAAGCTTTTTTTTAACCCTGTCACCGCCAGTCAAATTTTTTATTTCCAAATGGGACCATTGTATAATCAAATTACTTGGCTACAGTAAAGATTTGTGTCTTGCAATATTGTGTGTGTGTGTCCTGTGTGACACATCTAGAATACGTGTCAATGTGTGTACTGCTCAAATTTGTAGGTGTGTGTGTGGTCATTGAATATTGTGACCCTGCATTTCAAGAGTTTAATGACATGGCCTGTTAAATGTGTTGGGTGCAAAAATGGTGGGTGTTGGTGGTGAAAGGGTGTGTGTTTGAAAAAGTGTGTGTGGTGAGCAGAGATGAGACCAGTGAGTGTGTGAAAGATAGTAGATGACAGAACATAAAGGGAAGAGTGTGGTGACGGAGTACATTTGAGAGTGATAGAAATTTAGAAGGAATGTTTACTAGTAATATGTGCGAGTGTGCACAGGGTAACGCGTGTTTGCCTCAAAATCACGATCCAACGTCGAAAATTCGAACCTGGGTATGGGGAAAACATTCCATAAGCAAATTGCACTAGGCCTTAGTGTGCGTGAATGGTGTGAGTCTTTCGTGTGTAAGTTGTGTAAACCGAGTGTCCCGTGTGCCCATGTGTGTGTAGCGTGCGTTAAACCCAGTGGCAACGAACAAAGTGTGTCATTTGTGTCCAACTTTACACCCACCCACCCCTTTTGCTTGTCTGTGGTCATCAGTCACACAAAAAATCGCATGCAAAAAATAATAAAAATGGGTGCGCGTTGCCTCTGTCTGAGGACGCGCGCGTCTCCAGGTGGGATGCAACCCGAACGAGACACGAGAGAGCCTCTGTGACTATAAAGTAAGGGCTAATACCTAATACCTACTAGCGGAGAAGGGTAGTGGGAAGGAAGGCGGGAGAATCTAGTAACCATGACAGGTTATCACCCTCATCCCCGGTATCCCCACGGGGAGCACAGTCGTTCACAAATAGACTAGTCGTGCACCGGGCTGTACTAATAAGTCTGGAACTTACAATGATCTCTAGGCTCTGGTTCACGAGTGGAATTAGTTGTACATAAAAAACAAATTCTTCAAAAACGATTCAAAGGCTTGTTTCATTATAATAGTGTTGCACCGGAATTGAAAACCGCCATCTTCTGTCTGTCTGCCCTGTCTGTCTCGTGTCTGTCTGTAATGTCTTCTCGGTAAGTGGCTGTGTTCCCCCCTGAATCCCCCACGTCCTTACCATCCAAAGCATCCCACCACTCCCACCTATCTATCGTATGTGTATGTAATGGTATTCACTCTTGTCTTTCCCTTTGTCCCCTTTTTCTCAGAACACTGAACACTGAATGTTGTTTACTGCAAGGCCACCGGGCCTGTATGCAAGGGAGGTAAGGTAACAAAATCTGACACACAATATAATATGGATAAAAAAATAAACAACAAAATCGTCCACGATTTCTTTCCCCACCCAATCATCCTGTCAAAAATCCACCGGTTTCACTTGTTTTCCCTCTTATAGCTGGACAGAAATATTGTTTTGACCAGGTCTCACTCTCATATAAATGCCCCGAAATTTTCAAACCGAAACATAATTTTAAAGAGCAGCCTCAATTTGAAGTTCGGGGACATTCGTATGTGGGTCACAGCAAACCAGAAAAAAAAACAAGGGACTTAATAGTGGTGCGTCACTGGGTCTTTAAAGCAGGAGTTTTGGTAGTACTCTTCAGTTTCAACGAAAGCAGCCTAGCAGTAGATACAGCCACCACATCAACTAGTGTCCAGCCGGTCAGCATCTATGGTGAGCAGATGTCCAGTAGTAGTAGTAGCAGTAACCGCACAGACTGCATAGAACTCTCCGCCGCCAGAATCAACCCCTGCGACCACCCAGACAGCCTGGTATCCAGAGCCACTCGCCTGGTGGTCGATGAGGTAGTCTACGTCGGCGTGCTGCCGTTTCTGACGTCATTGGGAGTGGTGGTGAACGTCATCAATATGGTTGTCTTCGGCACTCAGGGCTTGAGGGACCGCGTCAGTCTGTGCTTGTTCAGGTCAGTGTGGATGGAGACCGCGGTACTTATTTTCTCTCTTTTTTTATACTTGTCTTTTATCAGACATGTTTTTCGAGCGTTTTCTGGTCCCCCATTTCCCGAGATTGGGGGAGACTTAAAGGTTAGTCTGACCCTGTGCGCTTTTACGCACGTAAAAAAACACACACCACACGCAAGTTAAAAGTCGATAAGGATAGGGGGATGTCTTGCTGCGTGGTCTATGCACCAATTTTGATAGCTTAAGGTGTTCTTGAGTTCACCCCCCCCCCTCCCCCCTACGCCGAAAAAAGGTGGCGCTGCATGCATACTAGCGACACCCTTTCCAGGTGGGAGCAGCCCGAATTGTACAAACAAGTGTCCCCCTGTGGCAAGAAGAAATAGTACAATACCATAGCATACCTAGCACATCAGCCTGATCGAATCGACATATTACATTTAAAAGTTCAAAATATAATGGAGCGATGAAATAATAAAAACACCCCAAAACCCCGCTTATTTTCCATTAGCTCTCAGGTAAAAATGTTCATCTTTACTGAGAACAGTCTCGCCTCTTCGCCATTCTCTTCTTCTTCATTCAAAACTCTTTGGTATGCCATGAATTATCACGTTATTAGGATTATCACCTTTAGGGAGAATACTATTGCATTCGTAAAAATTCTTCTTTTTTCTTTTTCTCTTTTTCTTTTCCTTCCCCTTTCTTGTCCGATTTGGCTGAAATTTTCAGAAAAGTTGCAGGACCATATGGGTATGTGAAAATTGAAATATTAAATGATTTCGCCATGGTTTCGGGCAAAATTTAGCCGTAATATAAAGCCCTTGCGAAATCAGCGAAATTTCAATCTTGAATATCTCAAAAAACGGATGAACGGAATTCGTTCATATTTTCAGAATTTACTAGAAAAATAGATGTTCAACACTCCCGGCTTAAAACCGAACCTGAAGTACGAACCGGAAGTGCTCCAGCTAGAAACCTGCAGCTTTCATTTGGCTCACCGAATAGCCAAAAACCGGAAGTGACGTCACAAAACTAACTACTGTGTATTGTAGCCCTTATGTTGGCCCAGGTTGGAAAGGCGTTTTGATGATATGTTAAATAGTTTGGAAAATATTAAAATTTATGTAAATTAGGTTGTGTCACTTTCCACTAATTCCCACATTATGGAATTTTGTATTTTTCATCCGGCTTTCGCTATAACATTCTCAGGGAAATTAATTGACACAATTGCAATGCTACATTGCCAATATTAAAATTGATTGAACCACAATTTGACGCCGAAATATGTTTTAAAAAAAGAGGGCACATTTTGGCAATGACTTTTAGTCTTCAATCACTTGAAAACGGCTGCACGAGAATACTTAAATATTTTCAGTATTTATTAAAGAGTAGACATTACAATACGCTTTCGTTATAAATTCGAACCGGAAGTGAGCGGACGCAAATTGCCAAATATGGCAACATGTTAATGTTGAATAACTTGCAAAAGCTCCGCCTGTTTAGGGACGGTGGGAGAATCCTGTCATGTTTGCCTTTAAAAAGGCAAACATAAGCCCCTCTATAGTTCCTTAAAGCATTCATATTTCATACCAAACGAGACCTGGCAGCCGCCGTCTTCACCTCTGTTCACATAGCCTCTAATAAGAATGTTTACACTCAAACGAGACCTGGCAGTCGCCGTCTTCAACTCTGTTCGCATAGCCTCTAATAAGAATGTTTTCATTCAAACGAGACCTGGCAGTCGCCGTCTTCACCTCTGTTCACATAGCCTCTAATAAGAATGTTTTCATTCAAACGAGACCTGGCAGTCGCCGTCTTCACCTCTGTTCACATAGCCTCTAATAAGAATGTTTTCACTCAAACGAGACCTGGCAGTCGCCGTCTTCAACTCTGTTCGCATAGCCTCTAATAAGAATGTTTTCACTCAAACGAGACCTGGCAGTCGCCGTCTTCAACTCTGTTCGCATAGCCTCTAATAAGAATGTTTTCACTCAAACGAGACCTGGCAGTCGCCGTCTTCAACTCTGTTCGCATAGCCTCTAATAAGAATGTTTTCATTCAAACGAGACCTGGCAGTCGCCGTCTTCATCTCTGTTCTCTAATAAGAATGTTTTCATTCAAACGAGACCTGGCAGTCGCCGTCTTCATCTCTGTTCACATAGCCTCTAATAAGAATGTTTTCATAAAACAGCTTAGCATAACGCTGTCATTACTATTAGTGTTTGAGGAATGGCTGTTACAATAGGGAAGTGGGCTGTGCTGGATCTGTATCAAAATCGCTACTGCTGTCATTTTTGAAGAAAGAAATCATTTCAGCGCTTATTTGACTGCTTTGTTGTTTAAAAAAAAAAAATGTCAAATCTGTAAACATATTTATTTTAAGAAAAGATAATTACATAACAATAATGAACATACTATTATTATATCACAACCTGTTCTGTTGATCTGACAGCGAAAATAATTACTTGTATGAATAAAGAGAGTGAGAATGATGGGGGGGGGGGGGGGGATGGGTGAGTGGGTATATAAATGTCAAATAAACCCGTATTAGCATGTAATGTATCCTTGTAGACTTTGATTTGTAGGTATTATGTTTGTACATGAAAAAGATGAAGTTGTATGCATATGTAAACACTATGCCTATTTGCTCAATTGTCGATGTTATGGCATAGTTGGATTGTTAATAAACTATTCATACTTATTGATGATGTTTGCATACATTTTTGTTTGGAATGTGCAAATCATTGAAGAACAGAGAACCTTCTTTGCAAGGGGAAAAAAACAAACAAACAAACAAAACCCAAACAAAACAGCTTGGCTCAGAAGCACATTTTGTCGGAGTTTCCAGTGATTTCTAGCAGAATTGTTAACTCCGAACAAAGTTGCTTTACGATGCTCTCTTCCCCCGTGGGGATACCGGGGGCGGATGGGGTCTTTTCGTAAAAAATAGTTCCCCCACCTTCTGGAAGTGTACTGTGCTTGTAATCTTCTCCTCTTAATCTGCCACCCTTTGCTTTGACTCCTATCTTTCTGCCTGTTATCCCATTTGCTTTTCTTTGCTTACTGTCATCTACTATCTTTCTGAGCTATTATTGGCCCATTCTCCTGCCTTTTTCTTTGCTTGCTGTCATCTACTATCTTTCTGACGTTATTATTGGCCCATTCTCCTGCCCTTTTTCTTTGCTTGCTGTCATCTACTATCTTTCTGGCTTATTATTGCACGCTCCTGCATTCTCCTGCCTTTTCATCTACTGCTTTATGCTGTTGGCATCTACTATTTTTCTTTGCTGACTCTATTATTTGCGCCCATTCGCTTTTCCATTGCCCTTTGCTTTGCTGTCATGTACTCATCTTTCTGGCTTATTATTGGCCCATTCTCTCCTGCCCTTTTTCTTTGCTTGCTGTCATCTACTATCTTTATGGCTTATTATTGGACCATTCTCCTGCCTTTGCTCTTTGCTTGCTGTCATTCTACTATCTTTCTGGCTTATTATTGGCCCATTCTCTTGCCGTTGTCTTGGCTGCTGTCCCATTACTATCTTTTCTGACTTATTGGTCCATTCTCCTCCTGCCTTTTTCTTTGCTTGCTGTCATCTACTATCTTTCTGACCTTATTATTGGCCCATTCTTCCTGCCTTTTTTCCCTTTGCTTGCTGTCATCTACTATCTTTCTGAACTTATTATTGGCCCATTCTCCTGCATTTTTCTTTGCTTGGCTGTCATATCTACTATCTTTCCTGGCTTATTATTGGTCCATTCTCCTCCTCGCCTTTTTACCTTTGCTTGCTGTCATCTACTATCTTTCTGACTTTTGGCCATGGCCCATCCTCCTGCCTTTTTCTTTGCTTGCTGTCATCTACTATCTTTCTGGACTGTTTGGCCCCATTCTCCTGCCTGCCTTTTTCTTTGCTTGCTGTCATCTACTATCTTTCTGATCTTATTGGCCCATTCTCCTGCTTCTTTTTCTTTGCTTCTCGTGTCATCTACTATCTTTCTGGCTTATTAGGCCCATTTCTCCTGCCTTTTTCTTTGCTTTGTGTCATCTACTATCTTTCTGGCTTATTATTGGCCCATTCTCCTGCCTTTTTCTTTGCTTGTCTGTCATCTCAACTATCTTTCTGGATTATGCCAATGGTCCATTATC
The DNA here is from genome assembly GCA_017654935.2 of Phymorhynchus buccinoides. Lineage (NCBI taxonomy): Eukaryota > Metazoa > Mollusca > Gastropoda > Neogastropoda > Raphitomidae > Phymorhynchus > Phymorhynchus buccinoides. The sequence continues at coordinate 14,037,936 of CM065685.1, forward strand.
CTGCCTTTTTTTCGCCCCAAAAAAAATCTTCCATATATTTTTGTCCTTTGAGCTCGGAAATCGGAATGATTCTGCTTTACGCAGCGGGGAGACCAGTGTCAAAATCACGGGTTTCACGTATACGTGTTTTCCCTCTTATAGCTGGTAAGAAATTCTTGTTTTGACCAGGTCTGACTCTCATATAAATGCCCCAAAATTCAAACCGAAACACTCATTTTAAAGAGCAGCCTCAATTTGAAGTTGGGGGCATGTATGAATATGGGTCACAGCTACCCAGAAAAAAAAAAAAAACAAGGGAACTTAATCGTGGTGCGTCAGTGTGTCTTTAAAGACCCACCAGATCACGTGTCAAAATCACGGGTTTCACGTGTTTTCCCTCTTGTAGCTCGTAAGAAATTTTGTTTTGACCAGGTTTGACTCCCATACAAATGCCCCAAATTGAACACGAAACATCATGTTAAAGAGCAGCCTCAATTTGAAGTTGGGGACATTTGTATGTGGGTCACAGCTACCCAGAAACAACCAAGGGACTTAATCATGGTGGGTCAGTGTGTTTTTAAGCCTACTCTAAGTTGCACGAGATTCAACGGCAATGAGAGACTTAGTGCGATTTTTCTGACGCCAGAGGGCATGACGCTCGTGTGGGGCTAATCCTCTCTATATTATTAGTTGGGGATAAAGAAAGAGAGAGAGACAGTGAGTGGTCCTACCATCACTCTCTCTCTCACTACGCCCAAGTAAGAAAATCGCGTGATAAGCCCCTAGTGCATTGACTGCCCTCTGGCGTGAAAAAATATCGCCATAGGTTGACCATTCGAGAGCGCGAGCATTGTGTTCTCACTGAAGAATGTTCGACAATCAGCCATACTAATATCTTTCGGCAATACAAGTTCACGAAGTTAACTACAGTACGCATCTAAAGTGACGAACTTGCTGAGGCCTTTGTTTGAATATTTTATGTCTTCTCTCTCTCTCGAAATACCCCCACCCCTCCACCCCCACCACCCTTTGTTTTAAAGTTTAATTACATTCCAAAGTCGTCCATTTTCTTAGTAACTCTGCATTGACTTATCTAAGCGATTGTTAGTGGTGTGTCCTTTGAAATTATGTGTGTGTGTGTGTCACGTCAAGTCAAGTGAAGTTAACATTTTATTTCCAGATGGAAACATTGAATAAGCAAATAAATATACTCTTTTTTGTTTGTGTGTGTGTGTGTGTGTGTGTGTGTGTGTGTGTGTGTGTGTGCGCGTGCGGCGTGTGTGCGTGCGTAATGCGTGTGTGCGGTGCGCGCGCGCACGCGTGTGTGTGAGTGTGTATGGCTAATGGGTGGTGCAGGGCAGCTGGCAACAGTTTGTGTATAATCATGCCTGAAGTCTCCCTGCCCTTCCACTGCCTGCATTAATGCCATTTCAGAAACTTACCTGGCGATACACCTGCACCTTAAAGACCCAACAGATCACGAGTAAAAACCACGGGTTTCACGTGCTTTCCCCTCTTATAGCTGGTAAGAAATCTTGTTTTCGACCAGGTCTCACTCCCATACAAAATGCCCCCAAATTCAAACCGAAACACCCCCGTGGGGATACCGGGGGGGGGGGGTCTTTTGTATAAATAGTTCCCCCACCTTCTGGAAGTTCTGTGCTTGTAACTTCCTCTAATCTGTCACTCTCTTTGACTCCTGCCTTCTCCCTTTGCTAACTGTCATCTACTATCTTTCTGCCTTACCAGTCCATTCTCCTGCCTTTTTTTCACGAAACACTTTCAGAAACATTTCCTCCAGCCGAAGTCGGGACATACCAGGCCTAACTATTTCTTAATTAGGCGCATAATGGCAGCATGACGCATCTGCGCTCGTAATGGACAGGAAACTGTGGAACTGTCTGAGCGATCAAAAAAGAAGAAGAAACCCGAAACATCATTTTAAAGAGCATCCTCAATTTGAAGTTGGGGACATTTGTATGTGGGGCTCACAGCTACCCAGAAAAAACCCAAGGGACTTAAAATCATGGTGGCGTCAGTGTATCTTTAAAAAACGCGGCAAATCGGCCTAGAAAGTCAGCATATCCATGTATCTGTAAATGCTCAGGTTATGATTTAAAAATCACATTAATGAGCAGCAGATCGTGCTAAAAAATATTTTGATAATCATATTAAAGAATACGTGTAAAAACTTACGTTTACGACAATCCATGAATGAACTTTAAAAAATAATAATAGAGAAGCAATGAAATGGTTGCGAATTAATCATCAATTTTGTATGCGTATTAAAACGCGCGCACACACACACACAAAAAGATACAAAAAGATACCCCAGAAGATAGTGTACCTTCTTGCTATCTACACATTACATTTCAGTAATAAACGTATTGATCTCCAAGACAAGCAAAGCAGGCTAACAAGCGTGGGATATAATTTCATATACCGATCTTCAAGTTAAGCAAAGAGGCTGCCATAGTGGGATATACAATCATATACCGATCTCCAAGAGAGCCAAAGAAGGCTGCCAAGCGTGGGATATAAAATCATAACTTGACATATCATTTGCGTATATTAACCCATAACGCTTAGTGTAAATGCACGTGATAAAAAGGTGTAAGAATAAACCGTTGCTATTAGAAACTTGACGTCACAGTTATTTATCTTCACATATCATTATTATCATTACCGTCTTGTCAACGCGAGCTGTACCTACCAAAGCTGGACCCAGAATTTGACAAGGTGTGCAGTGCTACCCCAAGAATGCATTCGGCGCTGAGGACAAAATTTAATGCTGGTACGCAACGAAGCCACTCTTAAGAAGATTCATGGCTCGACTGAATCAACAGTGCCAGCTGTCACAGATCTACACAAACCATTCTGTGCGTGCCACTTGGAACGTCTAGCCGTGGATCTAGGCCTAGACTACTCAACTCCATGACCAGCCATGCGCGTCAGTATTAGCAGACGATTTGAGCTATGCAATTTTGTCACAGGGAGAGTCCATGTTGATAATGTAGACGCAGTACTGTCGCAAGAACAGCTCGAATTCATCTTCAGTCTGGAAATAAAAATGAGCCGACTGAACCTGTGCGAAGAGCTATCGCACCTCCGTTTTTAAAAAAATGCGTGTTTTCCGGGCTTGTGATTGACTCCCCTCTTTTTCACGGTGTGTTGAAATTGACTTGCTCTCGTTTCTTTTTCTTGCTTTTCTGTTGGTACATATCGGTATTATTTCCGTTATTAGGACTTTAGAATGGGATATTACTTTTATTCAGGTTGGAGCCTATCTCTCGAGCCTTGTTGTTTATCACACGAGGTCAGTCGGAGAGATAGGCTCTTGATAGGATAAAAGTAATATCTCACTCCAAAGTCCTAATAACTGATAATAACTTCACATAGCATTATTATCATTTGCATATCATAGCCCATAGGCTTAGTGGGTAAATGCACGTGAGCACAAGGTGTAAGAATACACTGTTGCTAGGTAACTTGACACATAACATTATTATAATTAACATGTCCTTACTGTCTTGTCAATGCGTGCTGTACCTATCAAAGCTGGACCCAGAATTTGACTGGCTATGGTGCTACCCCAAGTATTCATTCAGCGCCGACAACAAAATTGCTGGTACACAAAGAAGTAGTGGGGATGAACCCTCAACTTAAGATTCATGGCTCGACTTGAAGGTCAATAGTGCCAGCTCTGTCACAGATCTACACACAAACCACAATCCATCTGTGCTTGCCACTGGAGCTACTGTGCTCCGTCAAAGCCACTACACAACCACACAAATAATGGCAATGACTGGACATAACATTTAATCCATCTATTCCAACACACATCATCTTCGCAAAAGATGAAGATGGGGAGCACGTAAATAAATTTTGCACAACACGTCGATGGCACGTCTAACCTTAGTTCTAGGCCTAGGCTTACTGAACTCGACCTACTGACACACGTTTTAGACGTCTAAATTTAGCAACACAGAAAAGCAATCCCAAGGTCGTCTAGGGAGAGTCAATGTTGATAAGGAAAGCGCTGTACTGTCGCAAAAACAGTTGAACTTTATCTTCAGTCCAGAAAATAAGCCGACTGACCATGCACGAAGAGCTTCTGTTTCGAAACTACGTGTTTTCTGGGCCTGTGATCATCAACATATTAAACAAAATGGCGTTCTTGTTGATGCTGACTCCCCTCTTTTTTACGTGTTGTTGAAATTGGACTCGCTCTCAGTTAATTGTTTATGTTTTATTGTGTCTGGATACGTAGCAGACGCCACTTGTGTTCGTGTTCACACACTTGAACCCGTTCAACGCTAGCCATTCCTCTGCCAAAATTTACCATTAAACTTACCCAGGTAGAGAAAAGATTTTGTCTGCAATATTGGGGATTCCTCTGTGACATGCATAAAATAAGGCCTGTCCCTTACCTCCCAAAATTAAGAACATAAGGTAATTGGTCAGCAGACCCTTCATGTGATGCCTTTTAGTGACATGGGTGTCAAATCATTGTGGTGCCAAGAGGCAACAGTGGTGATGAAAGAACTGCAACTGTTGTTAGTGTTTCAGTTCATTGTTTCTATTTGTGTTTATCTTTATGCGTTAAATTTTGTCACCACATCTTATGAAATATATTTATGTTTTAATTTTCTCTTTGTTGAACTATATATCTTTGTGCAAGAATGCGTGTTACAGTGTGTGCTGCGACCATTGTTGTGAAAATGGATACTTCTTCATTTCTGTGCACGTCTGAGCCTTTTTCTTTTTCTTGCTTTTCTGTTGATACATATTGGTATATAACTATATATATATATATATATATATATATATATATATATATCCGTTATTAGGACTTTGCAATGGGATATTGCTTTATCCTATTTCTCGAGCCTTGCAAAATCCTAATAACTGATATTCAATTAGCCATGAACCAATTGATTGTCAGACTTCCAACTCAGTATGGGTCAACAACAGCATACCCACACGTGCTTATGTCCAGAAATGGATTTCTACCCGTGCAATGAACCTAGATCAAGATCTCACAAAGGCTAGCAGTAAGCTGGCCAAAAATTTCCCTGAGGTATTTTCTTTTCATTTTAAAGATTTCTCAAAGGTGTTTTCCTGATTCTTATTTCATTGAGAAAATTTGTTTACCACTCTGAGTAAGAACACCAAGAAACAATTATTTGTCAATACTTCAACAGCCTGTCGACATGTCCAATAATACGACTCTTGAATAATTATACCAAGAAAAATCATTGATTCTGTCAATACTTTCAACAGCCTGTCGACATGTCCAATAATACGACTCTTGAGTAATTACACCAAGGCACGATAATTGATTCTGTCAATACTTTCAACAGCCTGTCGACATGTCCAATAATGCGACTCTTGAATAATTACACCAAGGCACAATCATTGATTCTGTCCATACTTTCAACAGCCTGTCCCTGGCAGATCTCCTGGCCCTGGTCTCCATGTCCGTGCGCTACATGAGCAAAACCCTGGTCCACGTCATCAGTGCCTGGTGGGCCTTCAACGTGTGGATGACGTCACTGATGACGTATCGTCTGTTGTTCGTTCACGCTGGCTTCCAGTTGGTGACCAACTTCATCTCCATCATCATAGCCGTGGACAGATGGGTGAGCGTTACTTGGCCCTTGCACGCGGCAGCGCGAGGACTGAGCGTTCGGAAAACCTCACTGGTCATCCTGGTGGTCAGCGTCCTCGTGTTTGCAGGTACGTGGCCAGTGTTTCGTGTAATGTATACGGTTCTCTTTCGACGGTTTTTTGTTTGTTTGTTTGGCATAGGTTTCTTCCTTTTACTCCAACAAATCTCGTTAATATTGATACCAAGTTTGGAAAACATGCTGTTTCAAGATCTGTTATACATTTTTGCGTTCGCCTCGTGCACAATAAACCCGATTTCGAACCCGGGTACAGGGGATTTTTCCTCTCACTCTGCACTATGCTAGGCCTTATGGTCTGAACGTGTGCCCATGCACTTAGCACACATTTTGGTTGATACAGAATATGTAAAAGAGCAATCGAATGGTGTGGTTAGCACAATTTGTATGCAGTCTCTTTTTTTTCTTCTTTTTTTTCTGTCCCATCTTCTGGGCCGTACAGTGCGTTGCTCCCACGCCGCTCATCCCGAATCCCATTCGCAGCGACACCTCCGGCTGTTCAGGTAGCAGAATCCGAGGACCAGCCAGTCCAAGGGAGAGCGAATCTATGTTAGGCTAAGTAAGGAGGCAACCAGCCAAGAAGACACTGCGCTGCTGCTGAGTCACTTCGGCGGAGTTCAATGGAGCCTGTCCAGGGACACCACCTACTAAGCCCCCTACTGATGTCTTAGTCGCGGAGCCAGCGTGGGTGAGGTCCTCTTCTGAGGGCGCCACCATGACCGTCCACCGACAGCTCCCAGAACACACTGATCCCAATGACTTTGACCCAAACGCACCAAGGACATAGACTGGACTGAACACCGAAACTGAGGTCACCATGGGAGCAGGGCATGTAAAGCCACAGAATTTGATACTTTTTTTAATTTTAAATAATTGATGGAAATGAGGCGGATGACTAAATTGATGATGATGATGCTATGAAGTTCCTTATCGGTCTGAGACTACGTGACAGGGCTGTATTCTACGCTCCCTTTCATAATGATATCCCGACGTTAACCAAGCCTGAGAACTGCAGACACCTGCAGTGTTAATTTTGAAATTAGAGCAACACTCTCAGAACCGCAGCCGTTAAGCGGATCAAGCAGACAGTATGGTTTCAGTCTTCTCATTGAGCCCATAGCCACTCAATCTGGGCAGGAGTCGGTCCAGGACCAAAATAAAACTCGCCTGTGATGGGATTCGAACCAAGTAGACCCTCCCAGCCATAGTACCGCACGCTAACCGATCTTATGCCACGCGCCTTGGTTATATGCAATCGCTTACTTTTTATCTGAATAAAACCCTGTATAAGCTTTAATATTGAAACTTTTGTTTAATAGTACAACACGCTTCCAGTTTTAAAAAAAGGGCTGTGTACAATGTGTGCAGGCCACACTGCGTAATAATCTATATCACTAACGATAAAATACAAAATCTGTATTGATGAAAATGGGGTTCTTAACGTCCACTCGTCCGCAAGCAGCCACACTTTACACAGCCATCAACACTGGTGTTGTTGTTGTTTGCCCTTGTCTTGTCGGTGTTCCGACAATATGACTGCAGATAGCATCAGGGGAACCGATACTATTCTGGCGGGATGGCAAAGCAATTACTGTATAATTGGTCAGAGAAGACCTTGCCCTCAGTATGCATCCCCACTCATCCGCCAAAAGATTTGAGCGACAAGAGCTGGCGTATGGGGAATGGTCCGCCAAATGCCAACCATTCCCTTGGCAAGCCATCAACACCCCGAACATTAGCATTCTACAGCTAACAGTATACATTGTATTGGCAAACAGAAATCAGGTCATAGCTTCGTAAATACGACGTGCCGATCTCGTCGCGTACATTCAAGAGGAGTCGGAACCCAGCAGACCTCTTCTCTACGGCCTTCCCATCCAAACATGTATCAATCCCACCCACGCTTTGATGACATTCTGGACTCCTTCGTCTTCTCGCTCCTGGTCCCCCACCCTCTCCCTCTTCATCACCGCAACCGCGCCACGGCCTTGACTCGCAGCGCAAGTCAACGATGTCGTCTCGAGTGGAGGGGATCCTCGCTAAAGTGAAGCAAAGTGGCGCCGGACTGTCACGAACCGGAAGGAGAAGCGATGCAACACGTCAGATGCTGATCGTCATGTTCCTGCGTCTTCGTGTCTCACGTGCGTCAGTCCTCGGAGTGTGATCAGGCGTGTTGTCTGGTTCTTCATTCCGGGATTCCGGGCTGGGGTCCTTGGTGCGGGCTGGTGTTGATGACTGAAGCTCTTCAGAAACCTCTCGTTCTTCTGGCCGTCAACTCTAACGTCAATTTCTTCGTGTACTACGTCATGGGGTTTCGCGTTTTAGAGCGCACCCTTCGTCACCTGTGATGAAGCGGTTCGTTATATATCAAAGTCTGCAGAAAAAGCCCTCACGTCATCGGTGTTGGCAGAGAATTGTCTGAGCAAATGAAGCTGGTCCCCATTACATTTAATGGACAAAAAGGGGGGGAATGCGCGGGGCCAACGACTGTCCGAATCACAACGGCTCTCCGATCAACGGCTCCCGAATTACGGCTGCTCGAATCACGACTGTCGGAGCAACGGGCTGTCCGCATTTTAGAGAAGCACATGCAGACATGAAGACAGGTCGACATGAAGAGCACCATCACCACACACCCACAAAAACACACAACACACCACACACACACACACACAAAAGACACACACACCCCCGCACGACACATACCATCCATTTACGCAGCCAAATTTTATACATCTTAAGACACAAAAATAATCATAACATGAGATGTATCTGCGCATGGACATAAACAAACACACACGCTGTCTGTCTTGTACCTGTCCTGTCTGTCTGTCTTCTGTCTGTCTGTCCTGTCTGTCCTTTCTCTCTCTCTCTCTCCTCTACTCTCAATCTCTCTACTCTCTCTCCTCTCTCTCTCTCCTCTGTTTGTGTGTACGACACTCCCCCTCGTGTCTGTGTCTTTCTCTCTCATGTCACAATAATTAAATAACATCACATACAAATTGCACTGAAAAGCTTTACTAGCAACCAACTACCGATGGGCCTTTCATCGGTTGACACTATTAAAGCTGGGCGCGATTAAGTTTATAGGCAACACAAATGCAATACAAAAGTCAATCCAACGGCTTTAAGACAAAACAATATCATGGGCAATCAATAAATGGCCTATAATTTAAACGCCACTAAACAAATGATTCCAGCAACCAAAATTATTTTTTTTTAGCACAGATTTTTTATCCAAAAACAATTATGTAGCACACAAAAAAGTCAAATGATGCTAAAAACCAAATGATTTTAGCACAAAAAATGAATTAGCAATAGATTGGTAGGCAGCACAAAATAAAATAAAAAAGGCACAAAATAATGTATCAACCAAAAGTTAGCTTAATTTCATTAATCTTGAAAGGGAAGTTAATTTGCTTTCTCTTCTGACCTCCAGATCCAAATGCCACCGCAGACCATCAGATTGCCCCCCATAACGGGCATGCTCGGCAACAGCAAAGGCCAACACCTCTCCCTGCTACCCCAGGCCGTCTTTACACTGCTGACCGCAAGTTATGGAGGTGGCAATCTGATGGTCTGGGATGGCATTTGACATGGCGGACGTTTACCATGTAGGGTCATCCGGAGGGGGCACCCGCTGACGTTATGCACTACTTGAATGACGTCAATCCGACCTCAAGTGACCCACCTGAACCAAGATAGCAATGGTGCTAGCTTTTTTTGTGGACGACGACACAAAGTGCGCCAGGTCACAAGGCTCATGCATTCACATACGAGTTCTAAATCCCCACAACATCCGCGCCCATCTTGACTGGCCACGCCCGTTTCACTGAACCGTCAACCCGATTGCGAACAAGGCATGGACATACACTTTAGGTGTGAGCTGATTCCGGCATGCCCGCCCGTCCCCAGACACGGATGCTTGGAACAAGACCGATCGTTAGGGAAATGAGCGAGCCATCCCACAGATCACATCTGGGAAAATTGGCTGGGTGGACCCCCCTCCCCCCCATGCTCACGGTGCCAGGCCACTTCCAAGCCCGTATTCATGTAGCCCACAGAGTCACACTCGGCTATAATGGACTTATGAACGTGTGTGCACTATCTTTGAATTTGATTATGAAATTGGCAGTATGCTCTTCTTTCCACCCCCTCTTTTTTGGCACTCCATCTTCTTTTTGTTGGCTACCAGTTCCTGAGATTGAGAAGATATATCTATGCGCATTTCTACAGTTCTCACTTAAATACTGTATGAAATAACAATGAACTCGGACAAACAGTAAACATCCACCGATTTATGATTACACAGATGGATTGGCATTCAGGACGTTTTGTTGCTTGACTTTTGGTGAGGAGTTATATATTCGATTAGGTAATCATCTGTATCGCTAAAAATTCGGGACACTATTGCCCTGGGATTGCCATCCTGCATTGTGTCCCAAAATTCCAGGATCCTTCCCAATACCATCTTTTATATCTAACTCGTCCCCTATGTGTCTGTTTCAGACCGGAGGACGTTAAAACGGATTTTCATCATCAATAGTTTTTTCGATGCGAAAAACGATCGTGTAACATTTAACTATGGAAACAGGCCATCCACATCTTGCAGATTTTTGTCTGTTCTCTTTTAAATCGTTGCATTATGAACCTTCGATGATGACTGTCCATACAAGTTGTGTACTAAGAGACAGACGAAACAGACACAGACCACGCACAAACAACACACATATGCCTACACATGCACGTGGTTGGACACAAACACACACCACACACACACACACACACACAGCACAACACACACCCCACACACGCAACGCACGTACCAACGCAGCAAGCATGGCAACACAACACATGCCGCGCATTGCGCCATAGTAAGAGTTTGATAAAGGATTTTTTAAGTCCACTGTCCAAGACATAGATTGCGTGTCACGTATCGTCATTTCTCTGCGTGAAAAAACACACCCAAACGTGGAAGATACGTACGTCCATGACGGGGCGGTCTAAAACTTCATGGGTGATCGATTCTGCATCTCATACACGCAACTCTTAAATTCAAGCAACCAACATGCAAAACACCCCATTATACCACAATTTAATTCGAGTCTTCGTCTTTCAATTCGATGATTGCATCTTGTTTCCGAATCATTTAATTCATTTTGAGACTAATAATTTGCATCTTTACTGCGACGAAGACCATCTCCTCCTGAACTGTGGCAAAGACCAAGGAAATGGTGCTTCGACTTTCAGAGAACCAGCCCAACATCTCCATGGTCCTTGGAAGTAAGAGGAGGTGGCAGTTGGTGGACCCAGTACAAGATGACCTGGGATCAATATTCGCAAGAGGCTGGACTGGTCTGCCAACTCCCCATGCATCACAAATATATGAACAAAGTCATTTGAAAATATTCACTTTTCAAAACGTGAATGCAAACTAAACATTGTTAGATAGGTAAAACGAACAAACTGGGACGGAGAGTTGGGGAGGGGGAAAGGGGTCTTAGAGGAAAAAGCATACATTGTTAACAAACGTAGTCCTAGTTCTTTGAAAGACAACTCGTCATAATTTGAAAGACAAACAGCATACAAATAGCATAGAATTACCAACAACATCACACAACACACACACGTGCGTGCGCGACCGAGTATGTCGGTGTTATGCTCGTTGTGCTGCGCGCGCTCGCCGCGACGATATGCGTGTGTGGTGTAATGATGTTGTAGTAATTCTTGTACTACATAGTAGCTGTTGTCTTTCAAGATAGGACGTATGGTTGTTAAAAAATCCGTATTAATGTCCCCCTCTAACAACCCCTTCCTCCCCTCCCATCTTCCTCCTCCCACGTTTGTTCGCAAGCAGCGCGCACCAAACGCACACGCACACGACACAACGCACACCAATCACGCACAGCAACACGCGCACACACAAGAGAGAGACACACAAAAAACACATACCACTCACAACACGGAGTCGCGCGCGCGCAACACACACAAAAAAACACATACACAGTCCGCGCCTTGCGCGCACACGCACACGCGGCACTACACACCACATACACATAAACACACACACCACAGACACACACGCACGACACGACGCACGACGCACACACACACACACACACGCACGCACACGCACGCACAACGCACCCCCCCCCCCCCAAACACACACACACACACACACACACGCCACCTACGAACACCATATGGCTCAGTCCTCTGTAGGCTAAAGGCAAAGATGACCTTACACCCGAAAACTAACGGACAGAAACCAAGAACCTTAAAGTACCCACCAGATCACGTGTCAAAATCACGGGTTTCACGTGTTTTCCGCTCTTTATACTAGAACTAAATCTTGTATTTGACCAGGTCTCACTACCATGACAAATGTCCCCAAATTCAAAGTCATAACATCATTTTAACAGAGCCAAGCCACAATTTGAACATGGGGGCATTTCTATATGGGATCACAGTTGGTCCAGAAAAACACCAAGGACTTATCGTGCGCGTCTGTGGTATCTTTAAAGACCCAGTGTCCACACACACATTTACCCCCCACCCAGCCCCACACACACACATACCCCCACACGACGCCCCACACATTCTCCAAATGGGGCCCACACATTATGTAAAGTAAAACATAATGTATAAATGAACAAGGCATATTCTAGATAAAGCAAATGCATAACAACCTATAATGTTGCAACACTTAGCCTCCAATCGCACATTGCAAGTGACTTCCACACACACAACAATACCGTATGAGCACACACACGACACACCAACACACACACACCACACACACACACACACAACACACACACACCACATAACAAACACCACACACACCTAGCATGATTAAAGTAAACAAAGCAAAAAGAGTAGCATCATATGTAAACAAGAGTTGCAACATAACTAACTATTGTAGTGTGAAAAGCAACTACAATGATAAAAATGTAAATATCAAAGGCCCCCAGGCCCCCTCCCACTCCCACGAGCACACACACCACCTGACCAAATAAGCTAGTAAGGTTAACAAGAATTAAATCTTGACAACCCTTGCCCCTCTCCCCCGCCCACAAACAACCTCTGTCACCTAGACAAACATGGGTAAAAGTAAACAAAGCATAAGCAAATAAGTATATAAATAAGGATAAAATTATTAACAACACTAAATATTGTATGTATAAAAAAGCAAACTAGTATTGATAACAAAACAAATCTTCAAAGCACCCCCACGCAGATCGACCCCGCCCCCAACACACATAAAAATACACACCTCCCCATCCCCAACCCCCCACTTAGTTGGACAAGTACAGAAAGCCCTCCCCGTATGAACACACTCTGGCAGTTAAAAACCTAAGTACACAGAGAAGCAGGCGGATATGAGTACCATAGACCTATCGTGTTGGCAAGTATATTAAAAGCTAAGCAATTCACCCCCACACCCCACACACCCGGCACACCATACATCTTCCAACAGTTTATGCCAAACATACACATTCACATACCCACCACATGTGTACTGCACCCTCGCCTCTCTCCCTCTCTCTTTCTTCCAGCGCTGACACACCACAACATACACACCCACACACACTTACACACACACAAGTACATTGCACACATATGCACGCACGCACAGCCTCGCGCACTGCAACGCACAACGCACAACTCAGACACACTACA
>CM065685.1:14051784-14066784 GCA_017654935.2 Phymorhynchus buccinoides
ACAGCGGAGAAGACCTTCCAGACGGGCGGTGTGAGGAGGATGATTTCATGACAGAACAATCCCCTCTCTCCACGGATCCCGCTGGGAGAAGGCAACAGGAGTTCACAAAAGACTAGAAAAAAATCGTGCCACCTGGGCTGTACTAATAAGTCTGGAACTTACAATGATCCAGGCTCTGGAACGATTGGGAATTAGTGACATAAAAAACAAATTCATCACTCAGCTGATTCGGGGGCGTGTTTTCATTATAATAGTGTGAGCACCGAATTGAAAACCCCGCTTTCTGTCTGTCTGCCTGGTCTGTCTCCGGTCTGTCTGTCTGCTCTCTGTAAGTGTGTGTTCTTTGACAATTTTACGTCCTTCCATTAACGTGCATTAAGACAAGTGCTTCTTTTTTTTTTACCTCCACCAATTTGTGTTGCATTTTTCCTTTCAGTCTTTTCAGTATTTCTGTAGCACGCCTTAAAGATCCACAAGATCAGTGTCAAAATCACGTGTTTCATGTGTGCTTCTTTATATAGCTGGCGAGAAATCTTGTTTTGACCAGGCCTCATCCCATACAAATGCCCCCGAATTCAAAACCGAAACAATCATTTTAACGAGCAGCCTCAATTTGAAGTTGGGGAATGACTGTGTATGTGAATCACAGCTTACCAGCCAAAAAACCCAAGGGTACCCATAAATCGTGCGTGCGTCAGTGTGTCTTAAAGACAATCGGAGGTAGTACTCTGCAGTTTCAAACGAAAGCAGCCTAGCAGGAGATACAGCACCAACATCAACTAGTGTCCAGCCGGTCAGCATCTATGGTGAGCAGATGTCCAGTAGTAGTAGTAGCAGTAACCGCAAGACTTGCATAGGAACTCTCCGCCGCCAGAATCAACCCCTGCGAACCCCAGACAGCCTGGTATCCCAGAGCCCACTCGCCGGTGGTCGATGAGGTAGTCTCAGTCGGCGTGCTGCCGTTTCTGACGTCATTGGCGATGGTGGTGAAGTCCTCAATATGGTGTCTTCGCCACTCAGGGCTTGAGGGACCGCGTAGTCTGTGCTTGTTCAGGTCATTGTGGATGGAGACCGCGGTACATTATTTTCTCTCTTTTTGATACTTGTCTTTTATCAGACATTGTTCGAGCGTTTCTGGTCCCCCATTCCGGATGATTGCGGATTTAAGGCAAGTTCTGGACACGTGCGGCTTTTACGCACGTAAAATACACACACACACGGCAGTGAAATGGCGATAAGATAGGGCTGCTTGCTGCTTGGTATGAACCAATTTGATAGCTAAGGTTCTTGAGTCACCCCCCCTCCCGCCATACGCGAAAAAAGTGGCGCCGGCATTACTAGCGACCACCCTTTCCGGTGGGAGCAGCCCGAATGTACAAACCAAGTGTCCCCCTTGGCAAGAAGAAATAGTACAATACCATAAAATACCTAGCACATCAGCCAGATCGAATCGGACTTATTACATTTAAAGTTCAAAATATAATGGAGCGATGAATAATAAAAACACCCAAAACCCGCGATTTCAATTAGCTCTGGGTAAAAATGTTCATCTTTACTGAGAACAGTCTCGCTCTTCGCATTCTCTCTTCTGCATTCAAAATCTTGGTATGCCATGAATTATCACGTTATTAGGATTCTCACCTTTAGGAGAATACTATTGACATCTTGTAAGAATTATTTGTATATTATTTTCTTTTCTTTTCCTTCCACTTTCTTGTCCGATTTGCTGATAATTTTCAGAATGATGTTGCAGGACCATAATAGGTATATGGAAATGTGAAATTATCATGATTTCGCACGTTTTCGGCAAAAATGTAGCCGTCAAGCCGGAAATCAGCGAACTTTCAATCTTGAATATCTCAAAAAACGGATGAAAACGGAATTCGTTCACTTTTCCCGAATTTACTAGAAAAATAGATGTTCAACAATCCTGGCTTAAAACCGCAACCTGAAGTACGCAACCGGAATGTGCTCCAGCTAGAACCTGCAGCTTTCATTGGGCGCTCACCGAACGCCCAAACCGGAAGGTGACGTCACAAAAACTAACTACTGGACTTATTGTAGCCCCCCCCTGATGTTGAGCCAGGTTGGAAAGGCGTTGATGATATAGTAAATAGTTGGAAGTTATTCAAATTTATGTAAATTTAGGTTGTGTCACTTTCACTAATTCCCACATTATGGAATTTTGATTTTTCATCCGGCTTCGCTAACATTCTCAGGGAAATTAATTGACACAATGCAAGCTACATTGCCAATATTAAAATGATGACACAATTTCGGCCGAAATATGTTTTAAAAAGGCACATTTTGGCAATACTTTAATTCTTCAATCACTTGAAAACGGCTGCACGGAATACTTTCATTTGTGGTTACTAAAGAGTAAGATTGCAAGACTTGTTATAAATTCAAACCGGGAAGTGCCCCCCCGGGACGCAAATTGCCAAATATGGCAACATGTTAATGTTGAATAACTTGCAAAAGGCTGTTTAGGGCCGGTGGAGAATCCTGTCATGTTTGCTTTAAAAGGCAAACATAAGCCCTCTATAGTCCTTTTAACGATTCATATTCATCCGAAACGAGCCTGGCAGCCGCCGTCTCACCTCTGTTACATAGCCTCTAATAAGAATGTTTACACTCAAACGAGACCTGGCAGTCGCCGTCTTCAACTCTGTTCGCATAGCCTCTAATAAGAATGTTTTCATTCAAACGAGACCTGGCAGTCGCCGTCTTCACCTCTGTTCACATAGCCTCTAATAAGAATGTTTTCATTCAAACGAGACCTGGCAGTCGCCGTCTTCATCTCTGTTCACATAGCCTCTAATAAGAATGTGTTTCGGACCTGTTTTCAAACGAGACCTGGCAGTCGCCGTTGTTTAACTTCTGAATCGCATAGCCTCTAATAAGAATGTTGTTCACTCAAACGAGACCTGGCAGTCGCCGTCTTCAACTCTTGTTACGCATAGCCTCTAATAAGAATGTTTTCACTCAAACGAGGTTGGGGTGGCAGTCGCCGTCTTCAACTCTAGATATCGCATAGCCTCTACCTTCTTGAATGTTTTGTGCTTGTAAGCGAGACCTGGCAGTCTGCCACACTTCAACTCTGTTCGCTGCCTTTCTGTTTTCATTCAATTGCGAGTACTGGGTCATGCAGCCCGTATCCTGTTTCATCTCTGTTCCATCTAGCTCTGCTTATGAAGTAATGTTTTTCATAAAGCACTAGCATAACGTACTATGCGGTCAAATCATTTACTATAGTGATTTGAGGATATAGGCTGTTCTACAATTAGAGGTGGGGGGGGTGGGCTGGCTTGATCTGATATCAAGTATGACGGCTACTTGCTGTCGATTTTTGAAGAATAATGAGACTTCATTCTGCAGTCGCTTATTTGACTGATTTGTGTTTAAAAATAAAAAATGTCAAATCTGGTTAAACATATTGTATTTTAAGAAAAGACTATTAGCATATCGTAGATAATGAAGCATAGCTATATTATATCACGGTTTTAGGCAACCTAAACGCTTTTCTAGTTGATCTGGACGCGATAATAATATTCTTGTATGATAAAGAGGAGTGAGAAGGATGGGGTGGGGGGTTCTAATGGTCGAGTGGTATCATCTGCTAAAGTACTGTCAAATAGAGAACGCTATTAGCATTTATCGTATCCTTGTAGTACTATTGATTGTAGTAGTCTATCAGTTCTGTCACATGAAAAGTTATGAGTTGTATTGCATATGTACACTCCTACTATGCCTATTTGCTGCATTGTCGATGTTATCAGCTTATAGCGGTTGGATTGTTAAGATAGAGCGGGCTATTTGCATACTGGGGGATGATGGTTCATGCGATTGGGTTTGAATGTGGGCAATCATATGATAGAGATCAGAGACACCTTCATTCTCAGGGGCTCTATTATACTAAACAACAATCAGAAACGAGATTACTAAACAAAACAGCTTTGGCTCTAGAGCTTTAGCATTTTGTCGAGTTCTCCTGTGATTTCTAGCGATGAATTGTTATACTGCCGAACAAAGTTGCTGTCTGATGCTCTCTTCTCGTGGATACGGGTGTGGGGGTCATCGCATAGTTCCCCATGCCTTCTGGAGTTCTGTGCTTGTACCATTCCTCTAATCTTGCCACTTTCTTTGACTCTGCCTTTGTACCTTTGCTTACTGTCATCTAGCTATCTTTCTGGCTTATTATGCTGGCCGCATATTCGGCCCTGCTTTTCTGCTGATTGGCTTGCTGTTCTGTCATCCTATGCTTTCCTGGTCCTTACTTCATTGGCTCTTTTTTTTTCTCTCCTGCCTTTTTCTTTTGCTTGCTGTCATGTAGTATCTTTCTTGGGCTTTTACTCGCAACCTTTCAGTCATCTTTGCCAATGCTCCTGTCATCTTGGTATCTTTCTGTTCATAACAGGTCCATTCTCCTGCCTTTTTCTTTGCTTGCTGTACATTATACTATCTTTCTTCGCTTACGTATTGGCCTCATGTCTCCTGCCTTTTTTCTTTGCTTGCTTCGTCAAGCTACTATCTTTCGGGCGGTTACTGGTCCATCCATTCTCCTCGCCTTGTTCTTTCTTGCTGTCATCTAACTTTCTTTCTGCCTAACCGGTCCATTCTCCTCCTGCCTTTTCCCTCTGCTTGCTGTCATCATCTATCTTTCTGCCTTATTATTGGCCGTTCTTTGCCGTTTTCCTTTGCTTTCTGTCATCTACTCTTTCTGACTTATTGGTCCATTCTCTTGCCTTTTCCCTTTGCTTTCTATGATCTACTATTTTTTTCTGACTTATTATGGCCATTCTTATGCCTTTTCTTTTGCTGCTGTCATTACTATCTTTCTGAATTATTATTGGCCAATTCTCCGGCATTTTTCTTTGCTGCTGTCATCACCATCTTTCTGGCTTATTATTGGGTCCATCTCCTCCTGTCCTTTTTTCTTTGGCTTGCTCGTCATCTTTCACTATCTTTCTGACGTTTGGCCCATTCTCTTCCTTTTTCTTTGACTTGCTGTCATCTACTATCTTTCTGGCTGTTTGGCCCATTCTCCTGCCTTTTTCGTTGCTTGCTGTCATCTACTATCTTTCTGACTTATTGGCCCTTCTCCTGCCTTTTTCTTTGCTTTGTGTCATCTACTATCTTTCTGGCTTATTATTTGGCCATTCTTCCTGCCTTTTTCTTTGCTTTGTTTCATCTACTATCTTTCGGGCTTTATTATTGGCCCATTCTCCTGCCTTTTTCTTTGCTTGTTGTCATCTACTATCTTTCTGGATTATTGGCCCATCTTCTTGCCATTTTTCCCCAAAAAACAATCATTCCATTATTTTTGTCCTTTTGAGCTCGGAAATCGGAATGTTCTGCTTTACGCAAGCGGGGAGAAAGTGTCAAAATCACGGGTTTCACGTGTTTTCCCTCTTATAGCTGGAAAGAAATCTTGTTTTGACCAAGTCTGAACTCCCATATAAATGCCCCAAACTCAACGAAACATCATTGTTAAAGAGCAGCCTAATTGAAGTTGGGACATATGAATATGGGTCACAGCATACCAGGGAAAAAAGTAAAACTAAGGGAATTAATCGTGTGCGTCAGCGTGGTCTTTAAAGGACCACCAGATCACCTGTCAAAATCACGGGTTTCACGTGTTTTCTCTTATAGCTCGTAACACAATTTTGTTGTGACCAGGTTTGAACTCCATACAAATGCCCAAATTGAACACGAAAATCATTGTTAAAGAGCAGCCTCAATTTTTTGAATTTGGGACATTTGTATGGGGTCACAGCTACCCAGAAAAACCAAGGACTAATCATGGGGGGTCAAGTGTGTTTTTTAAGCCTACTCTAAGTGCACGAGATTCAACGCGCAATGAAGACTTAGATGCGATTTTTCTGACTCCACGCAGGGCATGACGCTCGTGTGGGGCTAATCCTCTCTAATTATTAGTTGTGGATAAGAAAGATAGAAGAGACAGCGCGTGGTCCTAACCATCACTCTCTCTCTCACTACGCCCCAAGTAAGAAATCGCGTGATCAGCCCTAGTGCATTGACTGCCCTCTGGCTGTGAAAAAATATCGCATAGGTTGACCATCGTAGAGCGGAGCATTGTGTTCTCCACTGAAGAATGTTCGGACAATCAGCCATAATAATATCTTCGGCAATACAAGATTCACGAAGTTACTACAGTAGCAATCTAAAGTGACGAACTTGCTAGGCCTTGTTTGAATATTTTATGTCTTCTCTCTCTGCTCGAAATACCCCCACCCCTCCACCCCCACACCCTTGTTTAAAGTTTAATTACATTCAAAAGCGTCATTTTCTGAGTAACCTCTGCATGACTTATCTAAGCGATGTTAGTGGTGTGTCCTTTGAAATTATGGTTGTGTGTGTGTCACGTCAAGTCAAGTGAAGTTAACATTTTTTTCCAGATGGAAAACATTGGAATAAGCAAATAAATATACTCTTTGTTGTCTCTGTTTGATGTGGTGTGTGGTGTGTGTGGTGTGTGTGTGGGCCGTGCCGTGCGTGCGTGGCGTGCGTGTGGTGCGTGTGCGATCGCCGCGTGTGTGTGAGTGTGTAGGCTAATGGAGTGGTGCAGGCAGCTGGCACACAGTTTGTGTAAATCATGCCTGAAGTCTCCCTGCCCTTCCACTGCCTGCATTAAGCCATTTCAGAAACTTACCTGGCGATACACCTGCAATTAAAGACCCAACAGATCACGAGTAAAACCACGGGTTTCCACGTGCTTTCACTCTTGAATAGATGGAAAGAAGTCTTGTTTCGACCAGGTCACTCCAGACAATGCCCCAATTCAACCGAAACACACCGTGGGATACCGGGGGGGGAGGTTCTTTTGTATAAATTAGTTATCCACCTTCTGGAAGTGCTCGTGCTTGTAACTTCCTCTAATCTGTCACCTCTTTGACTCTGCCTTCTCCCTTTGCTAACTCTCATCTACTATCTTTCTGCCTTACCAGTCCATTCTCCTGCCGTTTTTCACGAAACACTTGCAGAAACATTTTCCTCACAGCCGAATTGTCGACATACCAGGCTAACTATTTCCAATTAGGCGCATAATGCAGCAGACGCATCTGCGCTCTAATTGACAGGAACGTCTGAGCGATCAAAGAAGAAGAAGAAACCGAAACACATATTAAAAGAGCAGCCTCAATTTGAAGGTTGGGGCATTGTATGTGGGTCACAAGCTACACAGAAAACCCCAAGGGATTAATCATGGTGCGTCAGTGTATCTTAAAACGCCCGGCAAATCGGCTAGAAATCCAACATAGCCATGGAGCTGTAAAATGCTAGTTATGATTAAAAATCACATTAATGGAGCAGCAGATCGATGTACAAAAATATTTGAATAATCATATTAAGAAAAATACGTGTAAAAACCTACGTTTACGAAAATCCATTGAATGAACTTAAAAAAATAATAATAGAGAAGCAATGAAATGGTGCGAATGATCATAATTTTGTATGCGTATTAAAACGCGCTCACACACACACACAAAAAAGATACGCCTCAGAAGATAGTGTACCCTTCTTGCTATCTACACATTACAGTTCCGAGATAACGTATGATCCAAGGGACACGCCCACCGAGGCTAACAAGCGTGGATATAATTTCATATACCGATCTTCAAGTAAGCAAAGAAGGGCTGCCAGAGTGGGATATACAATATCTACCGATCTCCAAGAGAGCCAAAGAAGGCTGCAAGCGGGATATAAAATCATAACTTGACATATACATTGCGTATTACCCATCAAGCTAGTGTAAATGCACGTGATAAAAGGTGTAAGAAAAACCGTTGCTATTAGACTTGCTGTCCAGTCATTTATTTCACATTATCATTATAACATTACGTCTGTCAAGTGAGCTGTTTTTTTTATCCTACCTACCAAGCTGGACCCGAATTTGACAAGGTGTGCAGTGCTACCCCAAGAATGCAATCGGCGCTGAGGACAAAATTTAATGCTGGTACGCAACGAGCCACTCTAGAAGATTCATGGCTCGACTGAATAACAGTGCCAGCTGTCACAGATCCACAAAAACCATTATGCGTGCCACTTGGAACGTTAGCCGTGGATCTAAGGCCTAGACTACTCACTCCATGAGCTCAGTCCATGGCGCGTGGCAGTTATTAGGGCTAGAGCAGTATTGAGCTAGCATTTTGTCGAGCCAGAGAGTCCCTGTTGATAATGTAGACGCAGTACTGTCGTAAGGTACGAGCTCTGTATTCATCTTCAGTGCTGGATAATATAAAATGAGGTGCTCGACTGAACCTGTGGGGGCGTATGAGCTATCTGCACCTCGTTTTTAAAGAAAAATGCGTGTTTTCCTGGGGTATCTTAGTGATATGACTCCCCTCTTTTCTACGTGTGTTGTAAATTGTACTTGCTCTCGTTTTCTTTTTTTATGTCTGCTTTTCTTGTTGGTATGCTCCTTATCATTATTTCGTCGTATTAGGACTTTAGCGAATGGGGATAAATTAAGCTTTCTATTCTATCTCTCGGTCCTTGTTGATTATTTATCATCACGAGGTGGCATCTGGGAGAGATAGGATAATAAGTAATATCTCACTCCAAAGTCCATAATAACTGATAATATAGCTTGCCTATCGCACAACCCAACCCCCCCCCACCCCCCCCCGCCTATTTGATGCTATTGCGTATCATAGGCTTAGTGTGAAATGGCATCAGTGAGCATCAAAGTTGTCAGAATATCATCCTGTTGCTAGGTTAAGCTTGACACATGACATTATTATAATTAACATGTCTCTTAAGCTGTCTTGCCAACGCGTGCTGTACCTATCAAATGGCTGGAGCCCATAAAGAAAAAAAAAAAAAAGAAAAAAAGAACAAAAATAAAAAAAAAAAAAAAAATAAAAAAAAAAAAAAAAAAGGAATTTGACTGGGCTATGGTGGCTACCCGTCTAAGTATATCTATTCAGGCGCGTACAACAAAATTGCTGTTAGTGCACTCAAATGAAGTAGTGGGTGCTGTAACGCCTGCAAGTAAGATTCATGGCTGGCGAGCTGAAACAGGCATTGACAGCTTGATCACAGATCTAGCGCGCAAACCAATCTCTCTGTGTCTTGCCACTTCGGAGCTACTGTGGCTCCGTCAAAGCCACTACACAACCTACACAAATAATGGCAATGACTGTTAGCATAACATTTAATCGCATCTATTCGCTGGCAGGCACAGCATCTTCGCGAAAGTTGAAGATGGGGAGGCACGTATATAAATTTTGCAACAACTACGTCGATGGCACGTCTAGTAAGCCTTGTTGTCTAGGCCTAGGATTACTGAATCTCGACTCTGACTGACACTCGTTTACGACGTCTAAGATTTAGGGGCAACGATCACAGAAAAGCGTTAACCCAAGGTCCGTCAATGGATGTAGTCCATGTTGATAATGATAGGCGGCTGTACTGTCGGCCAAACACAGTTGCAACTTTATCTTCAGTTCCAGAAAATAAGCCGACTGACCATGCACGAAGAGCTTCTGTTTCGAAACTACGTGTTTTCTGGGCCTGTGATCATCAACATATTAAACAAAATGGCGTTCTTGTTGATGCTGACTCCCCTCTTTTTTACGTGTTGTTGAAAAAAAAAGAAAAAATGGACTCCCTCTCAGTAAAGAAATTGTTTAGTATGTTTTATTTTTGTGTCTGATACGTAGCAGACGCCACTTGTGTTTGTGTTCACACACTTGAACCCGTTCAACGCTAGCCATTCCTCTGCCAGAATTTACCATTAAACTTACCCAGGTAGAGAAAAGAGCATTTCGTCTGCAATATTGGGGATTCCTCTGATGACATGCATAAAATAAGGGCCTGTGCCTTACCTCCAAAAATTAAGGACATAAGGTAATTGGTCAGCAGACCCTCATGTGATGCCTTTTAGTGATATGGGTGTCAAATCATTGTGGTTGCTTTTCTGTTGATACATATTGGTATATATATATATATATATATATTTATATATATATATATATATATCTATCCGTTATTAGGACTTTGCAATGGGATTAGTGCTTTTATCCTATCTCAAGAGCCTTGATGCAAAGTCCTAATAACGGATATTCAATTTAGCCATGAACCAATTGATTGTCAGACTTTCCAACTCAGTATGGGCCAACAACAGTACGCATAGCCCATCCCGAAATGGATTTCTAACCCTGCTGCAATGAACCAAGATCAAGATCTCCAAATGCTAGCAGTAAGCTGGCCAAACATTTTCCCTGAGGTATTTTCTTTTCATTTTAAAGATTTCTCAAAGGTGTTTTCCTGATTCTTATTTCATTGAGAAAATTTGTTTACCACTCTGAGTAAGAACACCAAGAAACAATTATTTGTCAATACTTCAACAGCCTGTCGACATGTCCAATAATACGACTCTTGAATAATTATACCAAGAAAAATCATTGATTCTGTCAATACTTTCAACAGCCTGTCGACATGTCCAATAATATGACTCTTGAGTAATTACACCAAGGCACGATCATTGATTCTGTCAATATTTTCAACAGTCTGTCGACATGTCCAATAATACGACTCTTGAGTAATTACACCAAGAAACGATCATTGAATACATGTGATTCTGTCCATACTTTCAACAGCCTGTCCCTGGCAGATCTCCTGGCCCTGGTCTCCATGTCCGTGCGCTACATGAGCAAAACCCTGGTCCACGTCATCAGTGCCTGGTGGGCCTTCAACGTGTGGATGACGTCACTGATGACGTATCGTCTGTTGTTCGTTCACGCTGGCTTCCAGTTGGTGACCAACTTCATCTCCATCATCATAGCCGTGGACAGATGGGTGAGCGTTACTTGGCCCTTGCACGCGGCAGCGCGAGGACTGAGCGTTCGGAAAACCTCACTGGTCATCCTGGTGGTCAGCGTCCTCGTGTTTGCAGGTACGTGGCCAGTGTTTCGTGTAATGTATACGGTTCTCTTTCGACGGTTTTTTGTTTGTTTGTTTGGCATAGGTTTCTTCCTTTTACTCCAACAAATCTCGTTAATATTGATACCAAGTTTGGAAAACATGCTGTTTCAAGATCTGTTATACATTTTTGCGTTCGCCTCGTGCACAATAAACCCGAGTTCGAACCCGGGTACAGGGGATTTTTCCTCTCGCTCTGCACTATGCTAGGCCTTATGGTCTGATCGTGTGCCCATGCACTTAGCACACATTTTGGTTGATACAGAATATGTAAAAGAGCAATCGAATGGTGTGGTTAGCACAATTTGTATGCAGTCTCTTTTTTTTCTTCTTTTTTTTTTTCTGTCCCATCTTCTGGGCCGTACAGTGGCGTTGCTCCCACACCGCTCATCCCGAATCCCAATTCGCAGCCACACTCCGGCTTGTTCAGGTCGCATAATCCGAGACCAGCAGTCCAAGGGGAGCGAATCTATGTTAGGCCGTCAGGAGGCAACCAGCCAAGAAGACACTGCACTGCTGCTGAGTCACTTCGGTGGAGTTCAATGGAGCCTGTTCAGCTGTTTTCACCACCTACTTGTTTGCCCCCTACTGATGACCTACTATTGACTTAGTCGCGGAGCCAGCGTGAGTGAGGTCCTCCTCCGAGGGCGCCACCACGACCGTCCACCGACAGCTCCCCAGAACATACTGATCCCCATGACTTTGAACCGAACGCACAAAGGCATAGACTGGATTGAAAACCGAAACTGAGGTCACCATGAGAGCAGGGCATGCAAAGCCACAGAATTTGATACTTTTTTATATTTTTTAATGATTGATGGAAATGAGGCGGATGACTATGATGATGATGATGATGCTATGGAGTTCCATATGGGTCTGAGACTACATGACAGGGCTGTATTCTACGCTTTCTTTCATAATGATATCCCGGCGTTAACCAGGCCCAAGAACTACAGACACCTGCAGTGTTGGTCTTGAAATTAGAGCAACACTATTAGAATCGCATCCGTTAAGCGGATCAAGCTCGACTGTATGGTTTCAGTCTTCCCATTGAGCCCATAGCCACTCACT
This sequence comes from Phymorhynchus buccinoides, assembly GCA_017654935.2. NCBI lineage: Eukaryota > Metazoa > Mollusca > Gastropoda > Neogastropoda > Raphitomidae > Phymorhynchus > Phymorhynchus buccinoides. The sequence continues at coordinate 14,063,800 of CM065685.1, forward strand.
CTGGGTAGGAGTCGGTCCAGGACAGAAAACAAAACCTCGCCTCTGATGGGATTCGAACCAGTGACCTCCCAGCCAGTAGTCCGCGACGCTAACCACTTTGCCACGGCGGCTGGTTATATGCAGTCTCTTACTTTTTAATCTGAATAAAACCCTGTATAAGCTTAAATTTGAAACTTTTTGGTTTAAAGTACAACACGCTTCCAGTTTTAAAAGGGCTGTGTAGAAATGTGTGCAGGCCAAACTGAATAATTATATCACTAAGATAAAATACAAAATACATGTATTGAATGAAAATGGGGTTTAACGTCCACTCGTCCGCAAGCAGCACACTTTAGACGAGCCATCAACACTGTTGTTGTTGTTGTTGCCTGTCTGTCGTTTCCGACAATGACTGCCAGATAGCAGAGGGGACAGATACTATTCTGGCGGGCTGGGCAAGAATTACTGTATAGTGGAGATGACTTGCCCAGTATGCATCCCCACTCTCGGCCAAAAGGATTTGAGGACGAGAGCTGGCGTTGGGGAAGGTCCCCAAAGGCCAACCAATCCCTTTGGCAAGCCATCAACACCACCAACATTAACAGTTCTACAGCTAACAGTATACATTGTATTGGCAAACAGGAAATCAGGTCATAGCCTTCAAATACGACGTGCGATGCGCGTACATCAGAGGAGCGGAACCCAGCAGACCTCTTCTCTACGCCCTTCCCTCCAAACTGTATCAATCTCACCCCGCTTTGATGGACATTCTGGACTCCTTCGTCTTCTCCTCCCTGGTCCCCACCCTCTCCCTCTTCATCACCGCAACCGCCACGGCCTTGACCGCAGCGCAAGTCAAACGTTCGTCCGAGTGGAGGGGCTCCTCGGCTAAAGGAAGCAAAGGCGCCGACGTCACGAACCGGAAGGAGAAAGCGATGACGTCGATGCTGATCGTCATTTCCTGCGTCTTCGTCGCGTGCGTCAGTCCTCGGGTGATCAGGGCGTGGTGTCGGTTCTTCATTCCGGGATTCCGGGGCTGGGGTCCTTGGTGCGGGCTGGTGTTGATGACGGAAGCTCTTCAGAACGTTCTGCTGGCCGTCAACTCTACGGTCAATTTCTTCGTGTACTACGTCATGGGTTCGCGTTTTAGGAGCACCCTTCGTCACCTGATGAGGACGCGGTTCGGGTTATTATCAAAGTCTGCAGAAAAGCCTCACGTCATCGTGTTGGTCAGAGAATTGTCTGAGCAATGAAGCGGTCCCCATTACATTGAATGGACAAAAAGGGGGGGAATGCGCGGGGCCACGACTGTCCGAATCACGGCTCTCCGATCAACGGCTGCCCGAATTACGGCTGCTCGAATCACGACTGTCGGAGCACGGCTGTCCGAATTTAGAAAGACGTGCAGACATGAAGACAGGTAGACATGAAGACACACACACGCACACACCCACAAAAACACACACACACACACACACACACACACACACACACAAAAAACACACACACACACGCACACACAACCATCATTTACGGCAGCCACATTTTAATACATGATTTAAGACACAAAAATAATCATACATGGAATGTATGCTGCTCATGGACATAAACAAAACACACACGCTGTCTGTCTCTGTCTGTCTGTCTGTCTGTCTGTCTGTCTGTCTGTCTGTCTGTCTCTCTCTCTCTCTCTCTCTCTCTCTCTCTCTCTCTCTCTCTCTCTCTCTCTCTCTCTCTCTCTCTCTCTCTCTGTTTGTGTGTACGCACCCCACGCGTGTCTGTGTCTTTTCTCTCTCATTCACAATAATTAAATAACATCACATACAGAATTGCACTGAAAGCTTTTACTAGCAACAACTACAGGATGGGCCTTTCATCGGTTGAAACCTATTAAAGCTGGGCTGCGATTAAGTTTATAGCAACACAAATGCAATACAAAAGCAATCCAACGCTTTTAAGACAAAACAATGTCATGGGCAATCAATAAAGGCCTATAATTAAAACGCCACTAAAACAAATGATTCCAGCACCAAAATTATTTTTTTTAGCAACAGATTTTTATCACAAAAACAAATTATGTAGCACACAAAAAATGCAATTTGCTAAAAAAAAAAATGATTTCAGCACAAAAAAGGGAAATTAGCAATAGATTGTAGCAGCACAAAATAAAATGAAAAAGGCACAAAATAATGTAATCAACACAAAAGTTAGACTAATTTCTATTAATTTGAAGGGAAGTTAATTTGCTTTCTCTTCTGACCTCCAGTCCAAATGCCACCCAGACCATCAGATTGCCACCACCCATAACGGGCATGCTCAGCAACAGCAAAGGCCAAACATCTCTCCCCAGGCCGTCTTTACACTTGCTGACGCAAGTTATGGAGGTGGCAATCTGATGGTCTGGGTGGCATTTGGACTGGAGGACGTACCCATGTAGGGGTCATCCGGAGGGGCACCGTGAACGTTATACACTACTTGAATGACGTCATCAGACCTCAAGTGATCCCCCTGATGAAATAGCATGATGCTAGCTTGTTTTTGTGGACGACAACGCGCCATGTCACAAGGCTCATGTCATCAGCAACGAGTTGAACACCCACAACATCGCCCATCTTGACTGGCCACCCCAGTTCCCTGACCTCAACCCGATTGAACAAGGCATGGGACATGCTTAGGTGAGCTGATTACGGCATGCCCGCCAGTCCCCAGACACTGGATGCCTTGGAAGCAGACCTGGTTAGGGAATGAGGAGCCATCCCACAGATCCAGCTGGATGGACTCATTGCCTCACGGCCAGGCCACTTCCAAGCCCGTATTCATGCCCACGGAGGTCACACTCGCTATTAATGACGTTATGAACTGTTTGTGCACTGCTATCTTTGAATTTGAATTTGAAATTGGCAGTTGGCTTTATTTCACCCCTGTTTTTGGGCACCCATTTCTTTTGTTGCTCAGTATCCTGAGATTGAGAAGAATCTGCTATGTGATTTACTCAGTTTCACTTAA
>CM065685.1:14073354-14083354 GCA_017654935.2 Phymorhynchus buccinoides
ACTTTTTGGGTGTTTTATTTTTTCTTTCCTCTTTTCATTTTTGTTTTGAAATAGCTGCAAATGATATGCCATAATCCTTAATAATGATGTTGCTTCTAATGTCCAAATTAGGCCTGAATAGAAGCAAGCTAATTTGGAGCAAAGCATAGTAAGTCAACCTATATACATCTTATAAAAAAAATAATTATTGTAAAGCTACCTAGAATCGTTTTGTTCTTGTTGATATTTAGTTCTTGCTAATTTGTTGTTGTTGTTGTTGCTTTGTTGTTGAATGATAATGATGTTCTGTTGATAGTGTTTGTGCTCTTGATCATGACGACGACGACGACGTCGACGACGACGACGATGATGATGATGATGATGATGATGATGATGATGAGGAGGAGGAGGAGGAGGAGGAGGAGGAGGAGGAGGTGGAGGAGGAGGAAGAGGAGGACGAGGAGGAGGACAACGAAGATGATTTCCTGACTCACAAAATGTCCCATTCACTCAAATTGCACTAGTTGGTGTGATCTTATTTATTCACTGTTTCTTTTATGTGCCGCCACAGATGTATTTCCATGTATTTGGGACAATAAGTTGATGTGTGACTTGTGACTTGTGATCACTAGTGAAATTGTTTGAGTTTTTGACCCAAGCAGCTGGACATAAGTTGTTGAAAACGGACCTGAACTGATGCATCAGGGTTGAGTTTCTCTAGATAACGGTCGCCGCGCGAATAACGCTTACGCCAAACGGGGCCTAAGAAACATTTTAGAAAACGTTTGCGGAAGAATATTACAACCTCTTGTCTGATTGGTCAACAACAAAAATTTTAAACAAACTTGAATGGACCAATCAACAACAAGAAACGTATTCACCCCCTACTAGTTCCGGATAGTTCGCCGCTTGCTCGTTGTTTAGCTAGGACAAAACGCCACGTGAACTATCGGCAAACGAAGGGTGTTTCTTAATCGATTATTAATGCATAGGCCTACACATGGTTTAACAGTAGCACCCACTTAGTTCCTTTCTTCATATTGGTTACGTCGTCTCCGGTATTTCCTGAATCCAGGGGGCCGTTTAACAAGGGCTAACGTTACGTAGCGTGAACACAAATCGGCAAAAACGGATTAAGAAACACCGTTAGTCCGTTTTGACTCCAAGCCATCGTATTGGCCACGGCAAAGAACACCTTTTTTGCAAGAGCGAATGCCCTTGGTGGGTGGGGGAAGATGGTTGAGTACTGACCAAACAAGGCGGCATAACTCTCGCCAATAACCCTATTTGAGGCCATTGCAATGGCTGCCTTTTGCAAGAGTGAATGCCATTTTGGATACTGATCAACAAGGGCTTAACTCTTGCCATCAAGGGCGTTAATAACCCTACTTGCAGTGGCCAATGCAATGGGCCTACATCGTTCAGGTGGAGTTATGCTCCTTAGCCATTGACATCAGGTGGCGTTCCATTTGAAGCCATGTTGTCAACACACTCTCTTTGTCTCAGTTTCTCTCTTCTCTCTCTCTCTCTCTCTCTCTCTCTCTCTCTCTCTCTCTCTCTCTCTCTCTCTCTCTCTCTCTCTCTCTCTCTCTCTCTCTCTCTCTCTTTCTCTTGCCCTACCCCTCTCTTTCTCTCTCTCTCTCTCTCTCTCTCTCTCTCTCTCTCTCTCTCTCTCTCTCTCTCTCTGTGCTTTTCCTCCTTCCATCTCTCTCTCCTTCCTTTACCCCTTCTCCCTCAGCTTCCCGTGTATGTCTTTGCTGTCTCGCTCTACTCCCTACACATCCCATTTGTTAAGTATGTATGTATAATGCTGAATTCATTATGAGTCTGTTCATATTGATAATGTGCCTGCTTATGATGATAATGTGTGTTCGTGTTCTTTGCTTTTTCATGCCTTTCTATATTTATTGAATTGTTTGCTTTGATTTTCTTTTCCTTTTCCTTTTTTTTTTCTTGAGGACTGGATGAATTTTTTTTATATACTTACTCTATTGTCCTCAGAAAATAAAAGTTATTCATTCATTCATTCTCTCTCTGTCTCTCTCTGTCTCTGTCTCTGTCTCTCTCTCTCTCTCTCTCTCTCTCTCTCTCTCTCTCTCTCTCTCTCTCTCTCTCTCTCTCTCTCTCTCTCTCTCTCTCTCTCTCTCTCTCTCTCTCTCTCTCTCTCTCTCTCTCGCATACGAGCATAAAACATAGAGTATGCTTTCCCTCTATTTCTTCACAGGAAATAAAAGAAGCCAGGAGATTCATCTCTCGTAGGGCCACCAGAAGAGGTCAATGTGCAGGACTCTATTAATTAAGCTGTTCCAATATATGAATAATTTGGGTTAAAACAAAGGCTCTTCATTTTCTGTGCTGAAGAGGCTTCCATTCAAAGAAGATGAGACAAGATGATGATTTTGTAGGAAGATGGAGCCATTCGATGCATATTTCTGTTGCCTGTCTGTCGTCTCCGACAATGACTGCCAGATAGCAGATGGGGATAGCTGCTATTCCGGCGGGCTGGGCTACAATTTGTTTAAAGCGGAGAAGCCTTGCCCATGGTACATCCCCATTCTCTCGGCCAAAGGGATTTGAGCACGAGAGTTGGCGTTGGGGAAGGTCCCCAAAAGCCAACTAATCCCATCGGCTGCAGCACTACAGCCAGCTGCAAATGCCCCCCCCCTCCCCCCCCCCCCCCCCCAAGTTGGAGAGTCATAGTTGGTGTAACTTGGTGTAGCTCTTGATCAAACCCTGTCCTTTCAACAGCATGTTAGCAATATTTGTCGTACTTGCTTTCTTGAACTCCGTCGAATTGCTTCTATCCGCCATCTCCTCTCAGAAGATACCACAAACAGTTTTTGTCTGCGCATTTGTACTATCCCGCCTTGATTATTGTAATGCTCTCTTGTCTGGCTCCCCCTCTCATCTCATCAACCAACTTTCAAAAAGTTCAAACTCATGCTGCCCGCCTCATCTTCCGCTCTTCTAAATATGACCATGTAACTCCATTGCTCTGTTCTCTCCACTGGCTCTGTTCCATGTTCCTCTGTTCAGCAAAGAATATCCTACAAGATTGCCTCTCTCTGCTACAAATCTATCGAGTCTTCACCCTGTCCTGAATATCTCACTGATCTGTTGCATCTCTACACACCGTCTCGAGCTCTGCGTTCCTCATCTCACCCCCGTCTCTATTGTATCCCCACTGTCCGCACTAAAACCTTTGGTCAACGCTCTTTCTCCTATCAAGCTCCTGTTACTTGGAATCAGTTGCCTCGCTCTCTCAGATACTCATCCTCTCTGCAAACATTCAAACGTCATCTCAAAACGTATCTGTTTCATAATTAACTAATAATACCTTCCTTCATGACTTGGTGTGTGCATGTCTGAGAGTGAACTTCTGCGCTTGGTGAGCGCACATAATCATCTGTGTGAGTGTGTGTCCGCGTATGTGTGTGTGTCTTTCATTTAACGTCTATCCACTTCTCGTGATATTAGACAGGTAAAAAAAAATAAAAAAAGAAAGAAAAGTTTATGCATGTTAAAGTGGTTGCGTGCAAATGAATTTGTGCATGTGTGTGTATATATCAAAGTGTGTGCATGCAGGTGTATGCACAATCAATGTGAATGGATAGGACTGCACTGTAGAAGTAATAAATAAACCACAAAAATAGGAATGAAACCGGTAACAGCAAAAACATACATACACGCGTATGTATGTACGTGAGTATGTATGTACAGTACACCCCGCTTATAGTAAAGTCCAGGGGAGCAAGGATTTTCAAGTCAAGTCAAAATTCTATTTTTTGACGATTAAAGAATAAGCTTGATAAAGCTTTTTTCTTTCTGTCGTTATGAGTGTGTGTGCGTGTTTGCGTGCATACGTTTATGTGTGTGTGTGAGTGTGCGCGCGTGCGTGCGCGTGTGTGTGTGCGTGCGTGTGTAGCCTATGTGTGTGCGTGTGTGTGTGCGTGTGTGCGTGTGTGTGTGTGTGTGTGCGCGCGCGCGCGTGCGTGTGCGTGTGTGCGTGTGTGTGTGTGTTTGTGTCCGCGGGCTCGCTCGCGCGCGTGTGCGTGTGTCCGCATGCGTGCGTGTGATGAAGGCCCGGGCGCTAATTATACTGTCGAGTTTTGAGGCAGAGAATGTCAATGTCAGTTTGTAATAATTAACGCTGTTCCCCAAATAGAGCGAGTCCAATATTGTAACGTCAAGCAAATAATAGGAGAGTACGAGTATTCAGCCGACATAAAATCTATAATAATAATTTAAAAAAAATACTATGTATTTTGTCGTCTTGATCTTGATTTTTTTCTTGTGGTGGTGGTGGGTGGGTGGGGGTGGGAGGGGTGTTGTGGTGAAGCAGAGTGGTGAAGGAAAGAGGTGGGACCGGAATGAAGAAGGGCATTATTTTGATCATTCTTCTTTTTTTTTTTTCTCGCATAGATTTCCAATTTCATTCTTTCTTTGGTTTGTTTCCTTGTCCTTTTTTTTGTCGTTTGTTCCCTTTGCGATTTTTACTTCTTTTTTTGGGGGTTCTTGTCCGTTCGTTTTCTGTGGGAATTTAGTAATTGTGTGTGGGGGTGGGGGGTGGGGGGGGGGGGGGTCAATGGGGCTACAGTGACTGGAAATAATGAAGTTCTGTATGGATGTTGCATATTGATTCAGCTTCCTTTGTTCATTCGTTTCTTTCAGTATATAGTATGTGTGTGTGTGTGTGTGTCTGTCTGTCGGTCTGTCTGTGTGCGTATGTGTGCGTGTTTATTCATGTGTGTGTGCGCGCACACATTTTAACTGCTGTGTCTGTCTGTCTGTGTGTGTGTGTGTGTGCGTGCGTGCGCGCGCGCGCGTGTGTGTATCTGTCTGTCGGTCTGTCGGTCTGTGTGCGTATAGGTGTGCGTGTTTGTTCGCGCGCGCGCGCGCGCGCGCGTGTGTGTGTGTGTGCGCGCGCGAGCGAGTGTTCGTGTGTGTGTGTAGGTTCATGCGTGTTTGTGTCGGTTGTGTGCGTGCATGTGGCGCGCGCGCGCGCGTGTATGTTTGCACGCCTTCGCCTTCGTAGGCCTACCTGCGCGCAGCAGGTCTGTAGGTATAAACAAATCAAATCAAATCAAATCAACATTGCGCGAGTTTGGCTGCATTTCATATCCCATGATTTTTTACACGATAAAAATGACGGGTGCCTGCCAGAACGGTCTATCTCAAAAGGAATAAAGAACACAGATAGGCAGTTCTGGCAGTCACCCCTCGTTTGTAACCCTAACCCTCAGTGAGGTTAGCAAGCTATATAATATGTAAACCACGAATCTTTCAAGCTGGACCAAACACAGTTAGTCTAAGGGGAGTCATTTCATGGTGCGTGGGAGGGAGTGATCTTGCTTAGACAAACAGGAAGTTACTTACCTACGTTGGCTTCTTTCGCCAAAATTGTCGCACATTTCGCAAAATTGTCGCACATATTTTAAAGGAGAAAAAAATACTTGAACATAAAGTAGCATTTTAGTTGTCATATCTACAGTTTTTACGTGGCGAAAATGGTGTTTTACGTCCTCTTGGTGGTCTGAATCAGACACATATGGGACATTTGTAAATACAAATATGGTGGGAACAATACTGGAGGCAATGCCCGGAGGCAGAACGAAACCAGTAAAGTCCCGAGTTTTTATTAATGAGAAACCAGAGTTAGTGTTCATTGACAGTTTTTACGTGTGGAAAGAATTATATACTGAACAGAGCACATGAATCGTCATTTTAAAAGCGTACAAAATAATAAACATACGTAATACAGACACTGCAACAGACACGACGAGTATGCGGTGCTTCTTTCGATGAGCATAAGTAGGATAAATAGTTTTAAATGTTTTCCAAAAGATATAAAAAGTTACGAAATGGTGCAGAGATAACATTCTGGTTTACAGATTAAAATTATTGAAAAGCCAGGGGAAGCGACTTAGTGTATATAATGATTGCAGTGGTAAAAATAGACTGCACTTCAAATCGAGGCTGCTCTTTGAAATGTTTCGTTTTCAATTGTCGCACGCCACAAACGATTGCGAATCCGCGCTTGTTTCAAGTTCCATCAGTTTTTTTGCCATTTTCTACACCTCATTTCTCTACAAAATAAAAATGTTTGTAAGTTGCTCACTCGAATACTGGTTTCACTCTTCGACGCCATGGTTGCTATGGTTTGTTCGACTCAGTTGAGATAAACAACCCTAATTTTCACGAAGTGCTCTCCCCTCGTTTGTTTTTTCTTTCGAAAATGGTCTATTTAACGGAAACGGATGAAACTCTGATAAAAATGGAAACGAAACATATCAGGAAGACAAATATTTCAGTAGCGAAGGGTCTCGAAATAAGTCAACAAGTTTCATTCTTTCCCCAATGGAGGGCAACACAGTGATTTGCCAGTCAAAAGAGTACTTGCACATCACTGTGTTGACATGGGGAAAGCGATAAACATGTTCACGGGCATTGGGTAGAGACCGTTAGAAAATATGTTGGTGTTTTTCAGTACTTATGAAGAACTTTCATTCACTTGTATAGATTGCATATCAATTGTTACATAGAAGAGGAGACAACTAGCTATTATTCATTCTGAAAAGCTGGGCAGGAACTTGTTGAGAGTGGAGATGCCTTGCCCAATTGCCCAAGGTACATCCCCACTCTCTTGGCCACGAGGACATTTGGATTATTAAATTTTTTTAAATTTTCATTACCTTTTCCTTGGGGGAGGGGGGGGGGGGGGTTGCAGGACAGGGGGGGTGTGTGCAGGGAGGGGGGTTACCCACAAAGGCCAACCCACCCCCAAGACTGGAGCACTATGAACCAGTGCAGAAGTGTGAGATCACAATCTTCTTCTTCGTCGATCGCTCAGACAGCTTCCTGTCGTATGAGCGCAGATGCGTCATGCTGCTGTCAGTTATGCGCCTAACTTAAAGAAAAATAGTTACGCCAGGCATGTCCGTCTTCGGCTGGAGAAAATCTTTGTAAACGTTTCTTTTCTTTTTAAAAAAACCCAGCAACAAAAGGCAGAGGAATGGACCAGTAAGGCAGAAAAGGTGGTAGCTGACAGAAAGCAAAGGGGAAATGCAAAGAGTCAAAGAGAGTGACAGATTTAGAGGAAGTTAATAGTACTAGCGCAGAACTTCCAGAAAGTGGGAGAACTATTTCGATGGCTTGAGTCAAAACGGACCTTCTTTAGATCGTCAATTGGCGTTTTATTTAACTTATTGAGAAAATTAATAACTTGTATAAAATAAAGACTGCAGAAATATAAAAAGCATAATCCCCATTTTATATAATTTGCAGTCTTTTTTTTAACCCTTTCCCCGCCAGCCATATTTCAGCCAAAAATGTCAATTAAATTTACGTAGGTAGAGAACAAAATCCATCTGCAGTATTGGGGATTCTTCTGTGAAATATATAAAATAAGGTCTATCCTTACTTCCCAAAACAAAGACAATAGGGTCTTTGGATAATAGACCCCAAATTGATGCGTTTTAGTGACAATCACTGTGGTGCTAAAATGCGACTTTGGCGGTTAAAGGGTTAATGCAAGTTCTTAGTTTTTGCAATGACATCAATAATAAGTCAATGGACTATCTAAAGATAGTCCATTTTGACTCTAAGCCATCGAACTTTGTTCGAAAGACATCCCCCGGTATCCCCACGGGGAGCACATTCACAAAAGACTAGTCGTAGTAGTAGTAGTAGTAGTAGTAGTAGTAGTAGTAGTAGTAGTAGTAGTAGTAGTAGTAGTAGCAGTAGTAGTAGTAGTGGTAGGGACAAAATAAGCTGTTAAGCTTTTTATATAGTCCCATCGTATACATAAAGTATTACAACGAAAGATGTGGTCAAGGTGTATTACGGTCAAGTTTCCTAATAAAAAAAAATCAATTGTCAAAGCTTCTAAGCATATTTAAATATTTTGGAGAATCATCCAAGCAATTTTTGAATGTCGTGCACTGTACAAATAAGTCTGGAACTTACAATGAGCCAGGCACTGGAACAGAGCGGAATTAGTGACGTCTCATTCTTCAGCTCGATTTGGTGCTTTGTTTCATATATATAATAGTGTTGCACCGAATGGAATACCCCTCTTTCTGTCTCTCTGTCTGCCTGTCTGTCTCTGTGTCTGTCTGTCTATATATCTCTGTAAGTGTGTGTTCTTTGACATTTTACGACCTTCCATTAAAAGTGATTCAGACAAGGTGATTCTTATTTTTTTTACCTCCACCAACTTGTGGGGTTTTTTCCCAGTCTTTCTTTAGCACGCCCTTAAAGATCCACCACCAGATCACGTTTCAAATTCACGAGTTTCACGTGTTTTTCCTATAATAGCTGGAAATAAATCTTGTTTTGACCAGGTCTCACTCCCATACAAATACCCCCAAATTAATTAAGCCGAAACATCATTTTAAAGAGCAGCCTCAATTTGAAGTTGGGGACAGCTACCCAGAAAAAAACCAAGGGACTTAATCGTGGTGCGTCAGTGTGTCTTTAAAGACAATGGAGGTAGTGGTCTTCAGTTTCAACGAAAGCAGCCTAGATGCAGATGCAGCCACCACATCAACTAGCGTCCAGCCGGTCAGCATCTATGGCGAGCAGATGTCCAGTAGTAGTAGTAGCAGTAACCGCACAGACTGCATAGAACTCTCCGCCGCCAGAATCAACCCCTGCGACCACCCAGACAGCCTGGTATCCAGAGCCACTCGCCTGGTGGTCGATGAGGTAGTCTACGTCGGCGTGCTGCCGTTTCTGACGTCATTGGGAGTGGTGGTGAACGTCATCAATATGGTTGTCTTCGTCACGCAGGGCTTGAGGGATCGCGTCAATCTGTGCTTGTTCAGGTAAGTGTGGATGGAGACCGCGGTACTTATTTTTCTTTTTTTAAAATAATTTTTTACTTGTCTTATATCGGACATGTTTCGAGCGTTTCTGGTCCCCCACTCTGGATGATTGGGGACTTAAGGCAAGTCTGACCCGTGCGCTTTTACGCACGTAAAAATACACACACATACACACAGAGCAGTGAAAAGCTAAGGTTTGATAGCTAAGGTTTCTTGAGTCCTCCGCTCCCTCCCCCCCCCCTGCCCTACGCCGAAAAAAGGTGGCGCTGCTCTACTGGCGACACCCTTTCCAGGTGGGGAGGGGGGGTGTCTTTAGCAAATATAGTTCCCCCATCATCTGGAAGTTCTGTGCTTGTAGCTTCCTCGAATCTGCCACTCTCTTTGATTCTGCCTTTTTCCCCCCAAAAAAAAATCTTCCTTTGAGCTTCTCCGAAATCGGAATGTTTCTGCTGTACGCAGCGGGGAGACAAGTGAAAACTGAAAACGGACACATACGTACCTGACCCATTATGGCCATATGGCCTGGGAACGCAGAAGAAGAAAAAATATCTCTGTATCTGTATTGTTGCGTTGATGATTGTTTCTAAACTCAAAGATGGGGATGATTTTATTTTCCTATTTTTATCGTTTTATTGTGTCGTTTTATGTGTGTGTGTGTGTGTGTGTGTGTGTGTGTGTGTGTGTGTGTGTGTGTGTGTGTGTGTGTGTGTGTGTGTGTGTGTGTGTGTATCGTGACCGCAAAACAATCGTCACTGTAAAGAACAAAATAAAATTGATTGATTGATTGAACTAATTGTTGTCCCTCCTTAAAAAGTGAAAATCAGAGTTGGTTGATGACAACACAAAGGATAGTTCTTAAAAAGATTTAAAGGTGGACCCTGACGGATGAGATTTTTGCAAGAAACACATCGAGATCACCAGAAAGACAGCCTTTTCAAGGATCAGAACACTCACTTTGCTCTGGTTTCCTAGAAATCAAACCGTCAAAACGGCGATTCCTCCTTGGCGGAGATGCCGGAGAGATAAGCCATTTTGGATGGGGTTGGTGGAGGGTGGTTGAAGCTTTTTCTTTTTTTGTAGTGCAGTAGAAAAACAAATTGCAACTATTTCCTTTGTTGTGAGCGAAACTCCGTTAGGTAAACTGTATAAAATTAAAATAGATAAATAAAAAGGCTTGTATTGTGAAAATTTCGTGC
>CM065685.1:14085854-14093354 GCA_017654935.2 Phymorhynchus buccinoides
GGTGTTTTCGTCATTCTTATTTCATTGGGAAAACAAAACTCTGAGTAAGAACACCAAGAAACAATTATTTGTCAATGCTTCGACATGTCCAATAATACGACTCTTGAGTAATTACACCAAGGCACGATCATTGATTCTGTCAATACTTCAACAGCTTGTCGACATGTTCAATAATACGACTCTTGAGTAATTACACCAAGAAACGATCATTGAATACATGTTATTCTGTCCATACTTTCAACAGCCTGTCCCTGGCAGATCTCCTGGCCCTGGTCTCCATGTCCGTGCGCTACATGAGCAAAACCCTGGTCCACGTCATCAGTCCCTCGTGGGCCTTCAACGTGTGGATGACGTCACTGATGACGTATCGTCTGTTGATCGTCCACACTGGCTTCCAACTGGTGACCAACTTCATCTCCATCGTCATAGCCGTGGACAGATGGGTCAGCGTCACGTGGCCCTTGCACGCGGCAGCGCGAGGACTGAGCGTTCGGAAAACCTCACTGGTCATCCTGGTGGTCAGCGTCCTCGTGTTTGCAGGTACGTGGCCAGTGTTTCGTGTAATATATATATATTATACTTTTTCGACTTTTTATTTTTTTTTATTTTTTTATTAACTTTATTTAAAGAACTGTCCCATATGGTTCTCTGTAACCGAGAGGACGTAAAACATTGACATAGACGTTGTGTTTTGTGTGTGCATAGTATCCCTTTACTCCAAGAAATCTCGTTAATATTGACACTAACTGTGGAAATAATAATATGCTGCTTCAAGATCTTTTGTACTTTTTTGGGGGGTGTAGAGTGGCGCAGAGGTACCGCGTTCACCTCGTGCACAGTAAACCCGAGTTCGAACCTGGATACAGGGGATTTTTCTTCCTGCTCTGCACTAGGTCTTATGATCTGGGCGTGGAGTCTTTTGGATGAGACGATAAACCGAGGTCCTGTGTGCCCATGCACTTAGCAAACGTGTTGGGTGATAGGGGATAGTGTAAAAGAGCAAGTGAATGGTGTGGTTAGCACAATTTGTAAGCAGTCTCTTACTTTATAAATTGGATAAAACCCTGATCTGCGGGTATAAGCTTAAATTTGAAACTTTTTGGTTTAGAGTACAACGTGCTTCCAGTTTTAAAAAGGGCTATGTGTAGAACAGTGTGCAGGCCAAAATGATATTTCATAGTATAAAACAATAAAACAAATATAGCTAATACAAAAAGATACTAGAGCGCTAAGACGCTAGACCACCAGCCGCGCGGCAGCATTTTCGGGTCCAGTGACCTTGACCTTTGACCTTGATTTTCGAACTTGGTCTAGATATACTTAGCACCCATCATAAAGCAAAATTTGAGTGTTCTAGGTCCCTGCGTTCTTTAAAACGTTATCGTGCCAGGTTCTCGGCAGCATTTTCGGCGCCAATGATCTTGACCTTTGACCTTCATTTTTGAACTTTACCTATCCACGTGCAAAATTTGAGCGGCCTAGGTCCCTCCGTTATCGTGCCAGGTGCTTGGCAGCGTTTTCGGCTCCAGTTACCTTAGCCTTTGACCTATGACCTTTATTTTTTAATTGGCCAATTTATTCTTAGTACCTATCCGCATGCAATTTTTGAACGTCCTAGGTCCCTCCATTCAATCGTTGTCGTGCCAGGTGCTCGGTAGCATTTTCGGAGAGTGACCTTGACCTTTGACCTATGACCTTATCTTTTTTAACTTGGCCTAGATATTTTTAGTACCTACCCGCATGCAAAATGTGAGCGTCCTAGGTCCGTCCGTTATCGTGCCAGGTGTTCGGCAGCATTTTCGGGTGCAGTGACCTTGACCTTTGGCCTATGACCTGCCTTTTTAAAAAAACTTGGCCTAGATATGCTTAGTACCTATCCGCATGCAAAATTTGAGCGCCCTGGATCCATCCGTGCAAACGTTATCGTGTTAACATACATAGATAGATAGTCAGTCGGCTTCATAATCCATTGAAAACATTACCAGCTTCGCTCTCTTCGTTCGCGGCTGGTAAAAAAATACACGTATTGAATGAAAATGGGGTCTAACGTCCGCTCGGCTGCAAGCAGCACACATGAGACGAACCATCAACCAGCCACCGTTAACAGTTATACAGTTAACCGTATACATTGTATGTCTTGGCAAACAGGAAATCAGGTCGTAGCCTTCAAATACGACGTGCGATGCGCGTACATCAGAGGAGCGGAACCCAGCAGACCTCTTCTCTACGCCCTTCCCTCCAATCTGTATCGAGCTCACCCCGCTTTGATGGACATTCTGGACTCCTTCGTCTTCTCCTCCCTGGTCCCCACCCTCTCCCTCTTCATCACCGCAACCGCCACGGCCTTGACCGCAGCGCAAGTCAAACGTTCGTCCGCGTGGAGGGGCTCCTCGGCTAAAGGAAGCAAAGGCGCCGACGTCACGAACCGGAAGGAGAAAGCGATAACGTCGATGCTGATCGTCATTTCCTGCGTCTTCGTCGCGTGCGTCAGTCCTCGGGTGATCAGGGCCTGGTGTAGGTTCTTCATTCCGGGCTTCCGGGGCTGGGGTCCTTGGTGCGGGCTGGTGTTGGTGACGGAAGCTCTTCAGAACGTTCTGCTGGCCGTCAACTCTACGGTCAATTTCTTCGTGTACTACGTCATGGGTTCGCGTTTTAGGAGCACCCTTCGTCATCTCGTGATGATGATGATGACGCGGGTCGGGTTAGTGTGCAGAAAAGCGTGACTTCACCGTGTTGATCAGAGAATTGTCCAAGCAATGAGGTCCCCATTATATTGAATGGACAAAAAGGGGGGAAATGCGCGGGACCACGACTGTCCGAATGACGGCTGTTCGAATCACAACTGTCGGAGCACGGCTGTCCGAATTTAGAAAGACATACAGACATGAAGACAGGCAGACTTGAACACACACACACACACACACACACACACACACACACACACACACACACACACACACACACACACACACACACACACTCACACACACATACACACGCGCGCGCGCGCACACACACCCATCATTTACGGCAGCCACATTTTAATACATGAATTAAGACACAAAAATAATCATACATGGAATGCAATGCTGCTCATGGACATAAACAAACACACACGCTGTCTGTCTCTGTCTGTCTGTCAGTCTGTCTGCCTGTCAGTGTGTCTGTCTCTCTGTCTCTCTCTCAAGTACGCAAAACTTAATGTACACACATACAGATACACACGTAAACGCATACGTTTATAAAGCAAACGCATGCATGCTCATGCAAACATATTCACGTTTCAAACATTTCAGGGCATTCGGACAGCCGTGAGGCTATCGTTCTGAACAAACGTGTGTGTGTGTGTGTGTGTGTGTGTGTGTGTGTGTGTGTGTGTGTGTGTGTGTGTGTGTGTGTGTGTGTGTGTGTGTGTGTGTGTGTGTGTGTGTGTGTGTGTGTGTGTGTGTGTGTGTGTGTCGCGCACGTACGCGTCTCTCTCTCTCTCTCTCTCTCTCTCTCTCTCTCTCTCTCTCTCTCTCTCTCTCTCTCTCTCTCTCTCTCTCTCTCTCTCTGTGTTTTGTGTGTACGCGCCCGCACGCGGGTCTGTGTCTTTTCTCTCTCATTCACAATAATTAAATAACATCACATAAAGAATTGCACTGAAAG
This sequence comes from Phymorhynchus buccinoides, assembly GCA_017654935.2. Lineage (NCBI taxonomy): Eukaryota > Metazoa > Mollusca > Gastropoda > Neogastropoda > Raphitomidae > Phymorhynchus > Phymorhynchus buccinoides. The sequence goes on from CM065685.1 coordinate 14,089,503, forward strand.
CTTTTACTAGCAACAACTACAGGATGGGCCTTTCATCGGTTGACACCTATTAAAGCTGGGCTGCGATTACGTTTGTAGCAACACAAATGCAATACAAAAGCAATCCAACGCTTTTAAAACAAAACAATATCATGGGCAATGGGAGACTTAGTGGGATTTTTGTTACGCCAGATGTCGTGACACTCGCTAGGGGCTTATCACACTATATTCTTAGTTGGGCGTAGTGAGAGAGAGAGAGAGAGAGAGAGAGAGAGAGAGAGAGAGAGAGAGAGAGAGAGAGAGAGAGAGAGAGAGAGTTGGTCTCCTCTCTATCTCTCGCTCTCTCTTTATCCCCAACTAAGAATATAGAGGGGAATAGCCCCGAGCGAGTGTCACGACACCTGGCGTGACAAAAATCCCACTAAGTCTCCCATTAAGAAATACTGGCCCCCCCAAAGGCAAACGAACAAAATAAGAAAGGAGAATGAACACATGAATTTCTCATCTATCATATTTTAGTTTTTTAAAAGAAGTTACTTCCCTTTAGCCAGGTGTGACCCCTGGTACAGCGCAGCGGCCGAGCAAACGCGGGCTGCCAAGCAGCACAAACGCCAAATGGAGAGACAGTGGACGCGCTCGCGTCTGGCTGGCCACAAGCATGATTGTGCAGAACCGCACAAAAAAGGCTGTCACGGACATAGTGCATGCTGCAATAACCACGTACTATTGTAACAAAATCAAAGAAAGCTTTTCTTCTGGCAGATTATTTCAGGTATCCAATCAGTTACTTGGTAGGCCTATGGTAAAGACCTCACCCCTCCCGTCCATTTTCCCACTCACTGAGCTCCAAAATCGTTTCATGCAGTTCTTTAAAGGCAAAATGTGCACTATTCGAAACAATCTTGATTCAGTCTTCTCCCGTTCATTTGTTTCTAACGAACACTGTTTTCATGGCCAGCCCCTGACCCAAGATGTAATTAAACGGACAATTCTTTCTTCTCCACTCAAAACCTGTGAACTCGACCCATTTCCCTCTGACTTGCTTGTAGAATCTCTTGACGTTTTGTTGCCTTTCATCACTGACATCATGCATCTCTCACTTCTGGGACCTTTCCTGACGAGTACAAGTGCTCTTTGGTAAAACCTCTGCCTAAGAAACCCTCGCTTGATCCTGATGACTTGAAAAAATACAGACCAGTTTCAAATCTCCCTTTTTTGTCTAAACTACTTGAACGCCTTGTTCTTTTGTAACTAAACGAACATTTGACTCACAACAATTTACTCAGTTCCTTACAGTCAGCATACAGACCCCATCATAGCACCGAAACCGCCCTTCTTAAAGACCCACCACGTCCATGCGTGAAAATCAACGTTTTCGCGTGTTTTCCCTCTTATTACTGGTAAGAAATCTTAAGAAATCTTTCAAGCATAAGAGGGGAAATACACGTGACGTGGTGGGTCTTTAAGATCATGAATGATATCCTAACATCCCTTGACAATGGTAAAATGTCCTTCCTTACTTTACTAAACCTCTCCGCCGCTTTCGATACTATTGACCATACTATCCTACTAAACAGACTTTCCTATTCCTTTGGCATTTCTGGCTCTACTCTCTCCTGGTTTAAAGCCTATCTCTCAAACAGAACTGAAACAATCTCAGTATCAGGCCATAAATCCACTCCATCGACTGTTAAGTATGGCGTTCCCCAGGGCTCTGTCCTGGGACCTGTGCTTTTTGTATTGTATACGCAACCCCTTTTCAACATTGTTAATAATCATTCTGTAAATCATCATGCCTTCGCTGATGATAATCAGCTATACACTGAAACAACTCTTTCTGACTTCGACTCCACTGTTCAAGGTCTTCAAGGATGTGTCAGTAATGTCAAAACATGGATGAATGAAAATAAACTCCAATTAAATGACAGCAAAACTGAAGCTATCATAATGACTTCTAAAAGACTCTCTGTTGACAGGTCCCTTCCATCTTCCATAAGGATAGGTGACTCAGATATCGATTTTGTTCCTTCTGTCAAAAACCTGGGCGTCACTATCGATTCCAACCTTACAATGAAAACACATGTGAACAATGTCTGCAAAATAGCCTATCTACAGATTCGTAAGATAAGTTCCATTCGCCACCTCCTTACCACTCAGCACAATTTATATATTTTGTTTTTTTGGTTTTTTTGTTTTGAACACGGAACATTACTCAAAGTTAACGTTAACTGGTATTGTTTCTGAGGTTCACAAATAAAGACATTGGACACAGAAAAGTTTTTTATATATATATATACAAAGACGAAACAGCTGTCTTTGCATAGGCATTGTCTATCTCCCCCATTGGGAGAAAAAGTAAATCAGCACATTATTTTCTTTTTTTCTTTTCAGAACACAGAACAAATCGTAAAGTTAAAATTAAAGTTATTGAGTTTCTTTCTTAGGTTCACAAACTGATACATTGGACACAAACAAAGTTTTATTAAAGCAACTATATATATAAGAGGAATGTTTAATGGTGTGGTTGTTTTTTCTTCTTCAATTCTTGTACGTTTATATATATGCAGAGACACTTATGAAGTTCTCGCTGATGAAGCACACGACAGTGTACAACGCCTAAAGTCGACATTTTTCAAAGTTGTTCACCTTATGAAGTTGATGCCCTTCGGAACTTTAGTCAGCGTTGTCTGACAAGACGTAGAAAACAATACGAGAAGAAAAAGGAAAAGAAACTTGCCAAATTACTTCCTCAAAAACATGACATTCGTGCGGATACCACGACAAAAAGGAAAAAACCGTGCCGACGCTTCAAACGTAAACAGAATCTGACGTTATCACAGCCATCTAACTCTAAACCTGAGCAGGATGACAAATGACAAAATGGTTGTGAACCTATCAGACGTTACCCTGACAGAGCCACAAAAAAGTGTACTGGCTCTTGGGCCCAAGTTTTGCCCAACCCCACGAAGCCTGCATCAAGAACAACTTGAGGAAGATGTGCATGAAGGTCTCAGACGGCTACGGTTAAAAGAACTGTTTTTTGACCCTGATGTTGAGGAAGATGTTCACGAAGCTCCAAAGTTCTACAAGAAGAACTACTATGAACCTCCACAGGGTCGCGACCTTTCCCTAGATGCCTACTGCAATACCATTGAGAGCCAAGTCAAATCCCATGTTCCTGACCCTAAGCCACTACGAGACAACCTATCCAGGGACCAACGGAAGGCCCTGAGAGAGCTACAACAGCATGTTAAGAACAGGACTCTTCGTATTAGTTCTGCTGACAAGGGTGGAGCAGTGGTTGTGCAGAACATGACGGACTATGTGAGGGAGGCAGAGAGGCAGCTCAACAACAACACTTACTACGAACCTGTTCGAACAGATCCTACCTGTAGTGTAGCGAAAGAGTCCAACAAAATTATTGATGACCTCCATACTCAGAAATTCATTGATGACAACACCTACAAATGGGCCAGGCTGGAACCCAACAATGTTAGGCCTCACCTCTTCCACCACCTCCCAAAGATCCACAAAAACCTACAAAATCCACCTGGACGCCCGATTGTTTCAGGAATTGGAGGCCCTAGCTACAGAGACCTTGTCAAAACTAGCGGACCACTGGCTTCGCCCCCTGGTTGTCAGCTTGCCCTCGTACATCAAAGACTCCACCCACATGCTGAAAGTGATCAACGAGTGGAACACCAAGTACGGGACCCTTCCTGTCGACGCCCAGTTGGTCACTATAGATGTCGTCAGCCTATACACCAACATCCCTCAACAGGACATGGCGGAGGCCATCAAAGATCTGATGGGATGCCACCCTCTCCCTGATTGCCCACCAATGAACAAAGCTCTCAAGGTGGTGAACCATGT
>CM065685.1:14100854-14113354 GCA_017654935.2 Phymorhynchus buccinoides
GACGGCCTGGGGAGAGGTGTTTGGCCTTTGCTGTTGCTGAGCATGCCCGTTATGGGGGTGGCAATCTGATGGTCTGGGTGGCATTTGGACTGGAGGTCAGAAGAGAAAGCAAATTAACTTCCCTTCAAATTAATAGAAATTAGTCTAACTTTTGTGTTGATTACATTATTTTGTGCCTTTTTCATTTTATTTTGTGCTGCTACAATCTATTGCTAATTTCCCTTTTTTGTGCTGAAATCATTTTTTTTTTTAGCAAATTGCATTTTTTGTGTGCTACATAATTTGTTTTTGTGATAAAAATCTGTTGCTAAAAAAAATAATTTTGGTGCTGGAATCATTTGTTTTTGTGGCGTTTTAATTATAGGCCTTTATTGATTGCCCATGATATTGTTTTGTCTTAAAAGCGTTGGATTGCTTTTGTATTGCATTTGTGTTGCTATAAACTTAATCGCAGCCCAGCTTTAATAGGTTTCAACCGATGAAAGGCCCATCCTGTAGTTGTTGCTAGTAAAAGCTTTCAGTGCAATTCTGTATGTGATGTTATTTAATTATTGTGAATGAGAGAGAAAAGACACAGACACGCGTGGGGTGCGTACACACACAAACAGAGAGAGAGAGAGAGAGAGAGAGAGAGAGAGAGAGAGAGAGAGAGAGAGAGAGAGAGAGAGAGAGAGAGAGAGAGAGAGAGACAGACAGACAGACAGACAGACAGACAGACAGACAGACAGAGACAGACAGCGTGTGTGTTTGTTTATGTCCATGAGCAGCATACATTCCATGTATGATTATTTTTGTGTCTTAAATCATGTATTAAAATGTGGCTGCCGTAAATGATGGTTGTGTGTGCGTGTGTGTGTGTGTTTGTTTTTGTGTGTGTGTGTGTGTGTGTGTGTGTGTGTGTTTTTGTGGGTGTGTGTGTGTGTGTCTTCATGTCTACCTGTCTTCATGTCTGCATGTCTTTCTAAATTCGGACAGCCGTGCTCCGACAGTCGTGATTCGAGCAGCCGTAATTCGGGCAGCCTTTCATCGGAGAGCCGTGATTCGGAGTGTCGTGGCCCCGCGCATTCCCCCCCTTTTTGTCCATTCAATGTAATGGGGACCGCTTCATTGCTCAGACAATTCTCTGACCAACACGATGACGTGAGGCTTTTCTGCAGACTTTGATAATAACCCGAACCGCGTCCTCATCAGGTGACGAAGGGTGCTCCTAAAACGCGAACCCATGACGTAGTACACGAAGAAATTGACCGTAGAGTTGACGGCCAGCAGAACGTTCTGAAGAGCTTCCGTCATCAACACCAGCCCGCACCAAGGACCCCAGCCCCGGAATCCCGGAATGAAGAACCGACACCACGCCCTGATCACCCGAGGACTGACGCACGCGACGAAGACGCAGGAAATGACGATCAGCATCGACGTCATCGCTTTCTCCTTCCGGTTCGTGACGTCGGCGCCTTTGCTTCCTTTAGCCGAGGAGCCCCTCCACTCGGACGAACGTTTGACTTGCGCTGCGGTCAATGCCGTGGCGGTTGCGGTGATGAAGAGGGAGAGGGTGGGGACCAGGGAGGAGAAGACGAAGGAGTCCAGAATGTCCATCAAAGCGGGGTGAGCTCGATACAGTTTGGAGGGAAGGGCGTAGAGAAGAGGTCTGCTGGGTTCCGCTCCTCTGATGTACGCGCATCGCACGTCGTATTTGAAGGCTATGACCTGATTTCCTGTTTGCCAATACAATGCATACTGTTAGCTGTAGAACTGTTAATGGTGGTGGTGTTGATGGCTTGCCAAAGGGATTGGTTGGCCTTTGAGGACCTTCCCCAACGCCAGCTCTCGTCCTCAAATCCCTTTGGCCGAGAGTGGGGATGCATACTGGGCAAGGCATCTCCACTATAAAGTAATTCTTGCCCAGCCCGCCAGAATAGTATCTGCCCCCTCTGCTATCTGGCAGTCATTGTCGGAAACGACAGACAGGCAACAACAACAACAACAGTGTTGATGGCTCGTCTAAAGTGTGCTGCTTGCGGACGAGTGGACGTTAAACCCCATTTTCATTCAATACATGTATTTTGTATTTTATCTTAGTGATATAATTATTCTTTATAGTTTGGCCTGCACACATTTCTACACATAGCCCTTTTAAAACTGGAAGCGTGTTGTACTCTAAACCAAAAAGTTTCAAATTTAAGCTTATACAGGGTTTTATTCAGATTAAAAAGTAAGAGACTGCATATAACCAGCCGCCGTGGCAAAGTGGTTAGCGTCGCGGACTACTGGCTGGGAGGTCACTGGTTCGAATCCCATCAGAGGCGAGGTTTTGTTTTCTGTCCTGGACCGACTCCTACCCAGAGTGAGTGGCTATTGGCTCAGTGGGAAGACTGTAACCATACAGTCGAGCTTGATCCGCTTAACGGATGCGATTCTAATAGTGTTGCTCTAATTTCAAGACTAACACTGCAGGTGTCTGTAGTTCTTGGGAAAAAAAAGAGACTGCATACAAATTGTGCTAACCACACCATTCGATTGCTCTTTTACATATTCTGTATCAACCAAAATGTGTGCTAAGTGCATGGGCACACGATCAGACCATAAGGCCTAGCATAGTGCAGAGCGAGAGGAAAAATCCCCTGTACCCGGGTTCGAACTCGGGTTTATTGTGCACGAGGCGAACGCAAAAATGTATAACAGATCTTGAAACAGCATGTTTTCCAAACTTGGTATCAATATTAACGAGATTTGTTGGAGTAAAAGGAAGAAACCTATGCCAAACAAACAAACAAAAAACCGTCGAAAGAGAACCGTATACATTACACGAAACACTGGCCACGTACCTGCAAACACGAGGACGCTGACCACCAGGATGACCAGTGAGGTTTTCCGAACGCTCAGTCCTCGCGCTGCCGCGTGCAAGGGCCACGTAACGCTGACCCATCTGTCCACGGCTATGATGATGGAGATGAAGTTGGTCACCAACTGGAAGCCAGCGTGAACGAACAACAGACGATACGTCATCAGTGACGTCATCCACACGTTGAAGGCCCACCAGGCACTGATGACGTGGACCAGGGTTTTGCTCATGTAGCGCACGGACATGGAGACCAGGGCCAGGAGATCTGCCAGGGACAGGCTGTTGAAAGTATGGACAGAATCAATGATTGTGCCTTGGTGTAATTATTCAAGAGTCGCATTATTGGACATGTCGACAGGCTGTTGAAAGTATTGACAGAATCAATTATCGTGCCTTGGTGTAATTACTCAAGAGTCATATTATTGGACATGTCGACAGGCTGTTGAAAGTATTGACAGAATCAATGATTTTTCTTGGTATAATTATTCAAGAGTCGTATTATTGGACATGTCGACAGGCTGTTGAAGTATTGACAAATAATTGTTTCTTGGTGTTCTTACTCAGAGTGGTAAACAAATTTTCTCAATGAAATAAGAATCAGGAAAACACCTTTGAGAAATCTTTAAAATGAAAAGAAAATACCTCAGGGAAATTTTTGGCCAGCTTACTGCTAGCCTTTGTGAGATCTTGATCTTGGTTCATTGCATGGGTAGAAATCCATTTCTGGATGGGTATGCGTACTGTTGTTGGCCCATACTGAGTTGGAAGTCTGACAATCAATTGGTTCATGGCTAATTGAATATCAGTTATTAGGATTTTGCAAGGCTCGAGAAATAGGATAAAAGCAATATCCCATTGCAAAGTCCTAATAACGGAGATATATATATATATATATATATATATATATATATATATATATATATATACCAATATGTATCAACAGAAAAGCAAGAAAAAGAAAAAGGCTCAGACGTGCACAGAAATGAAGAAGTATCCATTTTCACAACAATGGTCGCAGCACACACTGTAACACGCATTCTTGCACAAAGAATATTATAGTTCAACAAAAGAGAAAATTAAAACATAAATATATTTCATAAGATGTGGTGACAAAATTGAACGCATAAAGATAAACACAAATAGAAACAATGAACTGAAACACTAACAACAGTTGCAGTTCTTTCATCACCACTGTTGCCTCTTGGCACCACAATGATTGGACACCCATGTCACTAAAAGGCATCACATGAGGGTCTGCTGACCAATTACCTTATGTTCTTAATTTTGGGAGGTAAGGACAGGCCTTATTTTATGCATGTCACAGAGGAATCCCCAATATTGCAGATGAAATCTTTTCTCTACCTGGGTAAGTTTAATGGTCAATTTTGGCAGAGGAATGGCTAGCGTTGAACGGGTTCAAGTGTGTGAACACGAACACAAGTGGCGTCTGCTACGTATCCAGACACAATAAAACATAAACAATTACTGAGAGGGAGTCCACTTTCAACAACACGTAAAAAAGAGGGGAGTCAGCATCAACAAGAACGCCATTTTGTTTAATATGTTGATGATCACAGGCCCAGAAAACACATAGTTTCGAAACAAGCTCTTCGTGCATGGTCAGTCGGCTTATTTTCTAGACTGAAGATAAAGTTCAACTGTTTTTGCGACAGTACAGCGCTTTCCTTATCAACATTGACTCTCCCTAGACGACCTTGGGTTGCTTTTCTGTGTTGCTAAATTTAGCCGTCTCAAACGCGTGTCAGTAGGTCGAGTTCAGTAAGCCTGCATTGTGGTTGCTAAGCCTATGGTGTTGGAATAGATGGATTAAATGTTATGTCCAGTCATGTGTACCAGTTATTTGTGTGGTTGTGTAGTGGCTTTGGACGGAGCATAGTAGCTCCAGTGGGTCTAGCTCAGAGAGTGCCTTGTGTAGATCTGTGACAATCAATGCTGAGGTCGAGCCATGATCTTCGAGTGTGATCCCCACTACAGCTTTGTGCTCGAGAGATTGAATAAAAGTAATGAATGAATTCTTGGGGTCCTAATAACGGAAATAGATTGAATAAAAGTAATATCCCATTCTAAAGTCCTAATGGGTCCAGATATGATAGGTACAACAGAAAAGCAAGAAAAAGAAACATAATCATGACCTGTCAGTTTACAACAATGGTGTACAGCACACACACTGTAACACGCATTCTTGCACAAAGAATATAGTTCATACAAAATAGAAAATGTTAACACAAATGTATTATCATAAGATGTGGTGACAAATCCTATGTCTCCGACTATAAAGATAAACACAAACAGAAGATAATGAACTGAAACACTAATTCTAAAGACAATAATTATTGCTGTTATTTTAACTTGTAAACACCAACAATAAAACGTACACACTTAACGAGAGCGAGTCAATTTCAACACACCGTGAAAACGAGGGGAGTCAGCTTTGACAAAAACGTCAATCACAGGCCCGGAAAACACGCTTTTTTTTTAAAAACGGAGGTGCGGTAGCTCTTCGCACAGGTTCAGTCGGCTCATTTTTATTTCCGGACTGAAGATGAATTCGAGCTGTTCTTGCGACAGTACTGCGTCTACATTATCAACATGGACTCTCCCTGTGACAAAATTGCATAGCTCAAATCGTCTGCTGGTCATGGAGGTGAGTAGCCTAGGCCTAGATCCACGGCTAGACGTTCCAAGTGGCACGCACAGAATGGTTTGTGTAGATCTGTGACAGCTGGCACTGTTGATTCAGTCGAACCATGAATGTTCTTGAGAGTGGCTTCGTTGTGTACCAGCATTAAATTTTGTCGTCAGCGCTGAATGAATCCTTGGGGTAGTACTGCACAGCTTGTAAAATTCTGGGTCCAGCTTTGGTAGGTACAGCTCACGTTGACAAGATTGTAATAATAATAATGATATGTGAAGATAAATAACTGTGACATCAAGTTTCTAATAGCAACAGTGTATTCTTACACCTTTTTATCACGTGCATTTACACTAAGCTTATGGGTTAATATACGCAAATGATATGTCAAGTTATGATTTTATATCCCACGCTTGGCAGCCTTCTTTGGCTCTCTTGGAGATCGGTATATGATTGTATATCCCACTCTTGGCAGCCTTCTTTGCTTAACTTGAAGATCAGTATATGAAATTATATCCCACGCTTGTTAGCCTGCTTTGCTTGTCTTGGAGATCAATACGTTTATTACTGAAATGTAATGTGTAGATAGCAAGAAGGTACACTATCTTCTGGGCATGTCTTTGTGTGTGTGTGTGTGTGTGTGTGTGTGTGTGCGCGCGCGTTTTAATACGCATACAAAATTGATGATTAATTCGCAACCATTTCATTGCTTCTCTATTATTATTTTTTAAAGTTCATTCATGGATTGTCGTAAACGTAAGTTTTTACACGTATTCTTTAATATGATTATCAAAATATTTTTTAGCACGATCTGCTGCTCATTAATGTGATTTTTAAATCATAACCTGAGCATTTACAGATACATGGATATGCTGACTTTCTAGGCCGATTTGCCGCGTTTTTAAAGATACACTGACGCACCATGATTAAGTCCCTTGGGTTTTTCTGGGTAGCTGTGACCCACATACAAATGTCCCCAACTTCAAATTGAGGCTGCTCTTTAATATGATGTTTCGGTTTCTTCTTCTTCTTTGATCGCTCAGACAGTTTCCTGTCAATTACGAGCGCAGATGCGTCATGCTGCCATTATGCGCCTAACTAAGAAATAGTTAGGCCTGGTATGTCCGACTTCGGCTGGAGGAAATGTTTCTGAAAGTGTTTCGTGAAAAAAGGCAGGAGAATGGACCGGTAAGGCAGAAAGATAGTAGATGACAGTTAGCAAAGGGAGAAGGCAGAGTCAAAGAGAGTGACAGATTAGAGGAAGTTACAAGCACAGCACTTCCAGAAGGTGGGATAACTATTTATACAAAAGACCCCCCCCCCCCCCGGTATCCCCACGGGGGTGTTTCGGTTTGAATTTTGGGGCATTTGTATGGGAGTGAGACCTGGTCGAAACAAGAATTCTTTCCAGCTATTCAAGAGGGAAAGCACGTGAAACCCGTGGTTTTTACTCGTGATCTGTTGGGTCTTTAAGGTGCAGGTGTATTGCCAGGTAAGTTTCTGAAATGGCATTAATGCAGGCAGTGGAAGGGCAGGGAGACTTCAGGCATGATTATACACAAACTGTTGCCAGCTGCCCTGCACCACCCATTAGCCATACACACTCACACACACGCGTGCGCTCGCACACACACACGCACGCACGCACGCACACACGCACGCACGCACACACACACACACACACACACACACACACACACACACAGAGAAAAAAAAGAGTATATTATTTGCTTATTCAATGTTCCATCTGGAAATAAAATGTTAACTTCACTTGACACACACACACACATAATTTCAAAGGACACACCACTAACAATCGCTTAGATAGGTCAATGCAGAGTTACTAAGAAAATGGACGACTTTGGAATGTAATTAAACTTTAAAACAAAGGGTGGTGGGGGTGGAGGGGTGGGGGTATTTCGAGAGAGAGAGAAGACATAAAATATTCAAACAAAGGCCTCAGCAATTTCGTCACTTTAGATGCGTACTGTAGTTAACCTCGTGAACTTGTATTGCCGAAAGATATTAGTATGGCTGATTGTCGAACATTCTTCAGTGAGAACACAATGCTCGCGCTCTCGAATGGTCAACCTATGGCGATATTTTTTCACGCCAGAGGGCAGTCAATGCACTAGGGGCTTATCACGCGATTTTCTTACTTGGGCGTAGTGAGAGAGAGAGAGTGATGGTAGGACCACTCACTGTCTCTCTCTCTTTCTTTATCCCCAACTAATAATATAGAGAGGATTAGCCCCACACGAGCGTCATGCCCTCTGGCGTGAGAAAAATCGCACTAAGTCTCTCATTGCCGTTGAATCTCGTGCAACTTAGAGTAGGCTTAAAAACACACTGACCCACCATGATTAAGTCCCTTGGTTGTTTCTGGGTAGCTGTGACCCACATACAAATGTCCCCAACTTCAAATTGAGGCTGCTCTTTAACATGATGTTTCGTGTTCATTTTGGGGCATTTGTATGGGAGTCAAACCTGGTCAAAACAAAATTTGTTACGAGCTATAAGAGGGAAAACACGTGAAACCCGTGATTTTGACAGGTGATCTGGTGGGTCTTTAAAGACACGCTGACGCACCACGATTAAGTCCCTTAGTTTTACTTTTTTTCTGGGTAGCTGTGACCCATATTCAAATGTCCCCAACTTCAAATTGAGGCTGCTCTTTAAAATGATGTTTCGGTTTGAATTTTGGGGCATTTATATGGGAGTCAGACTTGGTCAAAACAAGATTTCTTTCCAGCTATAAGAGGGAAAACACGTGAAACCCGTGATTTTGACACTGGTCTCCCCGCTGCGTAAAGCAGAATCATTCCGATTTCCGAGCTCAAAGGACAAAAATATATGGAAGATTTTTTTTAGGGAAAAAATGGCAAGAGAATGGGCCAATAATAAGCCAGAAAGATAGTAGTTGACAGCAAGCAAAGAAAAAGGCAGGAGAATGGGCCAATAAGCCAGAAAGATAGTAGATGACAGCAAGCAAAGAAAAAGGCAGGAGAATGGGCCAATAATAAGTCAGAAAGATAGTAGATGACACAAAGCAAAGAAAAAGGCAGGAGAATGGGCCAAACAGCCAGAAAGATAGTAGATGACAGCAAGCAAAGAAAAAGGCAGGAGGAGAATGGGCCAAACGTCAGAAAGATAGTAGATGACAGCAAGCAAAGAAAAAGGCAGGAGGAGAATGGGCCAAACGTCAGAAAGATAGTAGATGACAGCAAGCAAAGAAAAAGGCAGGAGGAGAATGGGCCAATAATAAGCCAGAAAGATAGTAGATGACACAAAGCAAAGAAAAAGGCAGGAGAATGGGCCAAACAGCCAGAAAGATAGTAGATGACAGCAAGCAAAGAAAAAGGCAGGAGAATGGGCCAAACAGCCAGAAAGATAGTAGATGACACAAAGCAAAGAAAAAGGCAGGAGAATGGGCCAATAAGTCAGAAAGATAGTAGATGACAGCAAGCAAAGAAAAAGGCAGGAGAATGGGCCAATAAGTCAGAAAGATAGTAGATGACAGCAAGCAAAGACAAAGGCAGGAGAATGGGCCAATAAGTCAGAAAGATAGTAGATGACAGCAAGCAAGGAAAAAGGCAGGAGGAGAATGGGCCAATAAGTCAGAAAGATAGTAGATGACAGCAAGCAAAGAAAAAGGCAGGAGAATGGGCCAATAATAAGCCAGAAAGATAGTAGATGACAGCAAGCAAAGAAAAAGGCAGGAGAATGGGCCAAACAGCCAGAAAGATAGTAGATGACAGCAAGCAAAGAAAAAGGCAGGAGAATGGGCCCAAACGTCAGAAAGATAGTAGATGACAGCAAGCAAAAGAAAAAGGCAGGAGGAGAATGGGCCAAAAGTCAGAAAGATAGTAGATGACAGCAAGCAAAGAAAAAGGCAGGAGGAGAATGGACCAATAATAAGCCAGAAAGATAGTAGATGACAGCAAGCAAAGAAAAAGGCAGGAGAATGGGCCAATAATAAGCCAGAAAGATAGTAGATGACAGCAAGCAAAGAAAAAGGCAGGAGAATGGGCCAAACAGCCAGAAAGATAGTAGATGACAGCAAGCAAAGGAAAAAGGCAGGAGAATGGGCCCAAACGTCAGAAAGATAGTAGATGACAGCAAGCAAAAGAAAAAGGCAGGAGGAGAATGGGCCAAACGTCAGAAAGATAGTAGATGACAGCAAGCAAAGAAAAAGGCAGGAGGAGAATGGACCAATAATAAGCCAGAAAGATAGTAGATGACAGCAAGCAAAGAAAAAGGCAGGAGAATGGGCCAATAATAAGCCAGAAAGATAGTAGATGACAGCAAGCAAAGAAAAAGGCAGGAGAATGGGCCAAACAGCCAGAAAGATAGTAGATGACAGCAAGCAAAGAAAAAGGCAGGAGAATGGGCCAAACGTCAGAAAGATAGTAGATGACAGCAAGCAAAGAAAAAGGCAGGAGGAGAATGGGCCAAACGTCAGAAAGATAGTAGATGACAGCAAGCAAAGAAAAAGGCAGGAGGAGAATGGACCAATAATAAGCCAGAAAGATAGTAGATGACAGCAAGCAAAGAAAAAGGCAGGAGAATGGGCCAATAAGCCAGAAAGATAGTAGATGACAGCAAGCAAAGAAAAAGGCAGGAGAATGGGCCAATAAGTCAGAAAGATAGTAGATGACAGCAAGCAAAGAAAAAGGCAGGAGAATGGGCCAAACGTCAGAAAGATAGTAGATGACAGCAAGCTAAGAAAAAGGCAGGAGAATGGGCCAATAAGCCAGAAAGATAGTAGATGACAGCAAGCAAAGAAAAAGGCAGGAGAATGGGCCAATAAGCCAGAAAGATAGTAGATGACAGCAAGCAAAGAAAAAGGCAGGAGAATGGACTAATAATAAGCCAGAAAGATAGTAGATGACAGCAAGCAAGGAAAAAGGCAGAGTCAAAGAGAGTGGCAGATTAGAGGAAGCTACAAGCACAGAACTTCCAGAAGGTGGGGGAACTATTTTTACGAAAGACCCCCCACCCCCCGGTAACCCCACGGGGGAAGAGAGCATCGTAAAGCAACTTTGTTCGGAGTTAACAATTCTGCTAGAAATCACTGGAAACTCCGAACAAAGGTACTTCTGAGCCAAGCTGTTTGATGAAAACATTCTTATTAGAGGCTATGTGAACAGAGGTGAAGACGGCGACTGCCAGGTCTCGTTTGAATGAATACGAATGCGAAAGGAACTAGAGAGGGCTTATGTTTGCCTTTGAGAGCAAACATGACAGGATTCTCCCCCGACCCTAAACAGCCATTTGCAAGTTATTTAATATTAAAATGTTGCCATATTTGGCAATTTGCGTCCGCACTTCCGGTTTGAATTTATGGCGAAAGTATTGCAATGCTACTCTTTAGTAAACACACAAAATGAAAGTATTCCGTGCAGCCGTTTTCAAGTGATTGAAGACTAAAGTATTGCCAAAATGTGCCCTCTTTTTTTAAAACATATTTCGGCCAAATTGTGGCCAATCAGTTTAATATTGGCAATGTAGCATTGCAATTGTGTCAATTAATTTCCCTGAGAATGTTAGCGAAGCCGGATGAAAAATACAAAATTCCATAATGTGGGAATTAGTGAAAGTGACACAACCAAATTTACATAAATTTTAATAACTTCCAAACTATTTAACATATCATCAAACGCCTTTCCAACCTGGGCCAACATAAGGGCTACAATATCCAGTAGTTAGTTTTGTGACGTCACTTCCGGTTTTGGCTATTCGGTGAGCCAAATGAAAGCTGCAGGTTTCTAGCTGGAGTACTTCCGGTTCGTACTTAAGGTTCGGTTTTAAGCCGGGAGTGTTGAACATCTATTTTTCTAGTAAATTCGGAAAATATGAACGAATTCCGTTCAGCCGTTTTTTGAGATATTCAAGATTGAAAGTTCGCTGATTTCACGGCTTTTCGGCTACATTTTGCCGAAAACGTGGCGAAATCATTGAATATTTCACATTTCATATACCTATTATGGTCCTGCAACTTTTCTGAAAATTTCAGCCAAATCGGACAAGAAAGGGGAAGGAAAAGAAAAAGAAAATAATATAACAAATAATTCTTACAAATGCAATAGTATTCTCCCTAAAGGTGATAATCCTAATAACGTGATAATTCATGGCATACCAAAGAGTTTTGAATGAAGAAGAAGAGAATGGCGAAGAGGCGAGACTGTTCTCAGTAAAGATGAACATTTTTACCTGAGAGCTAATGGAAAATAAGCGGGGTTTTGGGGTGTTTTTATTATTTCATCGCTCCATTATATTTTGAACTTTTAAATGTAATATGTCGATTCGATCAGGCTGATGTGCTAGGTATGCTATGGTATTGTACTATTTCTTCTTGCCACAGGGGGACACTTGTTTGTACAATTCGGGCTGCTCCCACCTGGAAAGGGTGTCGCTAGTAAAGCAGCGCCACCTTTTTTCGGCGTAGGGCGGGAGGGGGGGGGGGAGGACTCAAGAAACCGTAGCTATCAATTTGGTTCATACCAGGCAGCATGAATCCCCTATCTTATCGACATTTCACTGCCGTGTTTGTGTGTGTGATTTTACGTGCGTAAAAGCGCACGGGTCAGACTTGCCTTAAGTCCCCAATCATCCGGAATGGGGGACCAGAAACGCTCGAAACATGTCCGATAAAAGACAAGTATAAGAAAAAAAGAGAGAAAAAAAGTACCGCGGTCTCCATCCACACTGACCTGAACAAGCAGAGATTGACGCGGTCCCTCAAGCCCTGAGTGCCGAAGACAACCATATTGATGACGTTCACCACCACTCCCAATGACGTCAGAAACGGCAGCACGCCGACGTAGACTACCTCATCGACCACCAGGCGAGTGGCTCTGGATACCAGGCTGTCTGGGTGGTCGCAGGGGTTGATTCTGGCGGCGGAGAGTTCTATGCAGTCTGTGCGGTTACTGCTACTACTACTACTGGACATCTGCTCACCATAGATGCTGACCGGCTGGACGCTAGTTGACGTAGTGGATG
>CM065685.1:14150854-14155854 GCA_017654935.2 Phymorhynchus buccinoides
TTCGTGCAAACGATTTGGTCTAAACTCAGGAGGCCGTTGGAAAAGAGACGGCACATGCCTTCTCTTTGGGTGAAATAATTTTACTTCCAGCATCTCCGCCAAGGAGGAATCGCTGATTTGACGGTTTGATTTCTAGGAAACCTGAGCAAAGTGGGTGTTGCAATCTCTGTAAAGGGTGTTTTCCTGGTGATCTCGACGTGTTTCTTACAAAAACCCATTCGTCAGGGTGCCCCTTATAAGGTTCAGCCACACTGCACACGATTTGACCTCAATGTCTGTGAGTCATGATTCACGTGAAATGAGTATTTCCGTCTAAAAATAACTCTACTATTTTCGCTCACTCTACTCATGTAGACTCCAATACACGTCCGATGCAACAATAAGATTTTGTGGTGGTTTTTTTTTCAAATTCGTGTACGGGAGACCACAAACATAGTGAAAATAACTAGTAGGATTTCATCAGGTTTATTTAGACAGAGGAATTTCAAGTCCATCATGCTTTATAAAATTGTGAAAATCGAATCGTATGCAGCCTTAAGTTCAGTACACACACACACACACACACACACACACACACACCACACCCCTCTCTCTCTCCAATCAAGTTTTCGAATTGAAAATGTTCACCGAGTAGCAACATTCTGCCCCTGGTTTTTTTCTGCATGCACACGCATGCACTGCGCATACACGCACGCACGCACGCACCCACACACACATACACACACACGCACGCGCGTGCGTGCGTGTATGCGCAGTGCATGCGTGTGCATGTGCGCGTTTGAGCTGATATACAATGTACAAAGCTATTGATTCGACTCAACACTACATAGTGACAGACTGTGGTCCAATGTTCAAATCACATCACAACTCGTGCGTAATATAACTAAACCTAACATTGCTGAGCACCTACAAATCACAAACAACAACAACACAGCTGATTTACCCTTTAATATGTCGTAGCGTGTATAAACCCCATTTGTATTATTTCATATATATATTATTTTTTTTTTAATGTCCGCACGAGTAACCTATGTTGAATCCGAATGTAAACAGGCACATTGGTTTAAAGACCCCCCACGTCACGTGTCACATTCCCTCTTATGCTTGGAAGATTTCTAAAGATTTCTTACCAGCTATAAGAGGGAAAACACGTGAAAATCATGATTAATTTTCAGACGTGACGTGGTGGGTCTTTAAGGACTTCTAAGTACCACTAGCTTTTTATTAAGTAATAATAATGTTGATGAGGAAGGATTAGGAAGAGGGAGGACAGGCAGGGGGGTGGGGGGGGAGGGGGTAAATTTTGACCAAATGACAACTTTTTCGTTGCCACTGGGTTTAACGTATGCTAAGTGTATGTGCACACGGGACCTCGGTTTATCTTCTTATTCCAAAGACTTGGTGTAAGCCATAACCGTTTGCTCTGAGAGAGAGAGAGAGGAGAGAGAGAGGGAGAGAGAGAGAGGAGAGGAAGAGAGAGAGACGAGAGAGAGACGGAGAGAAAGAGAGAGAAGAGAGGAGAGAGAGTATGCAGTTAAGAGAGAGAGAGAGAGAGGAGAAGGAGAGAGAAAGACACTGAGAGAGAAAGAGAGAGAGAGGTGTGGAGAGAGAGAGAGAGAGAGTCACTAAGAGAAGATATGGAGGAGCAGAGAGAGAGAGAGAGAGCGAGAGCTCGAGAGAGAGAGGGAGAGAGAGAGAGAGTAGAGATATAGAGAGAGAGATGAGAGAGAGAGGAGAGAGAAGAGAGAGAGAAGAGAGAGGAGAGAGAAATGAGAGAGAAAGAGAAAAAAAGAGAGAGAGAAAAAGAGGATAGAGTAGAGAGGAGAGAGAGAGAGAGAGAGAAATAAAGGAGAGAGAGAGAGAGAGTAGAAGTATAGCGAGGGAGCAGAGAGAGAGGTAGAGATAGAGAGGGGAGAGAGAGATAGGAGAGAGAAAGAGGAGAGAGAGAGAGAGAGAGAGGGAGAGAAGTAGAGAGAGAGAGAGAAAAGTAGAGATAATCGCGATGAAAGGAGAAAGAAGATAGAGGAGGAAGGAGATGAGCACGATTGGTAAGGACATAGGAGAGAGAGAGAGTGGAAGGAAGAGAGAGAAAAGGGGGTAAGATGGGAGGAGAGTAGAAAGAGAGACAGGGAGAAACAGGAGAGTAGAGAAAGAAAGAGGAGAGACATCCTAGAGAGATAAAAGAGAGTGAGAGAGAGGAGAGAGTAAGAGAGAGAGAGAGAGAATGAGAAGGGAGAGGAGGAGAGACAAGTGTTAGAGAGAAAGAAAAGAGTAGTAGGAGAGAGAGAAGTACCAGAAGAGAGAGAAGAGTAAGGAAAGAAGAGGGTGAGAGTGGAGAAAGAAGTGGAGCGGAGAGGGAGAGGAAGAGATGAAAGAACATGAGCGAGCAAGTCGACGAAAGAAGAGAAGAATACGGAGAGAGAGAGGAGAAGGGGAGAAGGAAGAGGAAAGAGAGGGGCAGGGATAAGGCTAACAGTAAGGTGAGAAAGAGAAGAGATGAAGAAGAAAGGGGAAAGAAATAGTAGGAGAAGAGAAAAGGGAGAGGAGAGAACATAAACTTCAACGTAAAGGGGGGGGGTTTAAAAACTTGAAAGTTAAGACGCCCCCAAACCCAACCCGCCGTATCTGCAAAAAGGCACATGGGTCAACAAGCAAGGGGAAGAGAGGAAAGAAGAAAGCAATCAGAGGGTGGAGCAAGGAGTGGAGGAGGGCAGGGGGGAGAAAGAAAACGAATGGCATATAAGCTATAAGATTACATGACATAATTACATTAACAAAACCACAAACATATTAAGAAAGGAGGGGGGAGCTGAGGGAGGGAGGGGGGGGAGGAGAGAGGAGGAGAGAGGAGAGAGTGAGAGAGAGAGAAGAGAGAGAGAAGAGAAAGGAGAGAATGTGAGAGAGACAGGAAGCAGGAGAGGAGAGAGGATAAGAAGAGAGAAGAGAGGAGGGGAGAAGAGGAGAGAGAGAGGAGAGATAATAGAGAGAGAGATTGATAGTGTCCACTTTTGAGAAACAAGGGTAAATTATGATGCTTCCCGCTCGGGGGGGGGGGGGGGGGGAGAAGGGAAAGCGAATATTTAATATACTTCGAGGGGGTACGGTATGGTATTTTGCAGAAATGTATTATACGTCTTTCAGTCGACTGCTTGATTGCGAAGAGAACTATCATGGCTGGGGGAAGGCGAACGTGGGGGAAGAGAGGGAGAGGGGCGGGTGGGGGGGGAGGGAGGCGACAGGGAATCTGGTAGGAGCGTATCCAGGGTTTTTCCACAGACAACCCCACCCCAAAGAGTCCCCCCCACCCCCGTTTTGCCCCAAGCATGTACCTTACACAAGGGTCAAAAGTCAAAACATTTCTCAATGTTTTCTTGAATAATCACTAAATTGCAAAATTGACCGGGGGCTTCGTCCCCACAATCCCACTACACTCTAAAAAAAAATCTCTCTAACAAGAGACCAAGGACCCTAACCCGGCTAGCTCCATGGACTCTCCTCCGCGGAACCCCCCCACAAGCACCACCCCCTCCCCCCTTACGAATATTTTAATCCGCCCTGTTTCTGGTATACACCCTCGATAGGAACTTATTCAAAGAAGTCCACGTTCTGTGCAAAGGTAAGGCCTATTTAGAAAACGAAGTCCTATGAAGAATAGTTTATTTTATGTGAGTTATTGTTAGGTAGGCCTACTTTATTATTTTCATAGTCACAGAGCCGTCTGTCGTGAAATCTCGGGTTGCTCGCCGGAACTTGGAGAGCGCGTCACAGCACAGGGACAGCGCGCCACCCAATTTGTAATTCTTTTTTGTTTTGTTGCAAGCGATGTGTTCCGGATCCGCCCTTGAAAAGGCTGTCTTCCTGGCGATCTCGACGCTGTTCCTTGCAAAAAAAACACATCTCATGAAGAAATAATGTTTTATGCCCTCTTTGGTCTTTCGGCCATGTGGGGCATTCAAAAATTAAAAAAAAATTAAAAATAAAAAAAAAAAACCTCATCCGCCATGGTGTTTGTGTCCCTTTAAATGTAGACAAAGACCTTTCAAACAGATACGAAAGGTACAGAAATAAAGCAGATAATGATGTAAGCTTACAATCGCAATACCCTTTTGCTCGCGAAGGTGCCGGAGGGCTAATGCTATAATCTCTTTGGCAGAGGTTACCGGTTAATTTGTTAATCCGTACTAATCTTCAGTGTCAGTCTGATGATACAGTATAAGACAGACGGATTAGCCGCGTGTTGGCATTTGACACCCTCACCTGTAATCTAGACGAATGCTGCGTCTCGATAACAGTTTAACACGGGGTAGTGTTCATACTAATTCAAGTGTTTTACTTAGCATACCGCGGTGTGTTAACTGTCATTTAAAGACGCACACTCGATTGAATAAAACGATCGATCCCGCTTAAAGTTTCTTGATTTAATACACATCTTGTATGTAGCTTTTCCTCTATCATATGGTGTGGTCCGAGAACAGGAGATTAAATTGAAATTAAGCCTACTTCTACAGGACGTGTGTGTGTGTGGGTGTGTGTTGTTAGTTGTGTGTGTGGTGTGTGTGTCGTGTGTGTGTTTGTGCGCGTGCGTGCATGCGCGTGCGTGTGTGTGTGTATGTGTAGCTTGTGTTGTGTGGGACGTGTGTGTGGCGGTGTGTGTGTTTGTGTGTTCTGTGTGTGTGTGTGTGTGGTGTGTGTGTGTGTGTGTGTGTGTGTGTGTGTTGGTGTGTGTGTTTTTTTTTGTGTGTGTATGTGTGTGTGTGTCGTGTGTGTGTGTGTGTGTGTGTGTGTGTGCGTGGTGCTGTGCGTGTGCGTGGCGTGCGTGTGTGTGCGTGTGCGTGTGTGTGTGGTGTTCTGTGCTGTGTGTGTGTGTGTGTGTTGGTGTGTGTGTGTGTGTGTGTGTGTGTGTGTGTGTGAGAGTGAGTGGAGTGATAGAGAGAGAGAGAGTGTTGTGTGAGTGTGTGTGTGTGTGGTATGTTTGTGTGAGTGAGTGATCTGTTAAGTTT
>CM065685.1:14160854-14173354 GCA_017654935.2 Phymorhynchus buccinoides
ACATTATGTTTGTTTTGCGGAAAAAACGAGTATGGCCCCCCCCCCCCCCCCCCCTGCGTGCGCATCTCGACCCTTCCGTGCGACAGTGTCGCCATCTTAGTCAGATTTGTGTGTAAACAGCATCGATCTGGCATTTTTCAAGCAAAGTTACTGACTAAGATGGCGGTCTCCCATAATATGGCACGCTCCTTGTGGCCGGATATGACGACACGTGGGTACCAGCCATTGAATGTGGTTGAGATGCAAGTCTATTTCCTTTCCTCTCACTGTTTTTTTTCTTTTTCTTAGTGTCTTCTATCTTTGTCTCTTTGTGTTCTTCTGTGTCTGTCTGTTTGTCTGTCAGTCTGTCTGACTGTCTGACGTCGGCTACCTGCCATCACCCCTACCCCCGATTGAAAATCCGTTTAACGTCCTCCGGTCTGAAACAGACACATAAAAGACATTTAGATGGTGGGAACGATTCTGGAGGCAATGCCCGGAGGCAGTGCAACTCCAGGAAAGTCCCGAATTTTCAACAATACAGATATATAGAACGATAGCTGTTATAATCGATAGTTACTTTCTGTCTATTAAAAGGGGGGGTGGTGTCGGGGGGGGTGGTGGGGGGGGGGGGGGGGGGGGGGGGGGCAAGGGTCCGCCACGTTTCCGGAATCATCCACGACGGCTGCCGACATCTCGACTTCTGTCTCACACGTCTCATCATCATCATCATCATCGTCATCATCATCATCATCATCATCACCTTCTTCTTCACCGCCAAGAAGAGCAAGTCTTCACGGACTCTGTCCATAAGAGTCTGCGTCTAATTGGACGTAGAACTCACCTTCATCGATGGGTTTGTGTGGGTTGGGTTGGGGGGGGGGGAGGGGGTGCCTAGTTGTATGTTTGTGTATGCATGCTTTTGAATGTATGTAAAACGACAGAGAGAGAGAGAGAGAGAGAGAGAGAGAGAGAGAGAGAGAGAGAGAGAGAGAGAGAGAGAGAGAGAGAGAGAGAGAGAGAGACAGACAGACAGACAGACAGACAGGCAGACAGACAGACAGACAGATAGGAATGGAGTAAGCAAACATGAGGGGAGAAAAGTGGAGAAGGTACGCTTGTGACTACTACATGAGATACAAGTAGAACCGACATCGTTCATATCCTTCAAATGCGCCTCTATTAGAATACTATTATTTCAATAGTGCCCCACAGCCGCAAGATGCATTCAACGGTGCACAACATCACTATAAAGAATTCACTAGCAGATATAGGTGAAGACGGGGTAAAAAGCCCATGGGCGGGTAAAAAGCCCATGCCAATTATCGCATAAAATGAAGCAAATTTCAGTCAAATGTTGCCCATGAGACGAACGCTAAACATTAACACTCATCTCATGGGCTAAATTAAACTGGAATTTGCTTCATTTCATGATTTGCTCATATTCTGATCGCTTCTCGGCCTTTTGGCTAAGACAGTGATTCAGGAATAGAAATTTTTGTTTATACCCTGGTTGGTTTGTTCAGCCCGTCGTACATGTAAGCGAAAGAAAGCCGATACGCGACGTTAAACTGAACTTCCATCCTTCATTTCATGAGATAATTGGCATGGGCTTCTTTCCCGCTCATGGGCTTTTTACCCCGTTCTTACCCTACTATGCTTGCACAAGCAAAGTCCACGTTGTAAAAATGCTTTCCCTGATTTTATTCGATTTGCAACAAAATCTCTACGAGCATAGATAACGTGGCAAACGTTATTGAACAGTTGAACATGCCCAAATGTTTTTGCTGCCAACGAATAAACGATCGTCGAAGACAAAAAGGGCCTGCTACACGTCAACTTAACATCGTACGACTGTACGATGCGATTCGATCACGTGGTATCGAAGAACAAATCGAGGGGTAATTAATTGCTTAAACG
The DNA here is from genome assembly GCA_017654935.2 of Phymorhynchus buccinoides. NCBI lineage: Eukaryota > Metazoa > Mollusca > Gastropoda > Neogastropoda > Raphitomidae > Phymorhynchus > Phymorhynchus buccinoides. The sequence continues at coordinate 14,162,754 of CM065685.1, forward strand.
TGTTATCACCCTTCTTTTTTTTCCTTTTGTGACAACGCGTTTAGGCAATTACGCCTCGAAATTTGATTCGCGCTCCGAGACCACGTAGTCGAATCGTATCGTACAGTTGTACGATTTTAGTTGACGTGTAGCCGGCCCTTTAGGAAGAGCGTGGTGGGTGGGTAAGGCGTGTGTGTGTGTGTGTGTGTGTGTGTGTGTGTGTGTGTGTGTGTGTGTGTGTGTGTGTGTGTGTGTGTGTGTGTGTGTGTGTGTGTGTGGTGTTACGTTAGCTTGTGCAAGTGTGTATGTGCGTTTGTGTGCGCGCGTGTGCATAAGTATGTATATGCATGTGTGTGTGCGCGTGCTTTTGTGCAAGTGTGTGTGTGTATGTGTGTGTGTGTGTGTGCGCGCGCGCGCGTGTGTGTGTGTATGTGTGTGTGTGTGTGTGTGGTCGCGCGTCTAAGTGTATGTATGTAAACTCTGTGTGTGTGTGTGTGTGTGTGTGTGTGTGTGTGTGTGTGTGTGTGTGTGTTGCGTGTTGTGCGTGTGCGTGTGCGTGCGTGTGCGTGCGTGCGTGTGTGGCGTTGTGTGTGTGTGCGTGTGCGTGCGTGCGTGTGCGTGCGTGTGTGCGTGTGCGTGTGCTTGCGCTCGCGCGCGTGGTTTTGCGTACGTGCGTGTATGCGTGCACGCATGCGTGTGTTTGTGTGTGTGTGTGTGTGTGTGTGTGTGCGCGCATGCATGCATGCGTGCGTGCGTGCATGCGCGGGCGCGCGCGCGGTGCAAGCCTAAATGCCATAATAAAAATAGGGTCTTCATTCAACCCGTCCTACAAGTACAAGTACAAGTAACCACGCTCGATCTGATCCCCTACTATAACCAGTCTGAGTCCGCTCTCACGGCACGAATAGAAATGCAACAATTAGCATTAGCAACGCTTCCACCCAGCAGATCAGGCCCTGTACGTATGCATGAGTGCGTCTGGGACATTCAAAACGGGGAGTAGATTAGTATGTAAACTAGTCTTATTAAATCAGTTTAGTCTAATTTACATACTAGTTCCCCGTGACAGCCATATGCGTGTGTTGTGTGTGTGTGTGTGTGTGTGTGTGTGTGTGTGTGTGTGTGTGTGTGTGTGTGTGTGTGTGTGTGTGTGAGAGAGAGAGAGAGAGAGAGAGAGAGAGAGAGAGAGAGAGAGAGAGAGAGAGAGAGCACGAGAGAGAGAGAGAGAGTGCGTGTGTGTGTGTGTGTGTGTGTGTGTGTGTGCGTGCGTGCGTGCGCGCGCGTGCGTGTGCGTGTGCGTGTGCGTGCGTGCGTGTGCGTGTGCGTGTGCGTGTGTGTGTGTGTGTGTGTGTCCCTCATGCTGTCCATCATGACAGTATGTCGTTGGCTTCTGCAAAGTTCATTATCCTGCTGACCAAGATGTGTTCTAAGCGAGGCGAAAATGGTGTTTTACGTCCTCTTGGTCTGAATCAGACACATATGGGACATTTGTGAATACAAATATGGGGGGAACAATGCTGGAGGCAATGCCCGGAGGCAGTACGAAACCAGTAAAGTCCCGATTTTTTTATATTAAGACAGATAGCTGTGGCGGTGACCACGCCTCGGTTAAACCTCATCGGCTATGGCACCGCCACAAGTATAATATACGACTCGTAGATGTGTTCTAATACCTTGCAGGGGACGCTTGTGAGGGAGATGGGGTGGTAATTTGACGGTGTGTAGCGATCTCCTTTCTTATTGGCCACTGCAACTAGGGTTATTAACGCCATCGACAGCGAGAGTTAAGCCCTTGTTGGTCAGTATTCCAAAGGGCATTCATTCTAGCAAAAGACAGCCATTTAGTGGCCTCAAATAGGGTTATTGGCGAGTTATTCATTTGTTTGGTCAGTACTCAAGCATCTACCAAGGGCATGCACTCTTGCAAAAGGTGGTCGTTGCAGTGACCAATAGACGGGCGTTACATTGGCTTGCTTGCAGTCACTTGGTGACATCTGCGAAATGGCTACGCGGAAAGAATACAAATCCATTTCTAAAACATATTTTTCTTTTTCAAATACAGTCTTGAATGATCGATATGATATGTATTTATCTGAGAGAGAGAGAGAGAGAGAGAGAGAGAGAGAGAGAGAGAGAGAGAGAGAGAGAGAGAGAGAGAGAGAGAGAGAGAGAGAGAGAGAGAGAGAGAGACAGACAGACAGACAGACAGACAGACAGACAGAGACACACAGAGGCAGACAAACAGACAGATAGAGATAGAAACAGAGGCAATGACAGACACACAGAAATGGTCAATCACACATAATTATCTGTCCCAGATATTAAGTGTCAAACTGACCATTCTGAGAAAAGTATGTATTTGCAAACTTCAGACATTTCTCTTTCTAATGATACAAGAACCATTCTTGAATCTTTTTTCCGTTCCAAAGTGATGAGTATTTAAAGTTAGTAGGGTGAGTGTCGGCCATTTTGAGAAAACACAGTCTGAATTATAGCCTAGCTGAAGAAAATGCATTGACCTACTCGTTTTAAAACACTTATAAGACCACTTACAGACAATATTAAAGATTGTCTTTTATAAATATGAAAGATAAGATGTTAGAAAACACGAAAATACCCATATCTCAAAATTGACAAAAAAAATAGATTTTTGACTTTTGCGAGCCTGTTGTGAGAAACTAGCCCAGCGACTTAATGTCCCTTTCGTGGTGCTGGGTCACATATTAAGTGCCCAATCACTCTCATTAGAGCTGAGATTCTAAGCCTCCACCCAGCTTGTGTACCCAAGGCATGGGGCAGTCATTCATTCGATCGCTGTCCACTCACTTAAAAAAGTCCTGAAAGTGTCTCTGCTAAGGAGTCAGGGGGGAGGCAATGAAATATGGCTTTATGGTTTTCACCTGGAGTCGATATGGGCTTCGTGTGAAGAATCTAGGAGCGATTAACCCATACACCAACAGGGCCAATGCTCTCTCTGTCTCTGTCTCTCTCTCTGTCTTTCTATCTGTCTCTGTCTCTGTCTGTCTGTCTCTGTTCTCTCTCTCTCTCTCTCTCTCTCTCTCTCTCCATCTCTCTCTATCTCTCTCTCTCTCTCTCTCTCCCTCTCTCCCCTCTCTCTCTCTCTCTCTCTCTCTCTCTCTCTCTATCTCTCTCTCTCTCTCTCTCTCTCTCTCTCTCTCTCTCTCTCTCTCCCCCCCCCCCCCATGATCAATAGCGATGTTCAGGCAATTTCTGCTAAATTTCGTTTGCTCGTTGTTTTGTGTTTGTTTGTGTTTTTGTTTTTGCTCTGCTCTATGTTTTACCTGTAGCCCCCCCCCCCCCCACATTCTCTCCCCCTCCCCCATCTCTCTCTCTCTCTCTCTCTCTCTCACTCTCTCTCTCTTTCTATCTGTGGAGAAAAAAAAGCGTTGTATGCCTAAAATTGCTTACTTCATAACCATAGTAAAAATACAATGTCCCCCCCCCCTCTCTCTCTCTCTCCTCCCTCTCCTCTCTCCCTCTCTCTCTCCCCTCCCTCTCTCTCTCTCTCTCTCTCTCTCTCTCTCTCTCTCTCTCTCTCTCTCTCTCTCTCTATGTGGAAAAAGCGTTGTACGCCTAATTGCTTACTTCATAACCATATTAAAAATACAATGTCCTCTCTCTCTCTCTCTCTCTCTATCTCTCTCTCTCTCTCTCTCTCTCTCTCTCTCTCTCTCTCTCTCTCCCTCTCTCTCTCTCTCTCTCTCTCTCCTCTCTCTCTCTCTCTCTCTCTCTCTCTCTCTCTGCCTCTCTCTCTCTCTGGAAAAAAAGCGTTGTATGCCTAATTGCTACTTCATAACAATAGTAAAATACAATGTCCTCTCTCTTCTCTTCCCCCCTCCCTTCTCTCTCTCTCTCTCTCTCTCTCTCTCCTCTCTCCTCTCTCTCTCTCTCTCTTCTCTCAGACTCTCTATCTTCTCTCTCTCTCTCTCTCTCTACCTCTTCTCTCTCTCTCTCTCTCTCTCTCTCTCTCTCTCTCTGTGGAAAAAAAAAGCGTTGTATGCCTAATTGCTACTTCATAACAATAGTAAAATACAATGTCCTCTCTCTCTCTCCCACCCCCCCCCCTCTCTCTCTCTCTCTCTCTCCTCTCCTCTCTCTCTCTCTCTCTCCCTCCCTCTCTCTCTCTCCCTATCCTTTCGCAAAGGGTGTGTGCATGTTTCAGCATAAAATCATATCCATCGTGGCTATATTAATTACTGTACACTCACTTGCTGCCTTCCAAAAAGTGATGTCGACACACAGAGCTGATATAAATATTATATCTGTTTCTTTCATTCTAGCTTATTTTCAACACGCACGGACAAACATAAAAACCAAACCACGCTAAAAAGAATTTATGTTTTATATTCGTAAATAAAAACCTCGAAGAAAAGGCGTTCACTAATAAACGATGAGGGACAGGCAACATACAACGTTAAGTTTGGAAGGGAAAGAATAATAATAATAATACAAAAAATACCGATTGACATCTTCAAGTTAAATGTGTCCTTTAAAGGTGAACCCTGACGGATGAGTCTTTGCCAGAAACGCGTCGAGATCACAAGAAAGACAGCCTTTTCAAGGATCGGAACACTCACTTTGGCCTCTGGTTTCCCAGAAATCAAACCGTCAAAACGGCGATTCATCCTTGGCGGAGATGCCGGAGGAGAGAGAAGCTATTTTGGACGGGGTGGGTGGAGGCCACTTATGGTGTTTGAAGCTTCTTTTTTATTTGTAGTGCAGTCCAAAAATATTGGAGGTATTTTCTTTGTTGTGAGCGAAACTCCTTTAGATAAACTGTATAAAATAAAAAAAAATTAAATAAAAAAAAGGCTTGTATCGTGAAAATTTCGTGCAAACGATTTGGTCTAAACTCAGGCGGCCATTAACATAGAAAGACTTTGACTTCCAGCACCTCCGCCAAGGAGGAATCGCCGATTTGACGGTTTGATTTCTGGGAAACCAGAGTAAAGTGAGTGTTGCGATTTCTGTAAAGGGCGTTTTTTCTGGTGATCTCGACGTGTTTCTGGCAAAAACTCATCCGTCAGGGTGCCTCTTTAAAATCACACCGACCAGTAAAAAGAAGCCATATTCAACCATCTGTAAATCACAGAGACACAACAAACACACACAGACAGATACACAGGTATAAAGATAAAGCAGCAGACAAAAGAGTAATTGATATGTTTTACCTGTGCATGCCTCACAGGAGCCGAAGCGGGCCTTTTAGACCGTGGTACTGTATGCCTTCTGGACGAACCAGCACCGGTGGAGGATTCTTTCCGGGGCACATTTCCCCCCGGGGAGTCACCGTTCCCCTGGACACCGGCGGAGTCATCTGATGGTCCTACCGGTGTTGCGCTATTAGGAATCACCACTCGTATCTGAATCGGCATTCTTCGGCTGATTCCGTTCTACCTCTGAATGGTGGTGCAATCGAGCGTAGTCGGGTCCTCTTTGATGTTCCGTTAGTTGCGTACGAGTGTGTGTTTTTCACGGTGTAGGGTTGTTAAAATCTGAAATAAAAACCAGAAAGGATATAAACATGGCGAATCCGATCTGAATTTTATTAGTGTCATATAAAACCTTGTATTGGTTTTAAAGGGCAATAAACATTGATTCTGATTCTGATTCATATAATGGGCCATTCTTCTTCTTCTCCTTCTCCTTCTTCTTCTTCTTCTTCTTCTTCTTCTTCTTCGTCGTCTTCTTCTTCTTCGTCGTCGTCGTCGTCGTCGTTGTCGTTGTCTTGTCCTTGTTCTTGTTCTTCTTCTTCTTGTTCTTGTTCTTCTTCTTGTTCTTCTTCTTCTTCTTCTTCTTCTTCTTCTTCTTCTTCTTCTTCTTCTTCTTCTTCTTCTTCATTGATCGCTCAGACAGTTCTCTTTCAACTATGAGCGCAGACGCGTCATGCTGCAGTTATTCGCCGGACTAAAGAAATAGTTAGCCCCAGCGTGTCCGTCTTCGGATGGAGAAAATCTTTGAACGAATTTCTTGAAAAAATAGGCAGAAGAATGAACCCCGGTTAGGCAGAAAGATAGTGGATGACTGTAAGCAAAGGGGAAAAGGCAGAATCAAAGAGAGTGACAGAGTAGAGGAAGTTACAAGTACAGAACTCCCAGAAGGTGGGGGAACTAATTGTATGAAAGACCCCCATCCCAGTATCCCCACGTATGAATGGTAGGGGGAGTGTTAATACTGTTATGTTTTTCTTCTGTGGGGTTTGTATCTTTTGATACTAAAGACAAATTTGTTCGAAGCAAAACACCCCAACGCCCGTCAATGTTGTTCAAAATGGTTTTGTCTGTATAATGTCGTAAAATAGCGTACGTGGGTTTTTTTTATAAATACTAGCGCAACGCCGAGTACCGGTAACGCCTAGTGACGGTAACGCCAAGTACTGGTAACGCAACAACTCAACAAACTGATTGTTATTGCCATTGAGTGGATACGGAGGCATCTTAAGGCGGCGACAGACTATGTGGCTGCCTCATATGACTCGATCAGGTCGTGACGTAGACCAAATTTTGTTTCCCGCACAGAAGAGGTCACAAGCCACCTGACTCGATCAGACTCGATCAGTGAAATTTAGAACCCGCCCTATTCGGCCCTGTCACCTGACTGGGCTCCACTGAGTAAGATTGATCGAGTTAGATGGTATGCAAATGAGGTGAAACGTCACGACCTGATCAAGTCATATGAGGCAGCCACATAGTCTGTCGCCGCCTTTACGGAGGAAGGAAGGACTCATATTGTTGGTTCTGCGACTAAGCATCATCCTTCTCACCAATAGAAAGAATACTATAATATACGTATTGGGTGACGTTAGAATAATGCCACTGGAATTTCGATATCGGTGGGGGGAAATTGCTTGAAGGGAAAATGGGATGTGAAAAGAGATAGTGGTGTAGAGTGGCACAGAGGTATCGCGTTCGCCTCGTGTCAAGTAAACCCGAGTTCGAACCTTGGTACAGGGGATTTTTCCTCTCACTTTACACTAGGCCTTACGGTCTGAACGTGGAGTCTTTCGGAAGAGACGATAAACCGAGGTCCCATGTGCCCATGCACTTAGCACACGCTAAACCCAGTGGCGACGAACAAGTTATCATTTGGTCAAAATTTACCACCACCACCCTTTTCCTTCATCATGAGTCACACAAATCGCATGCAAGGTTTTTTTGAAAATAACAAGTGGGTGGCGCGCCTCTGGCTGCGACGTGCTCTCCAGGTGGGAGCAACCCGAATTTAACAGAGACGCCTCTGTGACTACAAAGTACCTAATACAAATAAATACTAATAGATGGGATGAGGATGGGAGGGTAGGAGGATAGGAGAAAAACCAAAAAGCCTGAATATACAAAGAGCTCGCGGTCCGCAGCTGACTGAAGCCGGTTTTTGTTTTTGTTATGTACTCCCACCCTTTCACCTACACTACAGGTGGGGATCATTGTGAACTCGCTCACTGCCTGCTACAACACTAACACTTCCCACCTTCCACCTTTTCACCTTCCAGGTGGGAAGTGAGAAAGTTGGCTTCATTCTTTGCAAGGTTTGTAGGCTGCGAAGTTATCACTCTTTGTAACATTTAGGCTTTTTGGGGGTAAAGCTGGAATTCCACATACCGAAACGGCAACGGAAAGAACAGCTTTGTGTTGATCGCTCACACTAAGTGTCTACTGCCTGAATCCATTAACACGAAACGTCAACGGCACGTCATCAGCAACGCTGACGGCAACGAAACGGCATGAGGTTTCTGATCATGTTGCTTCTTCTTCTTCTTCTTCTGCGTTCCAAGGCCATATTATGGCCATAATGGGTAAGGTACGTATGTGTCCGGTTTTCAGTTTTCACTGGTCTCCCCGCTGCGTACAGCCGACACATTCCGATTTCGGAGGAGCTCAAAGGAGAAAAATGATTTGGAAGACGTTTCTGAAAAAGAATGCGGGAGATTGGGCCAATAAGTCAGAAAAATAGTAAAGGATGATAGAAAGCAAAGGGAAAAGGCAGAGTCAAAGATAGTGGCAGATTAGAGGAAGAAATTACAAGCACAGAACTTCCAAGAAGGTGGGGAACTATTTTTTACGAAAGACCCCCCCCCCCAAGGGGAGAGATTCGTGGAGGGAGCGGGATCGTGCAGATCCCTGTATGGAGGCACGAGGCATCCAACCACTACCCCATGATCATGTTGCGAATTGTGCCGTTGCCAGACACGAAATAGTATTTTGTAGTGTTGTGTTGCTGGTATTTGGTATTTGGTATTTTGGTATATTTGGTATTTTGGTATTTTGGTATTTTGGTATTTGGTTATTTGGTATTTTGGTATTTGGTATTTTGGTATTTTGGTATTTTGGTATTTGTTATTTTGTATTTTGGTATTTGGTATTTTGGTATTTGGGTATTTTGGTATTTTTGGTATTTGGTATTTTGGTATTTGGTATTTTGGTATTTGGGTATTTTGGTATTGATTTGGGGTTTGGTATTTTGGTATTTTGGTTTTTTGGTATTTGGGTATTTTGCTATTGGGTATTTGGGTATTTGGTACTTGGGTATTTTGGTATTTGGGTATTTGTATTTGGTATTTTGGTATTGGGTATTTGGGTATTTTTGTATTTTGGTATTTGGTATTTTGGTATTTTGGTATTTTGGTATTTTGGTATTTTGGTATTTTGGTATTTGGTATTTTGGTATTTTGGGTATTTTGGTATTTTGGTATTTGGGTATTTTGCTATTGGGTATTTGGGTATTTGGTACTTGGGTATTTTGGTATTTGGGTATTTGTATTTGGTATTTTGGTATTGGGTATTTGGGTATTTTGGGTTGGTTTTTTTTTTTGGGGGCACAGGGTGAGGAAGGGGTGTGGGCACACTTGGAAAACCTAGCTATCAATTTGGCCATACCATGCAGCGGGATTTCTCCCAGTTCTTATAATAATAATAATAATAATAATAATAATAATAATAATAATAACTCTTATATAGCGCCGTTCTCCTGGCGCAGCAGGACTCACAGCGCTTTACAAAAAACATACATACAATAATCATGAATATCTTACTGACTTTCAACTGCCGTGGGGTTTTTACGTGCGTAAAACGCACGGGTCAGACTAGCTTCAAAGTCCCCATCCGAAGGACTGGACGTTCAGTTCGATTTTCCTGTCAAGCTAGAAAGAAAGGGCGAGGAGGCCGGGATTCGAACCCGGGTCACTCACGCTGCAGTCACGCATTACAGTTGGCAGGCGAACGTCTTAACCACTCTGCCACCTTTCTCCCTGAAATATGGGGACAGCACCATGAAATTTGAGAAGACAAAATGCCTTCGGTCAGCTATAAAAAGGAGTGGGTTTGGGTCGAGGTCATCACTATATTATACTTGTGGCGGTGCCATAGCCGATGAGGTTTAACCGAGGCGTGGTCACCGCCACAGCTATCTGTATTAATTATAAAATAAAATCGGGACTTTACTGGTTTCGTACTGCCTCCGGGCATTGCCTCCAGTATTGTTCCCACCATATTTGTATTCACAAATGTCCCATATGTGTCTGATTCAGACCAAGAGGACGTAAAACACCATTTTCGTCGTCGAGGTCATCACTTTAACCACGTGCACACGCATTTTGTTCTGACATTATCTAAGGGAAAGGGCGCCCTGTCGTTTCCGTTATATTGATGCAAAACTTCGAGTTTCCTCATGAAAGTTTCAGGACAGAAACGAAAAACCAAACCCAACCCAACGACATCCGTTTCGCCTGTATGGAATTACAGCTTAAAGGATCGAGCAGCCGAGCCAATCACCACACTTGGTCATAACACTTATTTTGGTGAATAAACCTTTTCTTACTTACTCTTTTGAAAAATGAAGTGCGCCCCTTTTTAAAAATAACAAGTGCAACGCCGAGCAGCTGCAAAGTCCCCTCGCAGCATCGCCGAGCTACTCCGAAATCGGAAAGTGTCGGTTGTACACATACATAAAAACGCATGAAAACAGCACGTAACTACATAAAAACGCATCAAAACAGCACGTAACTGAATAGGTTTTTTTTTATATAGCCTTGGGGTTCGGATCCGTGATTTGAGCGCGCGCGATCATGCGCACACGAGCGCACAGAAAAATTCATTACAACTGTGTTATAGACCATTCATTAAGAAATGTGAAACAAACTGCATTGAAATACATGCAAAACTTCGCGAGATATTAGCGATTATGTGTTTCGGGGTTTGAACCCCGTAACTGGCGCGACCTTGACCTTAATGTAAGACTAAATACATCAGTGGATAGCTTGCATCTTGGCAAACTAGTATACCAAATTGGATGATGATACACTGAATAGTTTTTTTTGCGAAAAACGGACGAATAGCCGGACGGACGGAGGCACGCCGGACGGGACGGAGGCACGCCGGACGGACGGAGGCACGCCGGACGGACGGAGGCACGCCGGAACGGACGGAGGCACGCCCGGACGGACGGAGGCACGCCCGGACGGACGGAGGCACGCCGGACAGACGGACACCGGACGGACGGACCAGACAAAAACAATAGCTCCCCGAACCTTCGGCTCGGGGACTAATAATTCTTTAAAATGTATGATAATACACCTGAAGGACAGGAAGACCCGCCATGTTTGAGGG
>CM065685.1:14179208-14184208 GCA_017654935.2 Phymorhynchus buccinoides
AGAGAGTAGAGAGAGAGAGAGAGAGAAAGAGAGAGAGAGATAAGAGAGAGAGAGAGAGAGAGAGAGTGAGAGGAGAGAGAGAGAGAGAGAGAGAGAGAGAGAGATAGAGAAAGAGAGAGAGAGAGAGAGGTGAAAGATAAGAGAGAGGAGAGAGAGAGAGAGAGGGTTAGAGAGAGAAAGAAAGGGTGAGAGAGAGAGAGATAGAGAGAGAGAGGAGAGGAGAGAGAGACAAACAACGGGCAATACAAAGAGAGAAGGTAGCAACGAAAACTAAACACAAAAAACTAAATCAGAGTAACTGAGAGAAAGAAGAGACAGAGAGGGATCAAAAGAGAATCAAGGAGAACATAACAGGCAGACAGATAGACAGACACAGAAAAACACTCAAACACACAGGACACAGACATGACGTGCATGCATAGCCTACCAGAGAGGATATTAAAGCGAGACAGAGGGACAAAATTGGACTGACATACAATCCAACAATGAAACAGACAGATAATTAATCTAGAGGCAGCTGCTCAGCGCAGAGACTACACGCCGTCAGGCAGAAAAACAAACAGAACACCACATTAGGAATTGCTCGGAATAAACTAAGGGGAGTAATTACCAATGGTGTGTGGAGTGATTCTTGTGCCTAATTCAATCAGTCACACAGGGGAAGTCACTCTACATCAGCTCCTCGTAGCCTATCGAACTGGTGTGTTTGGCAGAACATACAGCACTTAGAACACCGTGCGTCATTCTAAAAAGTTATTCATTTAGATTTTTACGTCACATTCGCCAGCTTTATAATTGTGGCCACTGGGCCACCCCTAATTTTGCGAGGACAAAAATGTTTGCAATCGCTGACTCCATCCTGCGGTGTTCAAGCTTCGACGCCATTGTTGAATTGTTGCTATGGTTATTTGACCGAGTATGGAGGTAAGCAACCTCTAATTTTCACGAAGCGCTCTCCCCTAGGAGTGGTTTTTTTTTTTGTGTCTTCCGAAATCGTCCTATCGGGACATTTTTTCATCGTTTTGGGTTGTTATTAATTATATCCACTATAACCGAAGCATGCCCATGCGGAGACGGACCTCGTGAATGTAAGTCATAAGTCATAAGTCAAAGTGTTCTTTATTGTCCTTGGCATTGGCACGCACCTGGAAACTTGTCTTCCCCGTGGCAAATAAAAATATTAAATAACAAGTTTGAAACTTAATTTACATTAACCCTTTCCGCCGCCAGCATTTGTCACCCCCAAATACAGTAAGCTTACTGGGTAAGATAAAAACTGTTCTGTCAATATTGATAAAGTATGTGACATGATTAGCATCATATCCTATCTTGAGACCTCCCCAAAACAAACTAATATAATAGGGTCTTCGGATAACATGCCCCTGATTTGATGCCTTTTTGGTGACATTGGTGTTAAACCATTGTGTTGCTCAATGCGACATTGGCGGTGAAAGGGTTAACAAATAGACTCTGTAACTCTCCACCACAAACCCAATGTTGAGCATGGTCTTTCAACACGTGCCCACGTCCACATTCCACTTCCCCAACAAGAAGATGAGGCCAGACCCAAACGCCACTGAGGAAAACTGCAGGGAGGCCTGACCGATCTTCCAGGCGACTGCTGCATTTCGTGCGGGGCTGCTGGATCTCCATCTGAATGTGATCGAACGAAGAAGAAGAAGAAGGACACCCGGCTGACAGAGAGAAAGAAAGAAAGAAAAGAAAAGAACGAAAGATCAAAGAAAGGAAAGAAAGAAAGAAAGGAAAGAAAGAATCAAAGAAATGAAGAAAGAATCAAAGAAAGAAAGAAAGAAAGAAAGAAAGAATCAAAGAAGAAAGAAAGAAAGAAAGAATCCAAGAAGAAAGAAGAAAGAAAGAATCAAATGAAAGAAAGAAAGAAAGAAAGAAAGAATCCAAGACAGAAGAACGAAGAAAGAAAGAATCAACGAAAGAAAGAAAGAAAGAAAGAATCAAGAACGAAAGAAAGAAAGAAAGAAAGAAACAATAGATCAATAAGAAGAAGAAAAAGAATCAAAGAAAGAAGAAATCAAAAGTAAGACTGCAAAGTGAAAGAAAGAAAAAGTAACTAAAAGAAGAAGAATAAAGAAAGAAAGAATAAAGAAAGAAAAAAATACAAATAACGAAAAGGAACGAAAGAAACGAATCAAGAACGAAAGCTAAAGAAAGAAAGAATCAAAGAAAGAAATAAAGAATATATGGAGTTTTTAAGGAAAGGTTTGGGCAAAACAAGCAAAAACCAGCATAAAATTTTAAAAAACGAGTGTAGGACAAGACGAAAGAAAAAAAAGAAAAGACAGACAGAATCCAAAAAGAAAAGATATGAATGCAGGACCATCAAACTAACAAAAAAGGAGTGGGAAGTGAAGATCTGTTGTTTCGTTGTTGTTGATTTTTTTTGTTTGTTTGTTTGTGTTGTTGTGGTTGTTGTTGTTGTTGTTGTGTTTAAAATGAAGAATGAAAGAAAGTATAATGCTGATCCTGAAAAAGAGACAAATGTCATAAATTTAAACAACAAAGTCCGAGAGGAAGAGGAGAGAGGCAAAATAATGCGGATCAAGTAAAAGAAGGAACGCAACAGGAGAGAGAGAAGACCGACAGACGAGAGAAAAAGAATGAAGAAGAGAAAGAAACGAAAGAGGCTGGGGACAGAACAGACTGAGCAAGACCGAGCCGGGCTCCTCCAGAGACCCCCGTGTGGGGTTCTAATGATGAAGTCTACTAAAATTCTAAGGGGGGCAGGACGCCTCTAAGACGAAATGTGCATGGGGTCCCCAGGGATGCACTAGAAGCAATTCGTTTTAGTAGCATTTGCAATGCCACTACTTGGACCCCTCTATACCCCAAAAAAACCAGGACCCTATAGGACCCTCTATGGTGTAAGTAAAGGAGTCTCTGGGACCCCCTGTTTTGCAGGACGATTAGGAGCCCTGACAGAGAGACACAGAGGACAGACACAGAAGAATTGAGGAGGCTGCATGATTCTCTGCTCGTGCCATATGAGAGAAAGAGACAGACAGAACAGGACAGAGAGACAGAGACAGACATAGAATGAAGTGAGGGCATAGGTTCTCCGCAATATGAGAGAGAAAGAAACAGACAGACAGATAGACAGAGAGACACAGAGACAGCGAGAGAGAATGAAAGGATGGGCAGAGGTTCGGGCAGATATGCAGAGAGCCGGAGAGACAGGACCCAGACAGCGAGACAGAGAAGTACAGGAGCCAGAGGAGACAATGACGGAGGGCAGAGGTTCATGCCAATAGGAGAAAAAAGAAGACAGACAGACAGCCGCGAGGAACCGAGAGGACAGAGAGACACAGAGAACAGACGAAGAATATGAAGGATGGCAGATGTTCTGGCAATAATGAGGAAGAAATAGACAGACGAACAGGAGAGACATAGAGACAAGAAAAAGAATACAGACAGAGAAATGAAAGAGAGGATGCAAGTTCTGCAATATGAAGAAGAAATAGACAGACAGACAGAGAGGAAAAAGAGGAGAAAGAGCACAGACAGAGAATGAAGGAGGGCAGAGATTCTGCAATATGAGAAGAAAAAGACAGACAGACAGCGCGACAGACGGACACAGACAGACAGAGACAGACAGAGAATGAAGGAGGGCCGATGTTCTGCAATATGAGAAGAAAGAGACAGACAGAACAAAAGAGACATAAAGAACCAAAAAAGAAAAACACAGAACATGAAAAGAACACAAAAACGAAAAAAAAAAAAAAAAGAAGAAAAATTAAAAAAAAAGAAAAAAGGGTGTATACACCCGAGGTTTCTGCGAAATATGAGAGAGACAGAGACAGACGGAGACAGAGAGACAGGCAGACAGACAGAGAATGAAGGAGGGAAGAGGTTCCGCAATATGAGATAGAAAGAGACAGACAGACAGCGAGACAGAGAGACAGAGAAGAGAGAGACAGAGAGACATAGACAGACAGAGAATGAAGGAGGGCGCGAGGGGTTCTGCAATATGAGAAGGGAACTGGGGGTTAGGCAGGGAGGGGGGGGGCGGGGGGGGGGGGGGGTGGGGGGGGGGTGGGGGGGGTGGGTGAATGCAAACGACTATTGTTCAACACAACCTGCTCTCGCAAAAACCACCTCAGTTCATTAGATCGACCGCTATTCCCGTTTTTTTCAACCCAGAACCTGATCAAATCGATCGTTTGTTCGATCGTGACTGATTGAATTTTCGAAGTCAATCAACCATTTTCTTTGGGCTCAGCTGTTTGGGGCAAATTAGCGTGAGACCAAGCGGAACACCGCTAATGGCTTTGGATCAAGCAAGGAGAATTTTTTTTTTTTTTTTTGTTTTTTTTTGTTTTGGGGCGGGAGGTTACCCCCCCTCTAGTCGGTTGACTTCACGGTCTTTTGAGATATAGCAACCGCTCTCATTGTTAAAAAAAAACAAACCTCTTCTTTTTTTTCTGTGCGATCGCTCAAGACAGTGTCCCTGTCTATTTGTGGAGCGGCAGAATTCGGTCATGCTCTGACCGTTATGCGCCTAACTAAGAAATGTACTTGTATTATATTTTAATGGTGTGGGGGGGTTAGGCCCAGCATGTCCGACTTTGGCTGGGTAGTAAATCATTAATTTCGAATATGATTTTTGAATGACTTTGTTTCTTGAAAAAAAAACCCAAAAAAGGCAGGAGATAGGACCGGTAAAGGCAGAAAGATAGTAGTATGATGACAGTAAGCAGAGGGAAAAGGCCAACTAAGTCAAAGAGAGCAGACTTTTCCTTCATGACAGAGTAGAGAGGAAGTTACAAGCACAGAACGTCCAGAAGGTGAGGTAACTGTTTGTACGAAAGACCCCCCGCGGTATCCCCACAGGGGGGAAAAGCAATTTCTGCGTTAACTTGCCCCTTTCCAACTGCCATGCCTGCCCTGTGTCTATCTACTACTACGGTGGGGGGCATCATCAGTGATGATGCCATAACTTTTGATGTCATGATATAATATAATATAAT
>CM065685.1:14186708-14189208 GCA_017654935.2 Phymorhynchus buccinoides
TTGTTGTCGTTTTTGCTGTTGCTGTTGTTGTTGTCGTTGTTGCCGCTGCCGTCGTCTCCGTCCTCCGTCGCCGCTGTTGTTCTCTCCTCCAGCTTCCTTTGTTTCTTCTTCATCTTCACCTTGTCTCCCTTTCCTTTTTCTTCGTTCCTGGCTTTCCCTCTTCCCCTCCTCCTCATTCTGTGCCTCCCTCTCTCCTCCTCCTCGTCCTCCTCTTCCCTCTTTTCTTCTTTCTTTTCATTTTCCTTCTTTTCTTTCTTTCCTGTCTTCTTTCTCTTTTTTTCTTTTTCCTTTCCTTATTCTTATTTTTATTTTCTTCTCCTCTTTTTTTCTGTATTCTTGTTTGTAGTATTTTGTTCTTACTCTCTTTTTTTCTTTTCTTTTTTTAATCGTTTCTCTCTCCCTTTTCTCGTTTCATTTTCCTTTCTTTTTTCTTTTTTGATGATTGACGATGATGATGAGTCCTGATGAAGATGATGCTGTGGTGTCCATCAAGGATTTGAGACACCGTGACAGGGCTGTCCTCCACGCTCCCTATCAAATCTATCCTGGCGTCAACCAGGCCCGGGAGGAACAGACACCTGCAGCGTTGGTCAGGAAATTAGAGCAACACTCTCAAATACACATCCGTAAAGTGGATGAAGCTCGACTGTGTGGTCCCAGTCTTCCCATTAAGTCCACAGCACACTCACTCTGGGTAGGAGCCGGCCTAGGCCGGAAAAACCCACAAGACTCTGATGGGATTCGAACCCACGACCTCCCCAGTCACTAGTCCGCAACTCTAACCACTGACCTACGGGGGCTGGTGATTTCCGACTCCTAATCGTACCCGGGTGGGGTGGATGGGTGGGAAGAGAGGGGGAGACTACACCATTAGTAAGTTGTTGTTTTGTGACCACATTAAAGAAGTGTGTTTATTGACATGATGATGATGAAATCTGTTTAACGTCCTCCGGTCTGGAACAGACACATTGTGGGACATTAGTAGATATAAAGATGCTGGGAACGATCCTGGAGGCAATGCCCGGAGGCAGTGCAACGCCAGGAAAGTCGCGAATTTTTTAACAATACAGATATTGTCGTGTTTTTGAAGTGTGTTTAGTACTGTGTGTTGTAGGCGATATCTTAGATTAGAAGAATGCCAAATTATCAAATCAAAATTACCTATTTCAAAACTACAAGAAAATTAAACATTGGAATAAAAATGAAAATGTGAACAAAAACTGTTTTGGTTATTGTTTCAGTTCCTTATGGTGTATATTTAAAACAAGCGCGAAATCGCAATAGTTTGTGGCACGCGGTCTATTTTTACCACTCCAATCATGAGTTACCTCCCCTGGATTTTCAATAATTTTAATCTGTAAACCAGAATGTTATCTCTGCACCATTTCGTAACTTTTTATATCTTTTGGAAAACATTTAAAACTATGTATCCTACTTATACTCATCAAAAGAAGCACCGCATACTCGTCGTGACTGTTGTAGTGTCTGTATTACGTATGTTTATTATTTTGTACGCTTTTAAAATACATCATTTTAAAGAGCGGCCTCAATTAATTTTGAAGTGTAGCCTATAAGATATATACTTGTAGCGGTGCCATAGCCGAAGAGGTTTACCGGAGGCGTGGTTACCGCTACACCTATCTGTATTAATAAAAAAATCGGGACTTTACTGGTTTCGTACTGCCTCCGGGCATTGCCTCCAGTATTGTTCCCACCATATTTGTATTTACAAATGTCCCATATGTGTCTGATTCAGACCAAGAGGACGTAAAACACCATTTTCGTCGTCGTGTAGCCTCGATTTGAAGTGCGACAATTTTGGAACGACAAAGTGAGTTATAGGTTTGTGGCTTGAGCCACAAACAAAAACAGAAAACAATGAAATGAATCGATACGATAACACCATAACCGACAAAATAAACACGAGAAAGTCAAAGTCGAAGTCAAAAATGTTTTAGTGTTTAAGCCTCTGGCCCATGACAATAGGAATAAACAAATACATCGTGCAGATTACATTTCAACAAGACATTGATTCACGAGAGAGAGAGAGAGAGAGAGAGAGAGAGAGAGAGAGAGAGAGATTTAACCTTTGAGTTTGAACTCCCCTTCCTCCCCGTGGGGATACCGGGGGGTCTGTTGTAAAAATAGTTCCCCCACCTTCTGGAAGTTCTGTGCTTGTAGCTTCCTCTAATCTGCCACTCTCTTTGACTCTGCCTTTTCCCTTTGCTTTCTGTCATCTACTATCTTTCTGACTTATTGACCCATTCTCCTGCCTTTAAAATAAAAATCTTCCAAATAATTTGTCTCCATTGAGCTCTTCCAAAATCGGAATACGTCGGCTGTACGCAGCGGGGAGACCAGTGAAAACTGAAAACCGGACACATATGTACCTTACCCATTATGGCCATATGGCCTGGGAACGCAGAAGAAGAAGAAGAAGAAAAACTCTCCTTCCCCTACCCTTTGGCAACCCTCCCTTTTCTAATACCACTACCACTAC
>CM065685.1:14196708-14211708 GCA_017654935.2 Phymorhynchus buccinoides
CAACGCACGCTACAAGAGGAGGAAACACCTATTCAAATACAACACACGCAATAAAACCAAACATAGACACAAAGCAGAATATTCACAAAACACATCCACAGGCATTAATAACAAACAATAGGCACAAACATCAAGTCAAGTCACGTCAGGTCAAAGGAAAGATGGCCAAAGAGAGAAAATAAACAGTCAAACCAGTCAAATCAGTCAAGTCAGTCAACAAACATGGAAATAACGAAAAAGGCACGCAACAAACAAGAAAAACACCAGAAAACACAAATAACATACAAACATCTTACACACAGAAAATACACAAGACATACACAGAACACAAGACAAGACAAACATGTGACGTCACACAATAATTTTACCAAGAGGTGGCCAAAAAATGATACCTGCCTTACACAGGCAGGCACACTCCCACCTAAATCATGCTAGTTGATTTACCCAAAACCCAAAAATAGGGAGCGGTAGCTGCCCTTACCAGAAGGTCTCAACCATTGAGAGCCTTAAAAACCTTGAAGCTTTCACACCTGGAAAGTTATCCTTCAACTCATTCCATGAACCATACAATATCTACTTTGATATTTCAAAATCACTTTAGACAGCAAACTTCAACGTGACAAAACACCCTTTATCTTGACGAATTGACAATATGACTCAGTGCATCAATCTATTTCATCTCATGACAAGGTTTCAACTTATGGGAAAACCTTTGATGCGACATAAGCACAACTGCTTTACTTCCATAGTCTGGTCACTTTGATTAACACACATCTGAGTCCTCTTTTAATCTACATGCTTGACAAACAGAGTCATCTTTTGCACTGGTCTGACCAGGAAGACAGCAGAAGATGCAGGCTTGCCCCGGCTGTTCAACGACGATGACGCCATCTTCAGCTTGGCACTCCTCACCAACCCATCATCACTTGGATACACATCAATCACCCTGGCCATCTTCCAATCAGTGCGTAAGGTCTGGTGATCACGCAGCACGTTTCAGAGCGGCATCCCTGTTATCTGGCAGCTTCACAGCCTCTTCTCGGAATGGCAGAGGCATTTCATAGTGCCCCAGCTCGTTGATCTTGATGCTGTCGCTGACAATGTCAATAAACCTCAAGTCATCCTGTGATACACTTTTGTCCTCCAGTTCTACAAAGTCTTTTTCCAGCACACGTAACACGTCCTTGACAGAAACTTCTTTCACCTGAGCTTTGTAGACATACACCACTTCTTCCTCAGACTCTGCACATTCCTTCACGACAATTTGGTGGGAAGCCCCGAGCGCATCAAAGGCTGTGTTGACGACATCACCTCCCACCACACTCCATCCCAGCACAGTCCGTTGGGCGTAAGGCTGACCTTTGACAACTTCCAAAGGCATAAGGGCGTCAGAGCAGTTGTATCCGATGAGGAGTCCAACATAACACTCTGGATACGGTGGAGGCATCACCTCTGCCAGATGTCGAAGGTGAGGATGTTTCATGATGGTGTCTCTGGTCGGAAACTGTGATGGATCCACATCAAACTCCTCACGAGAAAAGGCGGCTGGCAGCTGGACGTATTCCCTTGAAGACAGCGCTCTGACTTGCAGGTCCTCGACCTTGAGACAATGGACCAGCTTCTTATGGTCCGTCATGGTAGACAACTCTAGAGTCGCTGGTCTGGATGGCAGCTTCAGCTCTTCAATCAGAGAGTCCACCACAAAGGTCGCATCTGATTGTGTGTCTAACAGAGCGTACGTCATTACTTCACGTTGAGGACTCTTGGCGTGTGACACAAGCACCGGAACAATCATGGTGGTGAGGGTGCGCCTCTTATCTGTCTTCACGTTGTACGTCTTTGCTGATTCTTCCGCCACTCCAGAGGACTTCTCTGAGTCAGTAGCTGCCGGGCTGTCATCACTTTGTTGCTTGGATTCGACCCGTGCTGCTCCATCTGGATTCCTTTTCCGGGCTTCATCTGCCGATGGCGCCTGTTCGTAGTGGAGACTAGTAGGATGTCTCTTCTTGCAGATGCTGCAGGTGGCTCTGTCTCGACATTGACGGGCACGGTGATCTGATGACTTTAGGCACCCATAACACAAGCCTTTCTTCATCACAAACTCCTTTCTCTCTTCCATCGGCTTGCTGATGAAACTTCGGCATTCCGTGATTTCATGTTTGGGTTTGTTGCAAAACAGACAGTGTGTAGGCTTCTCGTCACTCCCACTGATGAAGTTGTTTCTCGCCTTAACTGAAGTGTTGCTGGACGCAGATACTGGAAACTTTGGCGCTGAGGATGCTGTGGTAGCCATGATGCCGAACACTGGGTCGTTGCTCACGTCTGCTTCTTCTCCTACAAACTTCGTGAACTCCATGAACGTAGGATATCTTCCATTGTCCTTCTTCGTTGCTGCCACCTTTCTACACCATCGTAGAGACATCCAATCTGGCAGCTTTTGCACCAATCTCTTCATGTAGTGGGCGTCATTGAGGATGTCCAGGTTGCCTACTTCGTCAGCCGCCACCAGACATTGTTGCAGGAAGTCAGCAAAACTTCTGAGGGCAACGCAGTCTCGGTTCTTCACAGGTGGCCACTCTTCCAATCTCGTGCGAAAAGCCTGAGAGACGACGTATGCGTTGCCGAAACGCCTCTCTAATTGCTGCATGGCTTGCTCATATGCGTCTCTGTCCCTCATCAGAAAGAATCCACTCACTGATTCTTTGGCTATGCCCCCAATATATCTCTGCAGATACAGCAGTTTTTCGCTCGAAGGAATGTTCTTGTGTTCTATGAGGAATGAGAAGGAGGACTTCCAGGTTGGGTAGGACAGGGGGTCGCCAATAAAAACTACAGGCTCTTGCACAGGGAGTCTGCTCAGGGTGAGGGCATCAGAGAGCGCTTGGGTCATGGACCCCATTGTTGCATCCAAGGCTGGTGAGGTCATCATGTGGGGCGCTGATTCGGCTAACTTGTGTGGTCCAAGAAATGCCCATGAAGGCGTAGAATACTGGCTCGTGTCAGCTTGCAGAGAACGTTTGGTACCTTCACTGGCTTTGGCCGTACCATCGTTGGCTCTAGGGACGAAAATCTCCGCATTTGGTTGCAGCGGACGTTGAGGCAGCTCAGTCCCAGCGTTATTCACTCCAGAGGGGATCACTTGACTCTCTGAAAGGGACGTCTGCTGTTCATGTCGCACAAGGTGAGCTCTAGAAGGGGTAACTTCCATGCCATGCAGCTCTGAGAGTTCTGTGAGAAGGGTGCGCATACGTTGACCATAGTCAGGTGTGACGTCAGGATGCTCTCCTGTCGCTACACCACCGGAAGATAGGATCCCAGCATTTCTCGTGCCTGACGTGGTGGTGTGTACGATGTCAGCGTAGCTCGCCGTGAGACAAGCCTTCGTGAAGACTCCAGTTTGCAGCCCGACGACCTCAGAACCAGCGTAGCCTCCCGGGTCACCAGTTGCAACTGCGTTGATCTTCTGGGGTTCCCGTCGATATAGTGGGGGTTTCGTGTATATGGCAGCGAGCGAGGTCTCGTGGCCATGGAGAGTCCTTTCTATTCCAGGACGGCCAACATCAACAGACTTGATCGGCGCTTGGGGTCCAAAACACAGGGTCCGTGGTCTGGTGCCCAGATAAACGTCTGTCGTATAGGTTTCAGCAGCAGCAGCGTGAGGAACAGTTCTGATAGGGTTGGCATCTTCTGACTTCCTGCTGGTGAAGATCTGTTTTTTGATATCAGCAGGATCAGCCGCAGACAAACCTTGATGGGTAGCTCTAGTCAAAACAGAAGCCGCAGTCATCTGTCGTGCGTCGCCTATGTTCAGCGCAGGTTGGTGCTGTGGTGCGCCCGACGAAGCCGACATCAGAGAAGCCTGCTGTGCGTCGCCTATGTTCAGTGCAGGTTGGTTCTGCAGTGCGCCCGACGAAGCCGACATCAGAGAAGCCTGCTGTGCGTCGCCTGTAACATCAGGCATCGTCAAAGTCGTGGAGACTTGCTGTGTGACTTGATTGGGGTTGGACATCGACGACAACATCACATTTTTCATCAGGAGGGGATCAGCAAAGGTGGGGTTGAGAGGAGGATGCATAGAGGTAGCGTAATTCGTGGAGGTAGCAGAAAAAGGGGGGAGGGGCTGAAATTTCTCTTCAATGAGATCCATTAGTGGTAGATTGGGAAGGGTCGCTGGATTTTCGTCGAATTTGTCGACGGCCTCTATGATAGCTCGTTGCTCCGCCAATGCTGTAGCAAGTTGGTAATCTTCTAAAGCTCTTAGTTTGTCTCTCTTTAGCTTGCCAATCTCTACTTCTTTCTCCATTTCTTCTTCCTTCTTTGCAGCAAATAGCCTCTGTGTTCTTTCTTGTAACTTGAACTCTAAATCAGCCTCTTCTGCTTTCAATCTCAATTCCTGTGCTTCCCTCTCCGTCTTCAACTTCTGCTTCTCTGTCGCTACAAACAACTCTAGCAATTGTCTCTTCATCTCCTTCTGCATTTGCAGTCTCTGTTCTGCTTTCTTAGCCTTTTCCAGCTCTTCTTCTTTCTGTGTTTCTCCGTCTCTAGCTCTTATCTTAACCGATAAGGAGGCGGCTTTTACCACTGCGACCAACTTAGTAGCAGCAGACGAACTTTGGGATCCCGTCCTAGTATGAGAACTCTGTGTAGAGGACGATCTTCTGCTGGAGGAAGACTTCCTTCTTGATGACTCTCTCTGGCTTTTCCCTGACTTAGCCTTGCTTTTAGGCTTGTGTGGCGGTGTAGAACTCATGATGACTGAGATGATTTCTGTAATGACAGCGTTGATGACGCCCTGCATCTCAACTAAACCTGACTCCATCTCTTGGCTCCACCCTAGTTGATGAATCTCTGTTGCAAGGGAACGCAGGTCTTGCGCGTGAGCAGAAATGTCTATCTTGATTCCTTGCAGCACGTCAATCTCAGGTTTTTCTCTTCTTGTTTCCTCTCTTGCTGCCATTATGATATTTCTCAAGGTGCTGGCTTGGTTCCAAAATTGATTTGTTTTTATAGTCAACTGGTATTCTTTTCCCTTACTTGTCATTTTTCTCTCTCTCTTGTCTGACATTGATTCTCCTCCAACTGCGC
The DNA here is from genome assembly GCA_017654935.2 of Phymorhynchus buccinoides. Lineage (NCBI taxonomy): Eukaryota > Metazoa > Mollusca > Gastropoda > Neogastropoda > Raphitomidae > Phymorhynchus > Phymorhynchus buccinoides. The sequence continues at coordinate 14,201,794 of CM065685.1, forward strand.
CTTCCATTTCTTCTGTAATTACACCTTCTATGGCGTCTTTCTCTTGAGAGTATAGGCCGCCTTCCTCTTCTTCCATCGCTGCACCTTCCATTTCTTCTGTAGTTACACCTTCTAGGGCGTCTTTCTCTTGAGAGTACAGGCCGCCTTCCTCTTCTTCCATCGCTGCACCTTCCATTTCTTCTGTAGTTACACCTTCTAGGGCGTCTTTCTCTTGAGAGTGCAGGCCGCCTTCCTCTTCTTCCATCGCTGCACCTTCCATTTCTTCTGTAGTTACACCTTCTAGGGCGTCTTTCTCTTGAGAGTACAGGCCGCCTTCCTCTTCTTCCATCGCTGCACCTTCCATTTCGCCTGTCTCAACTTCCTCTTCTTCACCACTCGGGTCGCCTTTCGCAACTACTTTCGTAAGTGAGGTTGGCGGAAGACTCATTATTCTGTGTCACTGTTCTGTGTGTTGACCGAAAACCTATGGTCTTTCTCAAAGGGTTCTTGCTGTCTTATCCCTTTAATCTTCTAGTCTTCTTCCCTTCAGTCTTCCCGAATGACGTTCCACTTAGCTCTTCTTCTTGAGTTGTCGAATTCTGCGATGTCTGCTCGCCTGGCTAAATAATGAGCGCAAGTTAAAGCTTCTTCTCCATCAAAATACTAAACGTGACGCAGAACAACTAAGAAAACGTGGAAATGACGTCCCAAATGAAGACATGACGTTGTGGTGAGTTGGCCTCTCTGAGATGACATAATCTTGCTGTGACGTTTATAAAAAGGAAAAGGGCTGGAGGTGAACAAGTTTATCTTCAACTGTGGAACTAGATGGTGACATAATTACTTGCATGGGTCCGACGAGGAATAGTTTTTTCACTGTGGGCGCCCGTGCAAGACTTTCTGTGCTAAACGATCGTCGGAGGTAGACTAATGATACTCGTGTCTAGAGTCGAATGGAATGAAGTGGGTGGATGCATTCGGAAACTAGGCTCTCGTACAGCAGACTCAAAACGAGGAATCTTGAAGGAGGAGTGAGCAGAGTTCATTTATTCCATTACACTTCATACATCTTCATCGCAATGAGGCAAGGTACAGCCATTCAACTCGGGACAAGGTGAAAAAACTGCAAATAAACAACAACAAACCATAAGAAACCATATAGGGACAAAAGGCCCACAAAATCCCACTAATTACGAAACCATAATTTACTTTACAGCTATAACGCCAAACGAAAAGACTTTACCAAAACGTAACCAATCGGCCGAATAACAACAGTTACAATTAGGCCACTTTTAGATAAAAGGGTTACGAAAACATCAGCCAAAAAACCCTCAAATCATGATCGAAAAAACAAACTTGGCAAGTTTGGAAAACAATTTGAATTCAATAGTGAACTCAGATCTCACATGTATCATCAAAGATCATCGTAAAAATATAACTGTCCTTGAAAGTAAAGCAAAGAAAAACGTTCAAACACTGATCTCACAATCGATGAAAAACGACAGTCCACAACATACCTTTGACTCCACTAGGTTTTCACAGGGAATACAAGTCTTACAGCGGACTCAACTTGGGGCCTCAAAACTCATCCACAGGCATTAATAACAAACAATAGGCACAAACATCAAGTCAAGTCACGTCAGGTCAAAGGAAAGATGGCCAAAGAGAGAAAATAAACAGTCAAACCAGTCAAATCAGTCAAGTCAGTCAACAAACATGGAAATAACGAAAAAGGCACGCAACAAACAAGAAAAACACCAGAAAACACAAATAACATACAAACATCTTACACACAGAAAATACACAAGACATACACAGAACACAAGACAAGACAAACATGTGACGTCACACAATAATTTTACCAAGAGGTGGCCAAAAAATGATACCTGCCTTACACAGGCAGGCACAGTAGGGGAAGACGGGGTAAAAAGCGCATGGGCGGGTAAGAATCCCACCCCAATTATCTCATGAAATGAAGCAAATTTCAGTCTTATTTTGCCCATGAGACGAGCGTTAATGTCTAGCATTCGTCTCATGGGCAAATTTGACTGAAATTTTCTTTATTTCATGAGATAATTGGGGTGGGCTTCTTACCCGCCCATGCGCTTTTTACCCCGTCTTCCCCTACGACTCTCAGTCTCCAAATCTGGTTCTCCCTGTTTCATGACAATGACCCTAGGCTGATCCTAACCCTATCCTGTTGTTTCTGAGAACGACAGTATGTAGTTGCTTCTCGGTGAAATGTTCAGTTTGAAAATTTCAAAGGGGGGTGTCTAAGTTATAATTCAGCCTCACTAATTCCATATGGATTTCACTATGTGAATGACAACAGTTAGGCCGAGTTCACATAAGACACGTAAGTTCCGTACGGAAAACCCTAAATAAGGGGGGGGGGGGGGGGGGGGAAAGATGGATAAAAGTTTACGTATATAGGGGAAATTCGGACACGTGCGCAAATCTTTTCCCTTCTTTGTTTCACTTATTTATGGATTGCGCACAGGTTTCCGCATGGAATTTACGCTTACACGGCCTTATCACTCCTACTTCTCTCTTGCTGTCACGATTATTTGAATTAAATCACAATTTACTGTTAGATTACTTCCATGTTGCTAGCTAAATAAACTAACACTGTGGGCACTTTTCTTCAATTACACCGTTTGGGGATTCCTCCTCACACACAAACACTCCCCGCTTTTTATTGATTCAGCTTATGGGCATGCAAAGACACACATAGAAAAAGGCAGAAAACCTGAATTGTTGTATAGTCTTATGGTTTATAACCCTTTCTCTTTCCCGATCTCCTCTTCCTTCACGTTCTATTCTTGGTTTAATCAATGTTTCCTTGTTTGTTTTTCTATTCCATCCTCTAATGGATGGGAGGTTGAAGGGAGGTGGGTGTTAGTGTGTTGTGTTATGATTATATGCAATGCATTCTCTAATGTAATCATTTTCATAGAGATGTATGGTGAGGATACGTGAACCAGTCTGTTAGAAATGTGTGTACGAATGGTGAGTGAAAAGGGCATTGAGTTGCTTTGCAAGATTATGCGCTATATAAGCATTATTAATTATTTCTGTACATAAAGCTGTATTTTAGGAACCGTTATTTTTTAGCTAATAACCTTTTTGGAATACTAACCCTATCCCTAACCCTAGCCCTAACCCTAACCCTAACCCTACCCCCCACCCTATAAGACGGAAAAACGCAACGAACCACAACTGTGACAAATCGCGGTGTACTGCAGTACATAGTGGGGGGGTAGGGTTAGGTTTAGGGCTAGGGTTAGGGTTAGGGTTAGTATTCCAAAAAGAGAATTAGCTGAAAATGTTCCTAAAATACAGCTTTATGTATGGTAAGAAAGGCAACAACGGAAAAAATACAATTAACCGAGAAATGCAGGGGGGGGGGGGGGGGAGAGCACATCTTTACCTTTACCTTTATTATTATTAATGTTCCCCGCAGCCCTCCATCTTTTGCGCTGATCTCAACTCTTCGTCTCTCAAACTAACAAACCTTCCTTTCCCTTCTCTCGATCCCCTGTCGTCCCTGTCTTATCCTTCTCTTCCTTCCTTTCTCTTTCCTGCCCCCACCCCACCACCCCTCCCCGCAAGCAATCGATTTTCATTGGGTTGAGGCGACCGATGGTGTGAGAACATGGCGGGTTTTAGCTGGTAGTCGCCTGGGGAGAGAGGAGAAGAGGAGGAAGATAGCTCGCATTCACCAGGCTTCTTCTGCTCGCCAAAGAAACACAACGAAGACACCAGAAGCCTCTGGCTCGGAAACGCGTGTGGTGGGGGTTTTTGCAGACAAGACTAGTGATTTCCTTCTAACATTCAGAAAGAAGACAATGCTGAGTTCTTGCTACTTGCGTTGTTCTATGCGTATTCCATCTTCTTGCTGTATTGTGTGCTTAGTGTTACTTCCTCCCCGTCTGAAGCGCAACCAGGGAGAGATTAACGTCCTCTTTTAGGGAGGGGCCTTAGCCCTTGGTGCTTACTTACTGCCGTAGTGAATAAATTGACAGTTGGGTGTAGCGTCCGCTCGGCTACAAAAAAGAGAACTTGTGAGACGAACCATCAACCAACCACCACAACCATCATTCAGTGCTCGGAGCAGATCCTGGAGGTACGGCGATACCAGATGTAATCCAAAACTCTTTACTGAAGTGGCAAGGTGTTTGCTATTTATACGCAAACCTGGCTTTTTCCTACGACAACTAGGCCTACTAAGGTAAGCGTTGGGTAGTGTTTAGATTGTAGAGTTTAGCTTCGTCTTTAGTAGTGAATGAGAACTGTGTGATGGTGCGTCTTTCAGATGTGGAACACGAACACGACTACATCATGGACAAGGCCTTGCGGGCCTACCACCAGTACCGTCACCACGAGCAAGACGACGACAAGAGTGGGGGTGGTGTTCAAGTCTCCAACTCCAACTCCACAACGAACCACCCCCAGCACCACCAGCTCTTCCACAATCACCACCACCACCACCACAACCACCATCATCAACAACGACGATTGTTTATCTCTGTCCCAACCATTCACATCAACGACGGGAGTTCTCCAATTTCGCCCAGACCTTCAACATCAACAGTCTTTGTTCACAAAACCGTAGCACCAACGTCGTCGTTATCATCATCACAATCGTCGTCGTTGTCGTCGTCGCCCTTATCGTCGAGCGACCCGAAGAGGCGAGGAGGGTTCAAGCTTTCGCTGTGCACGCTGAAGGACACCATGGGCAAGCATCTGGGCCCGGTGCCTCATTCCCACAGCGTCCCGGGTCCGGGGTTCATCCCTGTGCAGAGGCCGAGGCCGTGGTCTGCCTCCCCTCATAATTATCATCATCATCTTCAGGGCCAGCTGGACGCCATCAGAGAGGTGTCTCTGGCCAATGATGTTCAGGAGAGGTAGTGTTATATGGAGAGCATCGTGTAGCCATCATCATCATTGCCATCATCATCATCATCATTGCCATCATCATCATCATCATCATAGTCATCATCATCATCATCATCATCATCATCATCTTCAGGGCCAGATGGACGCCATCAGAGAGGTGTCTCTGGCCAATGGTGTACAGGAGAGGTAATGTTATATGGAGAGCATCGTTTAGCCATCATCATCACCATTGCCATCATCATCATCATCTTCAGGGCCAGCTGGACGCCATCAGATAGGTGTCTCTGGGTAATGGTGTACAGGAGAGGTAGTCCGTTATATGGAGAGAATTGCTTAGCCATCATCATCATTGCCATCATCATCATCATTCATCATCATCATCATCATCATCTTCAGGGCCAGCTGGACGCCATCAGAGAGGTGTCTCTGGCCAATGGTGTAGAGGAGAGGTAGTCCGTTATATGGAGAGCATCGTTTAGCCATCATCATCATTGCCATCATCATCATCATCATTGACCCATCATCATCATCATCATTGCCATCATCATCATCATTGCCATCATCATCATCATCATCATTCATCGTCATCATCATCATCATCTTCAGGGCCAGCTGGACGCCATCCAGAGAGGTGTCTCTGGGTAATGGTGTACAGGAGAGGTAGTCCGTTATATGGAGAGAATTGCTTAGCCATCATCATCATTGCCATCATCATCATCATCATTGCCATCATCATCATCATCATCATCATCATCATCATCGTCATCATCTTCATCATCTTCAGGGCCAGCTGGACGCCATCAGAGAGGTGTCTCTGGCCAATGGTGTACAGGAGAGGTAGTGTTATATGGAGAGCATCGTTTAGCCATCATCATCATTTATCATCATCATCATCATCATCATCATTGCCATCATCATCATCATCATTATCATCATCATCATTGCATCATCATCATCATCATCATCATCATCGTCATTATCATCATAATCATCATCATCGTCATCATCATCATCATCATCATTGCCATCATCATCATCATGATCATCATTGCCATCATCATCATCATCATCATCATCATCATCATAATCATCATCATCATCATAATAATCATCATCATCATCATCATCATCATCATCATCATCATCATCGTCATCATCATCTTCAGGGCCAGCTGGGCGCCACTCTTTAATGTTATAGCCATCCTTAGCTGCCCGAATTCATTTCTGGCGAACGCGTGATCGGCCGAAACGAGAAAAGTCAATTAGTGTTCTTTTCCTTTTCGCCCGAACAAACAACGAATCAATTGTTCGCCGAACAGTGGGTTTGTTCCTTAATCTGACCCGAAACGAACTGTGCGGAAGTGTACCTTTGACCTCCAACCTCATAGCGAGGCTCCTAAGCCTACTTCGTGTGTGTGTGTGTGTGTTGTGTGTGTGTGTGTGTGTGTGTGTGTGTGTGTCGATGTTGTTGTAATTCTTGCTATTTGTAGCTGTTTGTCTCTCAATTTTATGACTTGTTCTTTTAAAGAATAAGACTACGGTTGTTAAAAATTGTATTCTTTTCCCAGTTCTAACACCCCTTTCACCCTCCCCAACTCTCCTCCCAGTTTATTCGTTTTAGCCTATTTCTGACATTTATTACGTTACATTTTGAAAATTGAATATTTTCCAAATATCGGTTCACTATGAGAGTTTTTAAGATATTAGAACAAAAAGAACCATAGATGACACAATAAACCCTCCCCCCCAAAAGCCCACAATCAATCCTGTTTTCTATTATATGGGCAGCACTACCAAGTCACCCAGTAGACCCGTCCGCCAACAACGCCTGCGCGTGCGGACCCTGCCCCTCCCTGCGACCAGCAGAATGGACCCGCCCATGTCACGCTCAGCGGCCTTCAGCCGGCGAAACCGCGCCTCTCACCACGCCTGGGTCGTGGGAACCACCACCACCACCATCACCCCCAATCCCACAGAGGATCCCCACCCCAGCAGCAGCAGCATCAGCAACCCTAGCAGCCCCGACTTCATGACCGTGAGCTGTCCCAGCCCGCGCTCTTTGGAAGAGCACGTGCGCGGCGCGAGAACGTGGGTAGCAGGCGGAGGAGTACCGCGTGACCCCAACCCTTCGCCGGTCGTGGCGAAATCGGGGCGCGCCCTTGTAGTAGCGCAGTCTCCGTCCTCGCCTCAGAGCCGGGAGAGACCCTCCTCGGCGTATAGCTACGACGGAGGGTTGTTTCTGAGCGCTGCTGGTAGCGGTAGCGGTAGTGTGAACAGCAAGGATTTCTTCGTGGTTCACCCGGACTGGGTCAGCGAGGCCATGACCGTGCAGAGGCTCAACCTGAACCAGCGCCAGGGACGACCTCAGAGTGGCCGCAGGGTGTCGGGACCCGCTTCTGCACGCAGAGGAGGAGGAGGAGGAGGGTGGTGGGGGAAAGAGGGAGGGGAGGGAGGAGAGGATGAGGATGAGGTGGGGGGAGGAGGAAAGAGATCTTCCTCCTATCGTCGGTGTAAGAGCGCGCCACCGATCAAGTATCGCAACCCCGTCACATGGTCTTCGTGATTAATTTTGTGTGGATAGGGTGGGTAGCGTAGAATAGACGTAGAAAGGAATGGAATAACTTTGTTTTCCCAGGACATAGAACAGTTTCTTGAAATGAAAATCCGTTTAACGTCCTCCGACCTGGAACAGGTACACGTGGGACATTTTTTAATGAATAAATGGCGGGACGATCCTGGAGGTACTGCAGGAAAGTCCCGAATAGTCTTAGCCAAGACAGTTTATTGTATTTCTGGAAAGGTGCTTTGGATAGTGGATCTATTCTCTCTGAAATATTTCCCTTTGCGTGTTTACCTTTGTGTCGATTTAAGATTTCTTCGAAAGTTAGGTGTGTTATTAAACAAAATTGTGAACAACAATTTTAGTTTCCCGAAAGCACGTTTGATGTGGCCTATTTTCAAAAATACTGGGAATTGTGACTGGAGCTCAGAAAAGTGATGGAGCATGAACGGAACCACTGATAAGACAAAATTGAGTTACATCGGCCTTGGTTGGGACATAAATCTTCTATACTGGTCTCCAAAAGTTAAGGGCCGGCTTCTGTTTTCAGTAGCTTGATATCTATGTATTGTACACTAAGACAACAATGAAGAAAATGGCAAAACTTAGGCTACTCAATAACTTTCCTTCCTGTTGCACGTGCCTGAACCAGTTTTGCAGACATTGCAGTACAGCAACAGCGTTTTCAGGTACGCTTAAAATGTAGCAAATTCACGAGAATTTCACAAAAGTTTGGTCTCTTTTCGCTGAAGAATCAGGGCTGATGCAGGTTTCTTGCCTATTGCACGTGCAAGGCATGACTGTAGTGAACACTGCTGAGCCACAGTTAGACACGAATGTGTATTGAAGGGCGGCAACCAGAGCTCTCAATAAGCATGCCTCCAAGACAGAAGAGAGAAGATCGTTCTTTAGGCCCTTAAATTTTGTTGACCAGTATATTTCCAATAGTTTAAAATCACTATTATTCTGTGATGATCTGATGTGGCGTGTAAAGGTAGACGAGTGACATTTGTGTCTTCGAAGCTTGGAACTAATGACATTAAACTCTGCCTAGTACACTGATGTACAAAAAAACCCGATTGAATTATTAGTGTCTTTGTTGTTGTTGTTCTTGCTCAGATTAACTACGCACATTTTGTTGTTGATTATGCTTGAAGTTTGGGGTTATTGACAATTTAGCCTGTAGCCAAGTGCACTGATTTCTGTAAATGATAAAGTGTTAGGGTTTGTTCCTGCTCATTTAACTTAACTACGCACAATCTGTTGCCATTTTGGTGTAGAACGCAGGGCCGGTGTCATGAGAAATAAGTAGCTCCCATGAAATAAGTACCCTTCGCATGCGAACTATAACCATCCTAACCCTATCCCTAACCCTAACCCTAACCACGGAAAGAACCAAGAAATAGAGCAGGAGGGTGTAAATCTACATCTTTGCTGAGAAATCGATGTACAAAGCCATGCCACTTAGTTTCGTAAAATTCACAATGGCGGACAAGCAAACACTTCGAATGAGGAATGGGTACTTATTTCATGAGGTAGAATATTCTCTTCACACCGGATCAAGTGATTCGTAAGAGGGGGGTGGGGGTGGGGCGGTTCCGCCGGGGGTCCAGGGAGCTGCATGGGTTCCGGTTTAAGGGGCAATGCCCCTTTTGGGGGCCCAGGGGGCAAAGCCCCCGGAAAATGTTGTCACTTTTGCGATTATTAAAGACCCAGTGACGCACCACGATTAAGTCCCTTGTTTTTTTCTGGGTTGCTGTGACCCACATACAAATTTCCCCATATTCAAATTGAGGCTGCTCTTTAAAATGATGTGTCTGTTTGAATTTGGGGCCATTTATTATGGGAGTCAGACTTGGTCAAAACGAGATTTCTTTCCAGTAAGAGGGAAAACACGTGAAACCCGTGATTTTTGACACGTGATCTGGTGGATCTTTAGCCATTGGGCCGTGTACACACATAAGGGGAGATTCCGTGCGGAAATCCCACGCGCAATCCCTAAATAAGTGGAAGAAAGAAAATTCGAAACGCCAAGAAATAATTGTTGATATAAACATTGAAGAGGATGAAAATTTGTAGTGATGAGTAGGATAACAACGATTATGACAGCGACACCAAGAAGAAGATTAATAAGATCAAGGCTACAATTATAGCCCCGTTGACAACTAAGGCAATGTCAGGGCTGTCACCACGTTAAATCATACCACGTAATATTAAAGTGGATACAAACGCAAGATAAAATAAAAAATCCGAGTCCTACGTTAAAATACTTTGATAAAAAAAAAGATGTCGATGTGATTTAAAACCAGATTAATCTTACAAAGTAAAAACATACCAAGTCTATGTTAAAACTCTGTCACAGTTCAAAGTTCATATCAATTGGAAAATACCAATTGATTTATCTCAAGTAATTAAAAATCGTGTCAGTTGGGACATACGAAACAGAACTTTGACTCTGCCATGTAGTGTTTCCTTCA
>CM065685.1:14216708-14219249 GCA_017654935.2 Phymorhynchus buccinoides
AGTTGTCATTTGGTCCAAATTTACCCCCGACCCTCTTTCTTCCTCATCGTCACACAATAATTCATGCAAAAAAATAAAATGAGGTGGCGCGCCTCTGTCTGCGACGCCGCTCTCCCAGGTGGGAGCCAACCGAATTTCACAGAGATGCCTCTGTAGACTATAAAGTACCTAATACCTAATACCTACTAGCGGGACTTCCATAAGGCGGTAGAACTATTTGTATGACAGACATCCCTCTCCCCGGTATCCCCACGGGGAGCACAGGTCGTTTCACAAAGAACTAGTCGTCACCCGGCTGTACTAATAATCCTGTGGACTTACATGATCGCAGCTCTGGACCGAGTGGAATTAGTGACATAAAAAAAACAAATTCTGTCAGCTCGATTCGGCTTGTTTCATTATATTAGTGTTTCAACCGAAATTGACCCCCTCTTTTCTGTCTGCTGCCTGTCTTCTCCGTGCTGTCTGCTGTCTCTCTGTAAGTGTGTGGTTCTTTGACATTTTTACGTCGTTCCATAAACGTGATTCAACAAGGTGATTCTTATTTTTTTTAACTCACCATTTGGTGTTCGCATGTTTTCCTTTCATCTTTTCAGTCTTCTGTAGCCGCCCTAAAATGATGCCACAAGATCACGTGTCCAATCACGTGTTTCCATTTGTTTGCTTCCTCTTATATAGCTTGCGGAGAATCTTGTTTTGACCAGTCTCACTTCCATATACAAAATGCCCCCAGTATTCAAACCGAAACATCATTTTAAAGAGCAGCCTCAATTTTGAAGTTGGGTACTGACTGTGTATGTAATCAGCAGTACCAGCCAAAACCCAAGGGACTTAATGTGGTGCGTCCGTGTGTCCTTTAAAGACAATGGAGTAGTACTCTAGTTTCAACGAGAGCAGCCTAGCAGTAGATACACACCAAATCAACTAGTGTCCAGCCGGTCAGCATCTTGGGAGCAGATTGTCCAGTAGTAGTAGTAGCAGTAACCGCCAGACGCATAGAACTCTCCGCCGCACAATCACCCCTGCGACCACCCAGCAGCCTGGTATCCAGAGCCACATCGCCTGGTGGTCGATGAGGTAGTCTACGGTCGGCGTTCTGCCGTTTCTGACGTCCATTGGAGTGTGGTAACGTCATCAATATGGTTGTCTTTCGCACTCAGGGCTTGAGTGACCGCGGCAGTCCTGGGCTTGTTCAGGTCGAGTGTGGATGGAGAAACCGCGGTACTTATTTTCTCTGCTTTTTTTATACTTGTCCTTTTTATCGACATGTTTCGAGCGTTTTCTCTGGTCCCCATCCGGATGATTGGGACTTAAGGCAATCTGCCGTGCGCTTTACGCCACGTACAAATACACACACAAACTGCAGTGAAATGTCGATAAGAAGGGGATTCTTGCTGCGTGGTATGCACCAATTTGATAGCTAAGTTTCTTAGAGTAACCCCCCCCCCTCCCGCCCTACGCCTAAAAAAGGTGGCGCTGCATTAACTAAGCGACACCCTTTCCAGGTGGAGCAGCCCGAATTGTAACAAACAAGTTTCCCCCTGTGGCAGACGAATAGTACAATACCATACATACCTAGCCACTCAGCCAGATCGAATCGACTATTACATTTAAAGTTCAAATATAATGGAAGCGATGAATATAAACACCCCAAGAACCCCGCGTATTTTCAATTACTCTCGGTTATAAAATGTTCCTCTTTACTGAGAACAGTCTCGCCTCTCGCCATTCTCTTCTTCTTCATTCAAACCTCTTTGGTATGGCCATGAATTTTCACGTTATTAGGATTCTCACCTTTAGGGAGAATACTATTCATTTGTAAAATTAATTTGTTATATTATTTTCTTTTCTTTTCCTTCACACTTTCTTGTCCGCTTTGGCTGAATTTTCAGAATAGTTGCAGGACCTAATAGTATATGAAAATGTTAAATATTCAATGATTTCGCCACGTTTTCGGCAAAATGTAGCCGAAGCCGGTGAAATCAGCGAACTTCATCGTGATATCTCAAAAAAAAACGTCTGAACCGGAATGTCGTTCATATTATTCCGAATTTACTAGAAAATAGATGTTCAACCTCCGCTTAACTCGAACCTGAAGTACGACCGGAAGGTGCTCCACTAGAACCTGCAGCTTCCTTTGGCTCACCACAGCCAAACGGAAGTGACGTCACAAACTAACTACTGGATATTGTAAGCCCTTATGTTGGGCCCAGGTTGGAAAGGCGTTTATGATATGTTAAATAGTTTGGAGTTATTAATTTATGAAATTTGGTTGTGTCACTTTCACTAATTCCCACATTATGGAATTTGTGTGTATTTTTCATCCGGCCTTCGCTAACATTCCAGGGAAATTAATTACACAATTGCAATGCTACATTGCCATATTAAAAATGATTGACTCACATTTGGCCGAAATATGTTTAAAAAAGGCACATTTTGGCAATACTTAATCATTCAAATCACTTTAAACGGCTGCACGGAATACTTTCATTTTGTGTGGGATCCTTTTTGGGAAAAAAATCTGGGCTTAGGAGTCGGTTA
>CM065685.1:14219749-14229749 GCA_017654935.2 Phymorhynchus buccinoides
CCTTCCCCCTCCTTCCTTCTTTCCCTCTCCTCCCTCCTCTCCCTCCTTCCTCCCCTCCATCCTCTCTCCCCCTCCCTCTTCTTTTTCCTTTCCCTTCTCTTCCCTTCCTCCCCCCCTCCTCCCCCCCATCCTCTCCTCTCCTTTCCTCTCTCCGCATCTTCCCCCCCCCCTCCCTTCCTCTCTCCCCTTCCCTTTTTCCCTTCTCCTTCCTTTCTCTCCTCCCCTCTCTCTCCTTCCTCTTCCCCCCCTCCCCCCCCCCCCTCCTCTCTCTCCCCCTTCCCCCTCCCTCCTCCCTCTTCTCCTTCTTCCTCTTTCCCCCCCCCCTCCCCCCTCCCTCCCCCCTTCTCTCTCCCCTTTTTTTTTTTTTTTGCCTCCCGCCCTTCCCCCCTTCCCTAGCCTCCTTTTTTCCCTTCTTTTTCCCCCTTCCTTCTTTCCCTTCCCCCCCCCCCTCTACCCCTCCCCTCCCCACCCCCACCCCCCCCCCCCCCCCCCCCCCCCCAATCACCCCCCTCCCCTTCCCCGTTGTGTGTCTTGTCGTGTCCACATGCTGTCATCATGACAGTATGTCGTTGGCTTTGGCAAAGTCATTATTCCTGGCTGACCAAAGATTTGTGCTAAGCGAGGCGAAAAGAAACAAATGGGTTTTACGTCCTCTTGGTCTGAATCAGACAATATGGACATTTAGTGAATACAAATATGGGGGGAACAATGCTGGAGGCAATGCCCGGAAAGGCAGTGGAGTACGAAACCAGTAAAGTCCCGATTTTTTTTTTATATTAAGAACAGATAGCTGTGGCGGTGACCACGCCTCGTTTTAAACCTCATCGGCTATGGCACCTGCCACAAGATAATATGACGACAAATAAAAGGTATAATATACGACTCGTAGATCGTGTTCTAAGACCTTGCAGGGGACGCTTGTTGAGGGAGATGGGGTCCGGTAATTTGACGGTGTGTAGCGATTCTCCTTATTATTGGCCAACTGCAACTCTAGGGTTTATTAACGCCATTGAAGGCAAGAGTTAAGCACATGTTGATCAGTATCCAAAAAGGCATTCACTCTAGCAAAAGGCAGCCATGTAGTGGCCTCAAATAGGGTTATTGGCAAAAGTTATTCCCTTGTTTGATCAGTACTCAAGAATCTACCTAGGGCATTCACTCTTGTAAAAGGTGGTCGTTGCAGTGACCAATAGACGGGCGTTACATTGGCTTGCTTGCAGTCACTTGGTGACATCTGCGAAATGGCTACGCGGAAAGAATACAAATCCATTTCTAAAACATATTTTTCTTTTTCAAATACAGTCTTGAATGATCGATATGAGATGTATTTATCTGAGTGAGAGGATGAGAGAGAGAGAGTGAGATTTGAGAGAGAGAGAGAGAGAAGAGAGAGGAGAGAGAGTTTTGATTGGATCGAAGAGAGAGAGAGAGAGAGACAGGGAGAGAGATGGAGAGAGAGAATGAGAGAGAGAGAGATGAGAGTGACGAGAGTGATTGAGATTGAGAGAGAGAGAGAGACAGACAGACAGACAGACAGACAGACAGAGAGACACACAGAGGCAGACAGACAGACAAATACAGACAGATAGAGATAGAAACAGAGGCAATGACAGACACACAGAAATGGTCAATCACACATAATTATCTGTCCCAGATATTAAGTGTCAAACTGACAATTCTGAGAAAATTATACAATTAGAAACTTCAGACATTTCTCTTTCTAATGATGCAAGAACCATTCTTGAATCTTTTTTCCGTTCCAAAGTGATGAGCATTTAAAGTTAGTCGGGGTAGTGTTGGCCATTTTGAGAAAAAACAGTCTAAAGTCTAGACTAGTTGAAGATAATGCATTGACCTACTCGTTTTTAAAACACTTATAAGACCAACTCGTATCAGGAAATATATTAATTACAGATTGTCCTTTATAGATTATGAAAATTAAGATGTTAGAAAACACGAAAATACCCATATCTCAAAATTGACAAAAAAAAATAGATTTTTGACTTTCCAAGCCCGTTGTAAGAAACTAGACTTGCGACTTAATGTCCCTTTCTGTGGTACCGGGTCAAAATTATATAAGTTGCCCAAATCACTCTCATTAGGAGCTGAGATTCTAAGCCTCTCCCCAGCTTGTGTACCCATAGGGCATGGGGCAGTTCATTCTTTCGATTCGCTTGCCACCTTTTAAAAATAGTCCTGAAAGTGTCTCTGCTAAGGAGTCAGGGGGGAGGCAATGAAATATGGCTTTATGGTTTTCACCTGGAGTCGATATGGGCTTCGTGTGAAGAATCTAGGAGCGATTAACCCATACACCAACAGGGCCAATGCTCTCTCTGGCTCTGTCTCTCTGTCTGTCTGTCAGTCATCTGTCTCTGTCTCTGTCTTTGTGTGTCTGTCTCTCTCTCTCTCTCTCTCTCTCTCTCTCTCTCTCTCTCTCTCTTCTCCCTCTCTCTCTCTCTCTCTCTCTCTCTCTCTCTCTCGCTCTCTCTCTTCTCTCTCTCTCTCTCTCTCTCTCCCCCCCCCCCCCCCCCCCATGCTCAATAGCGATGTTCAGGCAATTTCTGCTAAATTTCGTTTGCTAGTTGGTTTTGTTTTGTTTTGTTTTTGTTTTTGCTCTGCTCTATGTGTTACCTGTAGCCCCCCCCCCCCCCACGCATCCCCTCTCCCCATCTCTCTCGCTCTCTCTCTCTCACTCTCATCTCTCATTTCTATCTGGTGGAGAGAAAAAAGCGTTTGTATGCCTAAAATTGCTTACTTACTAAATCATAACCATAGTAAATACATGTCCCCCCCTCCCCCCCAGAAAAAAACCCGCTCCTCTCTTTCTCTCCCCCTCTCCCTCCCTCTCTCCCTCTCTCCCTCTCCATCTCTTTCTCTCTCTCTCATCCCTCCCGTCTCTCTCTCTCTCTCTCTCTCTCTACGTCTCTCTCTCTCGTCTCTCTCTCTCACTCTCTATGTGGAAGAAAAAAGCGTTTGTACGCCTAATTGCTGTACTTCATAACCATATTAAAAATACAATGTCTCTCTCTCTCTCTCTCTCTCTCTCTCTCTCTCTCTCTCTCTCTCCCTCCCTCTCTCTCTCTCTCTCTCTCTCGCTCTCTCTCTCTCTCTCTCTCTCTCTCCTCTCTCTCTCTCTGGGAAAAAAAGCGTTGTATGCCTAATTGCTACTTCATAACAATAGTAAAATACAATGTCCTCTCTCTCTTCCCCCCCCCCCTCCTCTCTCTCTCTCTCTTCTCTCTCTCCCTCTCTCTCTCTCTCTCTCTCTCTCTCTCTCTCTCTCTCTCTCTCTCCCTCTCTCTCTCTCTCTCTTTCTCTCTGTGGGAAAAAAGCGTTGTATGCCTAATTGCTTACTTCATAACAATAGTAAAATACAATGTCCCTCTCTCTCTCCCACCCCCCACCCCCTCTCTCTCTCTCTCTCTCTCTCTCTCCTCTCTCTCTCCTCTCTCCTTCCCTCTCTCTCTCTCCCCTATCCTTTCGCAAAGGGTGTGTGCATGTTTCAGCATAAAATCATATCCATCGTGGCTATATTAATTACTGTACACTCACTTGCTGCCTTCCAAAAAGTGATGTCGACACACAGAGCTGATATAAATATTATATCTGTTTCTTTCATTCTAGCTTATTTTCAACACGCACGGACAAACATAAAAACCAAACCACGCTAAAAAGAATTTATGTTTTATATTCGTAAATAAAAACCTCGAAGAAAAGGCGTTCACTAATAAACGATGAGGGACAGGCAACATGAAACGTTAAGTTTGGAAGGGAAAGAATAATAATAATAATTAAAAAAATACCGATTGACATCTTCAAGTTAAATGTGTCCTTTAAAGGTGAACCCTGACGGATGAGTTTTTTGCCAGAAACACGTCGAGATCACAAGAAAGACAGCCTTTTCAAGGATCGGAACACTCACTTTTGCTCTGGTTTCCTAGAAATCAAACCGTCAAAACGGCGATTCCATCCTTGGCGGAGATGCCGGAGAGAGAAGCCATTTTGGACGGGGTGGGTGAAGGCCACTTATGGTGTTTGAAGCTTCTTTTTTATTTGTAGTGCAGTCCAAAAATATTGGAGGTATTTTCTTTGTTGTGAGCGAAACTCCTTTAGATAAACTGTATAAAATAAAATATAAAATAAATAAAAAGGCTTGCATCGTGAACATTTCGTGCAAACGATTTGGTCTAAACTCAGGCGGCCATTAACATAGAAAGACTTTGACTTCCAGCACCTCCGCCAAGGAGGAATCGCCGATTTGACGGTTTGATTTCTGGGAAACCAGAGTAAAGTGAGTGTTGCGATTTCTGTAAAGGGCGTTTTTTCTGGTGATCTCGACGTGTTTCTCCCCCCCTGCAAAAACCTCATCCGTCAGGGTGCCTCTTTAAAAACCCACCGACCAGTAAAAAGAAGCCATATTCAACCATCTGTAAATCACAGAGACACAACAAACACACACAGACAGATACACAGGTATAAAGATAAAGCAGCAGACAAAAGAGTAATTGATATGTTTTACCTGTGCATGCCTCACAGGAGCCGAAGCGGGCCTTTTAGACCGTGGTACTGTATGCCTTCTGGACGAACCAGCACCGGTGGAGGATTCTTTCCGGGGCACATTTCCCCCCGGGGAGTCACCGTTCCCCTGGACACCGGCGGAGTCATCTGATGGTCCTACCGGTGTTGCGCTATTAGGAATCACCACTCGTATCTGAATCGGCATTCTTCGGCTGATTCCGTTCTACCTCTGAATGGTGGTGCAATCGAGCGTAGTCGGGTCCTCTTTGATGTTCCGTTAGTTGCGTACGAGTGTGTGTTTTTCACGGTGTAGGGTTGTTAAAATCTGAAATAAAAACCAGAAAGGATATAAACATGGCGAATCCGATCTGAATTTTATTAGTGTCATATAAAACCTTGTATTGGTTTTAAAGGGCAATAAACATTGATTCTGATTCTGATTCATATAATGGGCCATTCTTCTTCTTCTCCTTCTCCTTCTTCTTCTTCTTCTTCTTCTTCTCTTCTTCGTCGCGTCGTCGTCGTCGTCGTCGTCGTCTTGTTCTTGTTCTTGTCCTTGTTCTTGTTCTTCTTCTTCTTCTTCTTGTTCTTCTTGTTCTTCTTCTTCTTCTTCTTCTTCTTCTTCTTCTTCTTCTTCTTCTTCTTCTTCTTCTTCATTGATCGCTCAGACAGTTCTCTTTCAACTATGAGCGCAGACGCGTCATGCTGCCGTTATTCGCCGGACTAAAGAAATAGTTAGCCCCAGCGTGTCCGTCTTCGGATGGAGAAAATCTTTGAACGAATTTCTTGAAAAAATAGGCAGAAGAATGAACCCCGGTTAGGCAGAAAGATAGTGGATGACTGTAAGCAAAGGGGAAAAGGCAGAATCAAAGAGAGTGACAGAGTAGAGGAAGTTACAAGTACAGAACTCCCAGAAGGTGGGGGAACTATTTGTATGAAAGACCCCCCCCCAGTATCCCCACGTATGAATGGTAGGGGGAGTGTTAATACTGTTATATTTTTCTTCTGTGGGGTTTGTATCTTTTGATACTAAAGACAAATTTGTTCGAAGCAAAACACCCCAACGCCCGACAATGTTGTTCAAAATGGTTTTGTCTGTATAATGTCGTAAAATAGCGTACGTGTTTTTTTTATAAATACTAGCGCAACGCCGAGTACCGGTAATGCCTACTACCGGTAACGCCAAGTACTGGTAACGCAACAACTCAACAAACTGATTGTTATTGCCATTGAGTGGATACGGAGGCATCTTAAGGCGGCGACAGACTATGTGGCTGCCTCATATGACTCGATCAGGTCGTGACGTAGACCAAATTTTGTTTCCCGCACAGAAGAGGTCACAAGCCACCTGACTCGATCAGACTCGATCAGTGAAATTTAGAACCCGCCCTATTCGGCCCTGTCACCTGACTGGGCCCCACTGAGTCAGATTGATCGAGTTAGATGGTATGCAAATGAGGTGAAACGTCACGACCTGATCAAGTCATATGAGGCAGCCACATAGTCTGTCGCCGCCTTTACGGAGGAAGGAAGGACTCATATTGTTGGTTCTGCGACTAAGCATCATCCTTCTCACCAATAGAAAGAATACTATAATATTGGGTGACGCTAGAATAATGCCACTGGAATTTCGATATCGGTGGGGGAAAATTGCTTGAAGGGAAAATGGGATGTGAAAAGAGATAGTGGTGTAGAGTGGCACAGAGGTATCGCGTTCGCCTCGTGTCAAGTAAACCCGAGTTCGAACCTTGGTACAGGGGATTTTTCCACTCACTTTACACTAGGCCTTACGGTCTGAACGTGGAGTCTTTCGGAAGAGACGATAAACCGAGGTCCCGTGTGCCCATGCACTTAGCACGCGCTAAACCCAGTGGCGACGAACAAGTTGTCATTTGGTCAAAATTTACACCACCACCACCCCCCTTTTCCTTCACCATGAGTCACAAAAATCGCATGCAAGTTGTTGTTTTTAAATTTTTAAAAATTGGGTGGCGCGCCTCTGGCTGCGACGCGCTCTCCAGGTGGGAGCAACCCGAATTTCACAGAGACGCCTCTGTGACTATAAAGTACCTAATACTAATAAATACTAATAGATGGGATGAGGATGGGAGGGTAGGAGGATAGGAGAAAAACCAAAAAGCCTGAATATACAAAGAGCTCGCGGTCCGCAGCTGACTGAAGCCGGTTTTTGTTTTTGTTATGTACTCCCACCCTTTCACCTACACTACAGTTGTGAACTCGCTCACTGCCTGCTGCAACACTAACACTTCCCACCTTCTACCTTTTCACCTTCCAGGAGGGAATTGAGAAAGTTGGCTTCATTCTTTGCCAGGTTTGTAGGCTGCGAAGTGATCACTCTTTGTAACATTTAGGTTTTTTTGGGTAAAGCTGGAATTCCACATACCGAAACGGCAACGGAAAGAACAGCTTTGTGTTGATCGCTCACACTAAATGTCTACTGCCTGAATCCATTAACACGAAACGTCAACGGCACGTCATCAGCAACGCTGACGGCAACGAAACGGCATGAGGTTTCTGATCATGTTGCTTCTTCTTCTTCTTCTTCTGCGTTCCAAGGCCATACGGCCATAATGGGTAAGGTACGTATGTGTCCGGTTTTCAGTTTTCACTGGTCTCCCCGCTGCGTACAGCCGACACATTCCGATTTCGGAGGAGCTCAAAGGAGAAAAATGATTTGGAAGACGTTTCTGAAAAAGAATGCGGGAGATTGGGCCAATAAGTCAGAAAAATAGTAAAGAATGATAGAAAGCAAAGGGAAAAGGCAGAGTCAAAGATAGTGGCAGATTAGAGGAAGACATTACAAGCACAGAACTTCCAGAAGGTGGGGAACTATTTTTACGAAAGACCCCCCCAGGGGGAGAGATTCGTGGAGGGGGCGGGATCGTCCAGATCCCCGAATGGAGGCACGAGGCATCCAACTACTACCCCATGATCATGTTGCGAATTGTGCCGTTGCCAGACACGAAATAGTATTTTGTAGTGTTGTGTTGCTGGTATTTGGTATTTGGTATTTGGTATTTTTGTATTTGGTATTTTGGTATTTTGGTATTTTTATATTTGGTATTTTGGTATTTTGGTATTTGGTATTTGGTATTTTGGTATTTTGGTATTTGGTATTTTTGTATTTTTGTATTTTGGTATCTGGTATTTTGGTATTTTGGTATTTGGTATTTTGGTATTTTTGGTATTTGGTATTTTGGTATTTGGGTATTTTGCTATTTGGTATTTGGGTATTTGGTATTTTGGTATTTGGGTATTTTGGTATTTTGGTATTTTGGTATTTGGTATTTTGGTATTTTGGTATTTTGGTATTTGGGTATTTTGGTATTTTGGTATTTGGTATTTTGGTATTTTGGTATTTTGGTATTTTGGTATTTTGGTATTTTGGTATTTTGGTTTTGGTATTTTGGTATTTTGGTATTTGGTATTTTGGGTATTTGGTATTTTGGTATTTGGTATTTTGGTATTTGGGTATTTGGGTATTTTGGTATTTTGGTATTTGGTATTTGGGTATTTTGGCTATTTGGTATTTGGTATTTTGGTATTTTGTATTTGGTATTTTGGTATTGGGTATTTGGGTATTTTGGGGGGTGTTTTTTTTTTGGGGGGGCACAGGGTGAGGAGGGGGTGTGGGCACACTTGGAAAGCATAGCTATCAATTTGGCCATACCATGCAGCGGGATTTCTCCCAGTTCTTATAAGAATAATAATAATAATAATAATAATAATAATAATAATAACTCTTATATAGCGCCGTTCTCCTGGCGCAGCAGGACTCACAGCGCTTTACAAAAAACATACATACAATAATCATGAATATCTTACTGACTTTCAACTGCCGTGGGGTTTTTACGTGCGTAAAACGCACGGGTCAGACTAGCTTCAAGTCCCCATCCAAAGGACTGGACGTTCAGTTCGATTTTCCTGTCAAGCTAAAAAGAAAGGGCGAGGAGGCCGTGATTCGAACCCGGGTCACTCACGCTGCAGTCACGCATTACAGTTGGCAGGCGAACGTCTTAACCACTCTGCCACCTTTATCCCTGAAATATGGGGACAGCACCATGACATTTGAGAAGACAAAATGCCTTCGGCCAGCTATAAAAAGGAGTGGGTTTTAGTTATGCCCCACATGGCCGAAAGGCCCAAGAGGGCGTAAAACTTTATTTTCTCTCGAGGTCATCACTATATTATACTTGTGGCGGTGCCATAGCCGATGAGGTTTAACCGAGGCGTGGTCACCGCCACAGCTATCTGTATTAATATAAAATCGGGACTTTACTGGTTTCGTACTGCCTCCGGGCATTGCCTCCAGTATTGTTCCCACCATATTTGTATTCACAAATGTCCCATATGTGTCTGATTCAGACCAAGAGGACGTAAAACACCATTTTCGTCGTCGTCGTCGAGGTCATCACTTTAACCACGTGCACACGCATTTTGTTCTGACATTATCTAAGGGAAAGGCGCCCTGTCGTTTCCGTTATATTGATTCAAAACTTCGAGTTTCCTCAGGAAAGTTTCAGGACAGAAACGAAAAACCAAACCCAACCCAACGACATCCGTTTTGCCTGTATTGAATTACAGCTTAAAGGATCGAGCAGCCGAGCCAATCACGACACTTGGTCATAACACTTATTTTGGTGAATAAACCTTTTCTTACTTACTCATTTGAAAAATGAAGTGCGCCCCTTTTTAAAAATAACAAGTGCAACGCCGAGCGGCTGCAAAGTCCCCTCGCAGCATCGCCGAGCTACTCCGAAATCGGAAAGTGTCGGTTGTACACATACATAAAAACGCATGAAAACAGCACGTAACTACATAAAAACGCATCAAAACAGCACGTAACTGAATAGTTTTTTTTTATATAGCCTTGGGGTTCGGATCCGTGATTTGAGCGCGCGCGATCATGCGCACACGAGCGCACAGAAAAATTCATTACAACTGTGTTATAGACCATTCATTAAGAAATGTGAAACAAACTGCATTGAAATGCATGCAAAACTTCGCGAGATATTAGCGATTATGTGTTTCGGGGTTTGAACCCCGTAACTGGTGCGACCTTGACCTTAATGTAAGACTAAATACATCAGTGGATAGCTTGCATCTTGGCAAACTAGTATACCAAATTGGATGATGATACACTGAATAGCTTTTGCGAAAAACGGACGAATAGCCGGACGGACGGAGGCACGCCGGACGGACGGAGGCACGCCGGACGGACGGAGGCACGCCGGACGGACGGAGGCACGCCGGACGGACGGAGGCACGCCGGACAGACGGACACCGGACGGACCAGACAAAAACAATAGCTCCCCGAACCTTCGGCTCGGGGACTAATAATTTCTTAAAATGTATGATAATACACCTGAAGGACAGGAAGACCCGCCATGTTTGAGGGGGTGCTCCCCACCCCCTCAAAAATGGCTATTTTCTTTGTTGTGAGCGAAACTCTTTTTTAGTA
>CM065685.1:14257249-14259749 GCA_017654935.2 Phymorhynchus buccinoides
GGGGCAACGTCCCCTGAAGCTGAAGCTTCTTCAACAGTGCCAAAACTCCTTTTAAACTGTACCTTAGAACAACAAAGTTTGACTCTCTGTCTTTTTTTTTTCTCTTTCTCTTCTTCTTTTTTTAGGTGGTGGTGGGGTGGGGGGGTTACGGAACCCAGGTACACCCCCCCCCCCCTGGATCCGGCCCTGGTGTGTATGTAGCCTTCATTGCTTCAAACAGCCTTTACTTGCATTTCGAGGGGTGAATGCCAGAACTGCCCATCTGTGCTCTTTATTCCTTTTGAGATAGACCGTTCTGGCAGGCACCCCTCGATATTTTACACTTAGCGAAATCAAGTAAGGAATGAAAGGATAGAAAAAAATGTCGAAGGGGTGTGGGGGGGTGTAAAGAGGGGGGGGGGGGGGCTAGAATACAATAATCAATACAAAACGCATTTCTTCTCCCTCAAGTCGATCAATTCACACGCTGTCATGATTCTTAATATAAGTTCAATTTCCCATTTCTCAATTCAATAACCGTCCGCGTATAATAAGAAGAAGGGTTAAATGAAACTTCCGAAACCTCGCGTCGAGGTGAATGAGCTCTCGCAACGAACATTATAGTAGTAATTTACAGGGCTAGTGGCCCGAATTAGGTAAAGCTCTTAAGATTAATTGAAACGAAATAGAGCTTGTGAAAGATCTTTTTGCTGTAAAGAGTACTTTTGATAATAGCAGGACTTTTGAATCAGTTAGTGATTTATTCATTTTTCAATGTAATTATCGGCAAATCTTCAGCCAGGTGAAGTTGGCCGATTGACGGTAAGAAGAAGAAGAAGAAGAAGAAGAAGAAGAAGAAGAAGAAGGAGAAGGAGAAGGAGAAGAAGAAGAAGAAGAAGAAGAACAAGAAAACAAGAAGAATAAGAAGAACAAGAAGAAGAAGAAGAAGACGAAGAAGAAGAAGAAGACGAAGAAGAACAAGAAGAACAAGAAGAAGACATATAAGCACACGGTAGCATGTTAAAATGATAAGGATTATCGTTTTGTGTTTTTGTGTGTTTTGTTGTTGTTGTTGTTGTTGTTGTTGTTGTTGTTGTTGTTGAAAGGTTGTAAGCTTAAACCGGAAAAAAAAGGAAAATTCATACATCAAATTTCAAGAGTTTATTGAAATGTGTATATTCCCGTTAATATTTTAGTGGAATATAAAAGAGACACCAGTGTAAATTCTAGGACTAAACGAATATAGCCTACAGGGGTGTAGCGTTTGAAAAATAAATGAACATAGTAAGGGTACATTATTAAAACCCACCTATAGAGCTAGAAAGAAAGGGGGGAAAAAGGTCTAACCGGCCCACCCAGAGAGAGAGAGAGAGAGAGAGGGGATGGGGGAGAGAGAGAGAGACGACGAACGAAATTTTAACGAAATTTTGTTTATTCAGGGTTATAAGATAAGCAAACATTGCTTTTAAGAGAGAGAGAGAGAGAGAGAGAGAGAGAGAGAGAGAGAGAGAGAGAGAGAGAGAGAGAGAGAGAGAGAGAGAGAGAGAGAGAGAGAGAGAGAGAGAGAGAGAGAGTCACTTGTTTGGTTCTCAGTGCCACATGGGCACTTGTCTGATTCACCGATGCGTAGTTTGTTGAACAGGTGGTGTTTCAGACGATTGAGACCTGTCCTGAGTCTGAAAACACAGACCTGTTCTTGGCGGGTTAGCATGTAATATGGGTCTGCCCTGCTGTGTTTTGGGTGTTGTCTGGCCCACGTCTTTTGCTGTTTGGCCTTGATGATGGTTTTGGCCTCTGGGAGGGTGGTGGACCTGTCGAGCTGCTCTTTTGTGGTGCCTTCCTTTGCTAGGGAATCAGCCGTTTCGTTCCCTTGCACGTTGCTGTGTGAAGGAATCCATTGCAGAACGGATGTGTGTTTTCTGCTGGAGGAGGCCAGAGCTGACGACAGGTCGTTCAGGTCAGTGCTTTTGCCATGCTGTAGGGCCTGCAGGACAGACAGGGCGTCAGTCAGGAAGACAAACGTTGTGGGAGGTGTGGGGGCTGCTCCCAACATGAGCTGCTGCAGTTTCCAGGGCCTCGACCTCTGCTTTGTAATTTGTGGAGTAGATGCCGGTGGCAAGGCTAGGAGTTTCTTCTGTGCCATCTGGACACTGTACACATAAGCCGGTGTGAAGAGAATATTCTACCTCATGAAATAAGTACCCATTCCTTATTCAAATTGTTTGCTTGTCCGCCATTGTGGATTTTACGAAACTAAGTGACATGGTTTTGTACATCGATTTCTCGACAAAGATGTAGATTTACACCCTCCTGCTCTATTTCTTGGTTCTTTGCGTGGTTAGGTTTAGGGGTTAGGATGGTTATAGTTCGCATGCGAAGGGTACTTATTTCATGAGAGCTACTTATTTCTCATGACACCGGCACCACCGTTGCGGACTGTTCTTCTGCAGAGCCGTCTATGTAGGCGCGCGTCCAGGTTTCTTTTGGAAAAAGAGTTTGAACATGCTCCAGAGATCGACAG
>CM065685.1:14262249-14269749 GCA_017654935.2 Phymorhynchus buccinoides
GCACGCACACACACGCACGCGCACGCACGCACACACACGCACACGCACGCGCACGCACGCACGCACGCACGCACACACACACACACACACACACACGCACGCACGCACGCACGCACGCACGCGACCGCGCACACAAAACATATCCACTGATACCCATCATATTGAAAATTAAATTCCAGAAAGCATATCATTCTTCTCAGTTAAAAGCCAAATCACAAATCACAAAGAAGATGGATCGCACATTTTTTGCTTTTACCCAAGAAGAATGTAGTAGGTATACATGTAGTTCTTTCTGACATGTAAGCTTATCTCTCAATATTCACACAATATTGAAAATTCATGCTTAAAACCCTTTCATCACCACTGTCGCCTCTTGGCACCACAATGATTGAACACCCATGTCACTAAAAGGCATCAAATGAGGGTCTGTTAACCAATGTCCTTATGTTCTTTATTCTGGGAGGTAAGGACAGGCCCTATTTTATGCATGTCACAGAGGAATCCCCAATATTGCAGACAGAATATTGTCTCTACCCGGGTAAGTTTAATGGTAAATTTTGGCTGAGGAATGGCTAGTGTTGAAAGGGTTAATGTGTGGATATTGAGAGAAATTTCACACTTACAAGTCTAATAACTGAAATCGTTAAACTCATAGCATAATTGTGTGACCCAGTACCACGAAAGGGACATTAAGTGTCAAACTGACCATTCTGAATAAATGATACAGTGTAAAACTGCAGACAACTCTATTTCTAATGATACAAGAACCATTCTTGTATCTTGTTCCGTTCCCGAGTTATGAGCATTTAAAGTTAGTAGGGTGAGCGTTGGTCATTTTGAGAAAACACAGTCTAAAGTCTAGCCTAGCTGTAGAAAATGCATTGACCTACTCGTTTTAAAACATTTATAAGTACATCTACAGACCAGAGTAAAGATTATCCTTTATAAATATAAAAGATAAGATGCTAGAGAACACAAAAATATCAATAACTTAAAATTGACAAAAACATTGATTTTTGACTTTGCAAGCCTGTTGTAAGAAACTATCCCAGCGACTTTTTAATTAATTAACCCTTTCAACGCTAGCCATTCCTCAGCCAAAATTTACCATTAAACTTACCCGGGTAGATAAAATATTCTGTCTGCAATATTGGGGATTCCTCTGTGACCTGCATAAAATAGGGCCTATCCCTACCTCCCAAAATGAAGAACATAAAGTCACTGGATACCAGACCCTCATTTGGTGCCTTTCATTGACATGGGTGTTAAACCATTGTGGTGCCAAGAGGCGACAGTGGCGATGAAATGGTTTTGTAATGTCCCTTTCGTGGTGCTAGGTCACATATGTGGACGAATATGTGATGCAGTACGCGAATACCCAGCTAAAGTCGGCCAGCCACAAGAGAGAGAAAGAGAGAGAGAAAGAAAGAGAGAAAGAGAGAAAGAGAGATATTTGATTGATTGAAAAATTGTTAAAAATAAACTATTAGAGATAGATGAATTCTGTTTTTTGCCTGTTAATCTGTTGTCTCTGGCCTTTCTGAAAATATGAATAAGTCAAAAGTGATCATTTACGACATTAGCCTGGTTTTCCTGTGCTGCATCACATATGCATGCATACAAAAATATTTCGTTTTTGTCCATTTCCCTTCCCTTTGTGCGCGCACTTAGCGTCTTGGGCTTACCCCTATGTCCATTATTATATATGTGTGTACTAACAAAATATAGCGCATTTTTCTTGATTTATTTGGTTTCGTATGCTTTCATATGTCATTCGTTAACCCTTTCACCGCCAGCCATATTTCAGCCAACATTTTGCATTAAATCTACCTGGGTAGAGAATAACATCCATCTGCAGTATTGGGGATTCTTCTGTGACATATTTTAAATAAGGTATATCCTTGCTTCCCAAAACTAAAGCAATAGCGTCTTTGGATAATAGACCCCAAATTGGATGCCTTTTAGTGACATAGGTGTTAAATCACTGTGGTGCTAAAATGCGACTTTGGCGGTAAAAAAGGTTAATTGAAGAAACATACACATCGCACAATTCACCACAAACCTTCTAACATACACACTAGGTCAAGAAAGGAAAAAACCACCCAGACACCTCATCACCCTCGTCGAACATTAAATAAATAATAATAGAAAATGTCCTGATATAAAAAAAATCAAAGAAACGTATAGTTTGTGGGGTACCGACAGTTGCTCCTTGATAATTGCTCCTCGACATTTGCTCCCCAACAATTGCCCCTTGACAGTTGCTCCTCGACATTTGCTCCTTGACAATTGCTCCTTGACAATTGCTCCTCGACATTTGCTCCCCAACAATTGCCCCTTGACAATTGCCCCTTGACAGTTGCTCCTTGACAATTGCTCCTCGACATTTGCTCCCCAACAATTGCCCCTTGACAGTTGCTCCTCAACATTTTGCTCCCCAACAATTGCCCCTTGACAATTGCCCCTTGACAATTGCCCCTTGACAGTTGCTCCTCAACATTTTGCTCCCCAACAATTGCCCCTTGACAATTGCCCCTTGACAATTGCCCCTTGACAATTGCTCCTTGACAATTGCTCCTCGACATTTGCTCCCCAACAATTGCCCCTTGACAGTTGCTCCTTGACAATTGCTCCTCGACATTTGCTCCCCAACAATTGCCCCTTGACAATTGCCCCTTGACAGTTGCTCCTTGACAATTGCTCCTCGACATTTGCTCCCCAACAATTGCCCCTTGACAATTGCCCCTTGACAGTTGCTCCTTGACAATTGCTCCTCGACATTTGCTCCCCAACAATTGCCCCTTGACAATTGCCCCTTGACAGTTGCTCCTTGACAATTGCTCCTCGACATTTGCTCCCCAACAATTGCCCCTTGACAATTGCCCCTTGACAATTGCTCCTTGACAATTGCTCCTCGACATTTGCTCCCCAACAATTGCCCCTTGACAATTGCCCCTTGACAGTTGCTCCTTGACAATTGCTCCTCGACATTTGCTCCCCAACAATTGCCCCTTGACAATTGCCCCTTGACAGTTGCTCCTTGACAATTGCTCCTCGACATTTGCTCCCCAACAATTGCCCCTTGACAATTGCCCCTTGACAGTTGCTCCTTGACATTTGCTCCCCAACAATTGCCCCTTGACAATTGCCCCTTGACAATTGCTCCTTGACAATTGCCCCTTGACAATTGCCCCTTGACAATTGCTCCTTGACAATTGCTCCTCAACATTTGCTCCCCAACAATTGCCCCTTGACAGTTGCTCCTTGACAATTGCTCCTTGACAATTGCTCCCCAACAATTGCCCCTTGACAATTGCCCCTTGACAGTTGCTCGTTGACAATTGCTCCACGACATTTGCTCCCCAACAATTGCCCCTTGACAGTTGCTCCTTGACAATTGCTCCTCGACATTTGCTCCCCAACAATTGCCCCTTGACAGTTGCTCCTTGACATTTGCTCCCCAACAATTGCCCCTTGACAATTGCCCCTTGACAGTTGCTCCTTGACAATTGCTCCTCGACATTTGCTCCCCAACAATTGCCCCTTGACAATTGCCCCTTGACAATTGCTCCTTGACAATTGCTCCTCAACATTTGCTCCCCAACAATTGCCCCTTGACAATTGCCCCTTGACAGTTGCTCCTTGACAATTGCTCCTCAACATTTGCTCCCCAACAATTGCCCCTTGACAATTGCCCCTTGACAGTTGCTCCTTGACAATTGCTCCTCGACATTTGCTCCCCAACAATTGCCCCTTGACAATTGCCCCTTGACAGTTGCTCCTTGACAATTGCTCCTCGACATTTGCTCCCCAACAATTGCCCCTTGACAATTGCCCCTTGACAGTTGCTCCTTGACAATTGCTCCTCGACATTTGCTCCCCAACAATTGCCCCTTGACAATTGCCCCTTGACAATTGCTCCTTGACAATTGCTCCTCAACATTTGCTCCCCAACAATTGCCCCTTGACAATTGCCCCTTGACAGTTGCTCCTTGACAATTGCTCCTCGACATTTGCTCCCCAACAATTGCCCCTTGACAATTGCCCCTTGACAGTTGCTCCTTGACAATTGCTCCTCGACATTTGCTCCCCAACAATTGCCCCTTGACAATTGCCCCTTGACAATTGCCCCTTGACAGTTGCTCCTTGACAATTGCTCCTCAACATTTTGCTCCCCAACAATTGCCCCTTGACAATTGCCCCTTGACAGTTGCTCCTCAACATTTGCTCCCCAACAATTGCCCCTTGACAATTGCTCCTTGACAGTTGCTCCTCAACATTTGCTCCCCAACAATTGCCCCTTGACAGTTGCTCCTCAACATTTTGCTCCCCAACAATTGCCCCTTGACAATTGCTCCTAGGTGTAATCCCTCCCGAAACATTTGCTCCTTGGATAAATTGCTCCTCGAAGAGTTGCTCCTTGGATTTTTGCCCCTCGGACAATTGCTCCTCGTATATCTATATGTGATAATTCGATGGCTTGGAGTCAAAACGGACTATCTTTAGACAGTCCATTGGCATATTATTGAACGTAATTACGAAAACTAATAACTTGTATTAAAAAAAACCCTGCAGAACTATAAAAAACATAACCCTTTCGTTATATTTATGCAGTTATTGTTTGATACAAGCTCCCTTATTTGTTGATGAAAAAATGATTGTAAAGCGCTTTGGGCTCATCTGAGGTAAGGCGCTATATAAATGTACTATTATTATTATTATTATTATCATTATTATATTATTATTATTATTATTATTAGTTTTTGTACTAAGTTGAATTCTACGTCAATGGACTATCTAAAGATAGTCCTTTTTGACTCCAAGCCATCGATATTGCTCCTTGCCCAGAACCCCCCCCCCCCCCCCCACACACACACACACACACACACATGCAATCATACTTCTATTTAATAGTAGTAGTTGTAGTAGTAGTGATGGTGGTCAAAGTATATAAAGTAGTCGTAGCAAGGACAGAATGGAAGAGTAGGCTCTGCTTAAATTCTTAATCCTTGAAAAATAGTTTTGAAGTCTGAAGTCTGAAGTCTCTCTCTCTGTCCTTCCTGAAAGTTAAAGATTGTAGCAGTGTGAAATGCTTATATTTATTCTATTTATTACATCATTCAAGGGTCAACCAATTTCCGAATTAAAAAAAAATAATGAAGAGAATGTCATACTTACTATCAAAGGTTGATAATGTTGAGGGCTGGTCAGGGCGAAGAAGAAGAAGATACAGATGAGTGACCAACGCATTATTTATATAGCGTGGTGAATGTTTTGGGCGATTATGAAAGAAGCTTCGTTACATAGCTCACGTGGATTTTCACGTGCCGTCGCTTGACCTTTGTTTGATAAATCAGAGAAGGTCAAGAAGGGTCTGGGTTCAAGCGAACTAGGTATCTATAATTATGACCTGAATTTGGCAGGGTTCTGTTTTCGTCAAAATGTTTTGAGTGATTTTGGAAAACCGTATAGTGATGAAAACGAAAAACCAGGGGGTAGTTTCACAAGGGCTAACGTTTCGTCGCGCTCGCTCAAATCGGCAAAAACGGTCTAAGAAACACCCTTCGTTTGCCGATAGTTCGCATGGCGTTTTGCTCTCAGTCGAAAGGTGACAAGCGGCGAACTATCCGGAACTAGTAGGGTTCTTGTTAATGATTGGTCCATTATAGTTTGCTTAAAATTTTAAAAAAAAATTGACCAATCAGACAAGAGCTTGTAATGTTCTTCCGCAAACGCTTTCTAAAGTGTTTCTTAGGCCCTGTTTGCCGTGAGCGTTATTCGCGCGGCGACCGTTATCTAGAGAAACTCGCCCCAGGGTCGAGTGTCTCTAGATAACGGTCGCCGCGCGAATAACGCTTACGCCAAACATCGTAAACGTTTGCTAATATCAGATAACTCTTTAAGCTTACTCTTCACTTTTGGGAGATACAAAAGGGTTGCTATCATAAGGGAGATAAATCATACCTCTCTGTCAGTTTGTACAAAGTTTTCGGCAATTTCACCCACGTCTATTTGTGTGCAGAAATTAAGTTTGCACTATATTATGCCATCTAACATGATGCAACTGAAGTAAGAGCACTCAAAAACACTTGCGTTTGTTTAATTTGCTACAATCATCCCGTATTTTTTCACGATAGACTAAAGAATATTTGCTGTGACAAGCTTGTTGTTTTCGTCTTCCATTTTTAAAGTTCAAGTCTCGTCACGCGAGATATGTATTTAAAAAAAGCCGGAAGTATTAATATTTCCCATGATCCTTCAAATAATTTGTGTCTTGCTACCCCGATCACAGCCACAAAACGTTTTGGACAAACGTCGGCAAAAGAGGTGTCTTAGTGCCGATTTGCGCGCACGCTACGTAACGTTAGCCCTTGTGAAACGGTCCCCTGTGTTTGCATTTGCGTAAACATGATGTAGGTAAACATACAAACACGCGTGTTTTTAATGTAGAAATTTACATATTTATGTGTGCGTGCGCGTGTGTATATTAGACCCTATTCACACCACCAAGCGCGTGCCTATATATAGGCCCACCCACCCACATGCGCGCGCGTTTAAAATAAAAATGAAACCCTATAATCTAATTAAGAACAAACTGCTAACCAGCCGCCGTGGTGTAGTGGTTAGCGTCGCGGACTACTGGCTGGGGTTCGAGTCCCATCAGAGGCGAGGGTTTTTTCGGTCCTGGACCGACTCCTACCCAGAGTGAGTGGCTATGGGCTCAATGGGAAGACTGAAACCACACAGTCGAGTTTCATCCGCTTAATGGATGCGATTCTGAGAGTGTTGCTCTAATTGCAAGACCAACACTGCAGGTGTCTGTAGTTCTCGGGCCTGGTTAACGCCGGGATATCATTATGAAAGGAAGCGTAGAATACAGCCCTGCCATGCAGTCTCAGACCGATACGGAACTCCATAGCATCATCATCATCGTTATCATCGGCCTCATTTTCCATCAATCATAAAATTAAAAAATGTCTCAAATTCTGTGGCTTTGCATGCCCTGCTCTCATGATGATCTCAGTTTCGGTTTCCAATCCAGCCTATGCCTTGGTGCGTTCGGGTCAAAGTCATGGGGATCAGTGTGTTCTGGGGAGCTGTCG
Source organism: Phymorhynchus buccinoides (assembly GCA_017654935.2). Taxonomy (NCBI): domain Eukaryota; kingdom Metazoa; phylum Mollusca; class Gastropoda; order Neogastropoda; family Raphitomidae; genus Phymorhynchus; species Phymorhynchus buccinoides. Next base: position 14,269,353 of record CM065685.1, read on the forward strand.
GTGGACGGTCGTGGTGGCGCCCTCGGAGGAGGACCTCACTCACGCTGGCTGGGCGACTAAGAGAATAGTGTCGTCAGTAGGGGGCTTAGTAGGTGGTGTCCTGAACAGGCTCCATTGAACTCCACCGAAGTGACTCAGCAGAAGTGCAGTGTCTCCTCGGTTGGTTGCCTCCTGACGGCCTGACATACATTCGCTCCCCTTGGACTGCAGGTCTCGGATTCTGCGACTTGAACAAACCGGGGTGTAGCTGCGAATTGGGATTCGGAACGAGCGGCGTGGGAGCAACACCACTGTACGGCCCAGAAGATGGGACAGCAAAAAAAAGAAGAAAAAAAGAAAGAACAAACTGCTCTATATCTGTCTGTCTTAAGATGTTTCTGTCTCTCTCTGTCTCTCC
>CM065685.1:14272249-14347249 GCA_017654935.2 Phymorhynchus buccinoides
GTCTGTGTGTCAGCGTAGGCCCCCGGTGGTGTCCAGGGGCAACATTCCTTGAAGCTGAAGTTTTTTTTCCTTTTAACAAAATAAAATGCCCAACTCCCTACATTGTACCTTAGAACAACAAAACAGTAAGTAGGACCATGCCCCCCCCCCCCTCTCTCTCTCTCTCTCTCTTTCCCACTCACTTCTATTTTTGTTTGGGCGGGCGGGAGGGGCCGGGAGGGGCCGGGAGGGGGTTGTAACAGCTTAGTTTTAGAATGAAAAGACTCAACACCTATATACTCTTTTAAAACTAAATAAGGGCCAACTTTGGTTTGTTATGAATAAAATAGGAGTTTGAACTTATTTTTAAGACTGTAGCCCTTGAATTTTAATCCGGGGGGGGGGGGGGGGATGTGGTTTCGGTTGGGCAACAAATAACAAACGAATTTAAAAAGTAAAATCTTAACTTAACTTAGCCAATTTTTAATAAGTGTTTGCCGGCACAGTCAACAATTTTATAAATCCTAAATACCTTGTCATAATAATTATAGACGCGCTTTTTAGAATCCCCCTTATAATTTTCATGCATTGTCTACGTCCTTGTATTGTTCTCTATGTCTTGTCCTGTTCCTCATACGAACCTAATACAAATGTCCCATACGTGCCTCCCCAGGTCGAGAGCACGTTAAAACCTAAATTTCGTTCGTTCGAAAAGAAACACTTAAAATGCAAAAGGCGAAATCTGAAGAGCACCAAAACAGAAACAAAAGCCAATGCCTACAAGACCCTCGTCCGTCCCCACCTTGAATACTGCTGCTCAGTCTGGAGTCCATATACCACCAGGACCACAGAGAGAGAAAATGGAGTTTTACGTCCTCTTGGTCTGAATCAGACACATATGGGACATTTGTAAATACAAATATGGTTGGAACAATACTGGAGGCAATGCGGCCCGGAGGCAGTACGAAACCAGTAAAGTCCCGATTAAAATTTTTTTAATACAGATAGCTGTAGCGGTGACCACGCCTCGGTTAAACCTCATCGGCTATGGCACCGCCACAAGTAGTGAAAGATGAACCACCAGGACCAGATAGCAAAGATCGAAATGGTACAACGCAGAGAAGCCAGGTACGCAACCAACCGCTACCACAACACCAGCAGCGTCACATCAATGCTGGACGAACTATAGGCTGGGAAACACTAGAATCTAGGAGACCGTGAAGATCCAGCTCACAATATTCTTCAAAATCATCAATAACCTTGTTGACATCAATTGCAATCAATAATTAACATGCCAACACGAACACGAATGAACCACTCGAACACATTTCGACAGTACCCCCAGAATATAATAGGCTTACAAACTGTTTCAAATTCAGCTTTCCCCCCGGCCAGGACGGTTCTTATTTGGAATGCGCTTCCAGCATCTGCAGCAGAAGCTCCCAGCATGGTATTCTTTAAGTGGGAATTTAACACTGCCATCAGTCTAACTATATCACTCTCTCCCCAGCAATGACAATGATGGTTGGATTCCTCTGAATTTGGTGAACTCTAATCGCAGAAAGCCTTTAAGGGCCAGCCACACGTCAGTTAAAATCGCATGACTGTACGATACGATTCGATCACGTGATCTCGAAACGCGAATCATTACTTTTGTTCTTGGAGACCACGTGATCGAATCGTATCATACAGTCGTACGATTTTAGTGGACGCGTGACTGCATGGCCCTTCACACAGCTCCATTTCAAATGGTTCAAAGGGATAGCACAAAACATCTCAGGCAATCACATCTAGTTAGTTAAAAAAGGACTTCTTTTTTAAAAATATGAGGGTCATATCTGGGGGTCACATTGAATCAATTAATGAAATACACAAATTTACTGAAACGCTGTCATGTAAAACATGTGCTGAGATTTCAGTAATTACGTGAAACTACTAGGATTTTTTTAATTTATTGTAATGTCATGTAATTATTACCGGGGTCACAGTCACAGTGTGAAATTACTCAACATTTTAGGAACTTACTGATTTCACATTGTTTATGATAGAATCTATTATGTGTTTAACCAATCTGACAAGAGTTTGTGATTTTTTCGCCAACGTTTTGTAAATTCGTTTCTTACACCTTTTTTTTTTTTTAAACCAACGCTCTTCGCGCACACAACGTTCTCATGTGAAAGTACCCTCGGTTTTATTAGGTTAATGTTTCAAGAAAGGAAGACAAAAAATGAAGGGACTGCACGTTGTTTTGGAAGCTTGCAGTGAAAAGTTCAAAGCTATGATAACAAGGGAAACTACTCTCCTTTACTAACATGAAACTCGTGTAGATTTCATTGTGTTTACATACAAGTGTCAACAATTCTGACAGCATTCGATGCTTAGCGAAAGTGTACGTATTAACTCTGTGTGTGTGTGGGTGTGGGTGTGTGATGTGTGTGTGTGTGTGTATATATGTCACATGTGTGTGTCACTGTGTGTGTGACTGAATCTGAGAGAGAGAGAGAGAGAATTGCTTTGGGGCGGATGCCTTGTGTTAGGGATGTTACTAAATTTTTGAAATTATCAAAGTCATAATTATATTTACATCAGTCGAAAGAGGAAATCATAAGCTTTCCAACGGTGCAATTCTTTTAAGAATCGGATGACCCTGTCAAAAGCTACACCATTTTAGAGGTGATTTTTTCAAGTATATAAACAAAGAAAGAAAATTGTGACCAAATTCCTTGTTTTATGAAGGAAAAGTAGCATAACTTAAGAAATATCAAAATAATCCCAACATATTATATATCAGTGGATAGGTCGTTCTATATAGAACATATTTGCATTAACAATTTTGCTATAAATTAAATTGATGACTACCAATCAATTAATCAATTGACCACCCCCCAGAATACAACTTCAGAGACTAAGCAAAAATTTTTTTTAATTTCTTTTGTAATGCAAAACCTTGATAATAATGTCATTTAAATATAACACCAGTGAATAAAGTGTTCTGGTAAAACACAAAATACATGTGCTTGTAGCTTATTTGAAAATATTAAAATGATTTGGATGAAGATTTGGTATTGTTACTAAGGGAAGTAAATCATTCAAGAAATTATTTCCCTTGGTTATCAGCCCTCCTCAAGTAAAATTAACTCCCTTTACAAGAAAGAAGTATTCAATCAATGAATAAATGTAAAATTCAATATCAAATTATCTGAAGTGTATTAACAATTATAATACTAATAATACTTCATTGTGAAAGGGGCTTTTTGGAAACAATAAAACCTTCATAATAAAATTTTTAAAAACCTTCAATTGTCCAGTGCTTTTCTTTCTATCTACAAAAGCGCACCAAACTTCTTACATTGGCTGATTTGGAGTTGCCTCTTATTTAAAAAAAAAAAAAACAACAACAACAGACAAGCAATACTGTCTTTTGAAAACGCCTACTGCCTTTTGGTAAATTGGTTGTGACTTGGAAATCAAAAAGGAAGGTGAACAAGGTTTGGTGTGCAATCAAATAGAGAATAAACAGAATTTCATTAACACACACCTCCCCATGAGTCCCCCCACCTTCTGGAAGTTACATGTTTGTGACTTCCTCTAATCTGCCCCTCTCTTTGACTCTGTCTTTTCCATTTGCTTTCTATCATCTATTGTTTTTTTTTACTTATTGGTCCATTCTCCTGCATTTAAAAAAAAATCTCCCAAATACTTTTTCTTCGTTGAGCTCCTCCAAAATCGGAATGTGTCGGCTCTGCGCAGCGGGGAGACCAGTGAAAACTGAAAAACGGACACATATGTACCTTACCCATTATGGCCAAATGGCCCAAGAACGTGGAAGAAGAAGAATCGACATGTGTACACATACATACACACACAATGAAAATGACTGAAGTGAGAATTGGACTAGACATGACATAACATATTCTTAAGTCATAAGTTTCTTTATTGTCCATTGGCATTGTACTTTTGTACATCACACATGGAAACTTGTCTTCCAACGTGCAATATAAAATGAGATATATTAAAATAAAAATATTTTCAAAAGCCTTAAGTGTTGTTTGGATACAAAAATGTCAAGGTTTCTGTGTGAGCTAGTTTGGTGTACTGACACATTCATACTGTGTGAAACTGGTGTGTGTCTATGTGAGAAAGAGTGTGTGTGTGTGTGTGTGTGTGTGTGTTGTGTGTGTGTGTGAGCATGCATGTGTGCATACATGTGTGCTTGTATGTGTTTTGGTTTTGTGGGTTGTGTGTGCACGCATGTGTGTGTGTGTGTGTCTATGTTTGTGTGCGTGTCTGTGTGTCTGTCTGCGTGCGTACGTTTTTGTGTGAGGGTGTTTGTGTATGTGTGTTGGTGTATGTGGTCAATCCATGCGGCTCGGTTGCTGTGGCTTACTGAATGGGGTATGAACGAGTTGGCGTCGATAAATATGTGTGTTTATGTGTGTGTGTGTGTGCGTGCGCGTGCGCGCGTGTGTGTGTGTTAGAGAGAGAGAGAGTTGCTTTGCATATGCGCTGTTGCTGGTTAATGCTGTTTTTGTTGTCTGTTGATGAATCATTGATTGTAAAGCGCTTTGGGCTCATCTGAGGTAAAGCGCTATATAAATGTACAATTATTATTATTGTTATTATAACTGAATTTAGTGGTACATTTCATTTGTTGACAATCACTTACAAGAACAGTCTTACAAGAATAGTCTGCTGAAATTGTTGCCTCTGAGTCTGAATCACTGTCTCCACTCATTTTCTTTGAATATCTGAATAAAATCAAACCTACTCTACTATCACTGTATCAGCCATTTGCTATAAAAGTTAAAACATATTAGAAATGTGATTTATTTTTATTTTTACAAATTTGCTTCTGTCTTTAAATCTATTGAATATTAATCTCTTCTTCTTCTAATCTTCTGTGGTGGTGGCCAACTTCTTTATACAGAAGTAATTGTACACACTTTAGTGGGTGACCATAGAAAAAGAAGCGGAAGAGGGAAAGAGAGAAAAGAGCACACACATTACATTATCAGTTTTCCAAGAAAGGACTACACATGTCACCCTATTAGTTTTACTTGGGTTCAGCTTCAATATCTAGGGTAAAATCACGAGTAGCAAACAAAGTAAAGACCTAGTTCCGGGCTGGGGAGGGGAGGACTACAGGGAGCTGCCGGCAGCTACTAATTTTCATGTTTGCCCCCAGCAAGCTGGGAACTAGCTGACCTTAGGCACTCCATAAGACAATGTCCAGGCCCCAAGCAAAAGGACAAACAAGACAATTACATCCCTATTGGGATAAAAAAAAAATATATCAACCTAGGCCCTATGCTGCAGCTGAGATTTAAAAAAAAATAGTACCAGTAAATAGGTCTAGTACAAAACAGCACAAGTTATAATTTAAGGTAATATACTAATAATACTAACTGCAAACAACAGAATTGCATAATTATTCAGACTCAAAATATAGAGTTACTTAGCAAACTGTAGGCCCAACAGAAGTAGCCTTTCTAAAGTCCTTGGAAAGTGAGGAACATTTAAAAAAAAAAAAAGAGATCAATTATTTTTGTTCCTATATTTTAATGTATCATAACATTTTTTTTCTTTGCATAATGCATCAATCATTGTCACTTATTGTTGCTAAATGAAACGATGTCAACACACTGTGGGGAAGTTGAATGCATGTCTGAGGCAAGATGGCGTCACTGAATGACAGATCTAGGCTAAAACTAAGGAAACTTTGGGACACTAGTTTACATATTTGGAACATACTGACATGCACCAAATTTTGCACAGTACTAGAAACACATCTTAGCTTTGTGGAGCTGAAATAAAATGTATACGAAATAAATATACAATGGGTTTTTTTAACGTCTAAAGACAACAGGTAACTTACGTCGATCAACGAACTGCTTCGAACCGGTTAACGAAGTAAAATGAGAACTCGGAACCGCTAACGAATGTTCCAACGTTATTTTGAAGTATCGCAAATCCTGTTAAGGTCACTCGGCTGTCCAGAATCTGGACACAACAAACCTACCCCCTCTGACACGCTCGCAGCGGCGGGTCACAAGAATAGAACACGGCTGAGCCTGCGCAATGCGCGATTTTCTAACATCGCTACTTGTGTGGGTGCTGAGAGTGGAATCAGGTACTTTAAAGATAAAACTACCGATCCCAGGCCGTAAGGCCGCTTCTTGAATACGCCTGCTCAGTGTGGGACCCCTCCACTCAGAAAAACATCGACAGAGTGGAGTTGGATCCAACGGAGAGCAGCAAGATTCGTCCTCAGTCAGTTTTGTAGGACAGCCAGCGTCACAGCAATGCTCCAGAGGCTTGACTGGAACTCTCTGCAGCAACGCCGCCAGGTGACAAGACTCACCATGTTGCATAAAATACAAAATTACATGTTGAGCGTCAATAAGAACAGACTTGTCCTCCAACCAGAGCGGCAGCGCAGAGGACACACACTGCAATTCCTTGTCCCCCAATGTCGAACACAATTCCGACAGAGTTCCTTTTTCCCACGTACCATCAGGGAGTGGAACATCCTACCTTCAGCAGCAGTTGAGGCCAGAACTCCAGAGTCTGGGAGCACGTGACTGGAAAACCTCCTGCTGCAGCCGCCACGGCTGATGGCCCCACTCTGGGGTCGTCAGACTAACAAGCACCAACAGTCCCCTCCCCTCCCATCCCCCCCTTTGGTCCTCCCTCTTCCCCCACCCCCTCCTCCCCTCTTCCAACAACCCAATGGATCAACAGTTTCCTAGTTTTCGTATGATCCGTGCTCTCTCTGTTGTTTTATTTCTTCTCAGGCCTTGAGCCTTTCTTCTGGCAAAAGTGGTCTGAACCTCCCCGGTTCCATGGCATAATAATCAAAGTGTTGATTGTGGCCACGTACAGTCAAGAAGAAGAAGAAGACTGCTAGCCTAGTTGCTGCGAAGTTCTGACTCATAGTGGCTCAAGCAACAGGGAAAAAAGAACAGTTGAACAGTCTCTCTCGCCAGCCGCGATAAGAATGCTGGCTCGCGCCGATATGCCGGCTCTGGCTTTAAGAGCTGCGCAGTAGAGAGACCCATGCTGCTGCCCAGGCCCTAGCTTGCACTGACACTAGTGACAGCTAACTATGTTCACAGCATAAATTATCTTCTTTCTTCTTTCCGATTGGGGATGTTTATCCTGAAGTATTTTTATTGGTATGATTTGACCGACTGGCTAGACTGAATGACTGCAGATTAACACACATTTGGACAATGACTCAGCACAGCTGTATGCACACACATTTACTCATGCACACACTCACACAACCAACACACAAGACCTTACTTCATGGAATGGTGTGGAAGGGTTCAGGATGGCACCACACCTCAGCCTCACAGGTCTCCACAGCTGTCAAAGGGACACAAATTACCCAAGTGCTAAACCAGCTGAGATGGAGCCGCAACTGTGGTAAGCGGTCACAGGGGCCTCAGTCGTCTATTAAAACCCCCAAGCTAACAACACCACAAATGTACTACTAGTACTAGACTACAAGTACAAGCTACTAATTCCCTTGCTAAACCTAGCCCTAACCGTCCCTACACTAGAACTTCTTGCGTGCAGATAAACTGTCCTAGATCCTTATGTTCAGTAACCTTCCCCCAGTGCTCAGTAGACTAAGCCCCACTAAACACTACACAGCCCCTTGCATTGCCGGCGGGAGACGGGCTGGAAACAGGACCTTTCTGTATCGGGGTGCGATCCAGTCTGACTGCTATTCCTAACTCCGGCCACTACGAGTGCAGGCCGTATGACAACAACTCACTTGAGAACTTCGTGCAACAAGACAACGCACGCTTTCTACGTGCGTCATATCACAACAATCCTGCCCCTCGACCAAAGTCTTCGTTTAGACTGCTTTTGGCGCACAGGATGCATGCTTTGTGAGTTAGTGTCAGGGCAAAGGGTTTTAACCCTTTTGCCGCCAGCAATTTTTCAGCCAAAAAATACCATTAAACTTAACTGGGTACAGAAGGAAAAAAATCTGCAATATTGCTAATTCCTCTGTGACATAACATTAAGCCTCTCAAAATTAAGAAAATAGGGTCTTTGGATAAAAGGCCCTGATTCGATGCCTTTTAGTGACATGGGGGTTAAATCATTGTGGTGCATAAATGCGACATTGGCGGTGGAAGGGTTAATGGTAATTTTTAGCTGAAGATGACTGGCGGCGAAAGGGTTTTTAAGTTATGGTCAACGCGTATGTTGTTAAAATTACAGTACTTACACCAAAAAAATGGAGGAGACAACCACCTGGGAAGATCGGAAGGAACGTTGCCTCAGTCTGCGCAGCGGCCAGGGTCGGCCGTTGAAGGTGGTGCGTGAGATGTACCTGCGCCCTGACGTGCCCTGCTTCAGCCCCCTGTGTCTGGCTGGGTGTGCCAACGACCGTGGTCAGTCTCTGTCAAAATGTCAATGTACAGGGCTCCCAATCGTCCCGCAAAACAAGGGGTCCCAGGGACTCCTTCACTTACAGTATAGAGGGTCCTAGAGGTGAGATAGAGTGTCCCAGTGGCATTGCGAATGTTAAAAATTATTTTTCTTTTGCATCCCTGGGACCCCTGCACATTCTTTTAGAGGGTCCTTGAGAATTTTAGTGCTTCATAGACCTGGGAGCCCTGATGTACCTTTTTTTGTGTACATGCATGGCAAAGTATCTGTGATGGAAGTCTCAGACCTGTTTACTCTATACTCTTTTCGAGTAGTATTTTTATTTTGTGAAACATAATTTTAACAGCAACACTTCAGTAAATCAAACATAGCAGTTTAATCTCTTTGTAAACTCCGCATAATTTAATTTGTAAAAATCTGATTAATTTATACTCTGTCAGTCAGTGTCAGCACCAATTATTTTGATGGAACATTTTTACCTTTTACTTTTTTTTATTCATCCAATGCTGTGTATTTTACTGAAGGTTTTATGTACTATTTCAGACGCCTTGTTGCCGAAGGATGCCAGTCATTACATCATTCCAGACTGCCATGTAGCCAGGTACTACCTGGAACTGTTTGAGCTGCCCGATGTCCAGGGGGTGGTCTTCACTCAGACCGCTGCACATTACGTGAGTGCTTCTTTCATTGTTAAAGGGGCACCCTGACGGATGAGTTTTTTAAAAAGAAACACGTCCAGATCACCAGGAAAACACCCTTTACAGAGATTGCAACACTCACTTTGCTCTGGTTTCCTAGATGTCAAATCGGCGATTCCTCTTTGGCGGAAGTGCTGGAAGTCAAATTCTTTCACCCAAAGAGAAGGCGGGTGCCGTCTCTCTTCTAATGGCTGCCTGCGTTTAGACCAAATCGTTTGCACAAAATTTTCGCAATACAAGCCTTTTTTTCCTTCTTTAAAATTTTTTTATACAGAAGTTAAGGAGTTCCGCTCACAACAAAGGAAACAGCTCCAATTTTTTTTTACTGCACTACAAAAAAACCCCCAAAAGCTTCAACCACAATGAGTGACCTTCACCCACGCCATCCAAAATGATTACTTTCTCCGGCATCTCCGCCAAGGAGGAATCGCCGTTTTGACGGTTTAATTTCTAGGAAACCAGAGCAAAGTGAGTGTTCTGATCCTTGAAAAGGCTGTTTTTCTGGTGATGTCTAGGGGTTTCTTGGAAAAACTCATCTGTCAGGGTCCACCTTTAACCTTCAGCCTGCCAGGCCACGACTGCTACCATGGGCAAAATGATGTCATTGATGATACCATAACTTCAATGCAAATGATGAAATTCATGCAGATTTTTGTATTAAAACAGACTTGTAAGGAGGATATATTATCACTATTTTGCGAGTTTAGGTTAGTCTAATAGGCCTTCTTCTTCTTTTTCTTCTTCTTCTTCTTCTTCGATCGCTCAGACAGATTCCTGTCAATTATGAGCGCAGATGCATCATGCTGCCATTATGCGCATAAGTAAGAAATAATTAGGTCCAGCATGTCCGACTTCGGCTGGAGGAAGTCTTTTTGAAAGTGTTTCTTGAAAAAAGACAGGAGAATAGACCGGAAAGGCAGAAAGATAGTAGACTATCTACTAGATGACAGTAAGCAAAGGGAAAAGGCAGAGTCAAAGAGAGTGACAGATTAGAGGAAGTTATAAGCACAGAACTTCCAGCAGGTGGGGACATTATGCAAAAGACCCCCCCGGTATCCCCACGCTCTTTTCTGTGTTATAATCAAGAGTATTTTTTTTTTCCATGACTTCTGTGAGAATGAATGATATTTTTCTTTGGGGTTCTTAATCTTACCACCATGGGCGAATACATTCGCCCAAGACATCACTCTACACACCCACCAAATGCAAAGACATTCACTGCCAAGCACCCTGCCATGCGTTTAGCTACTTTTACTTTTAGAGCTTACGTCAGTGATTTTTCCGTTAAAGCATGCATGCGCACTATTATAAAAAAAAAGTTACCTGTCTCATGTCGGTTGAGATGCAACGGACAACCAAGAACGTCAAAAAAACACATGGCGCTAGAAAAGTTAAAATAATGACCTTTAACCCTTTCGCCGCCAGCCATTTTTCAGCCAAAAAATGCCATTAAATTCAACTGGGTAGAAAAGAAAAATTATTTGCAATACTGGGAATTCCTTTTTGACATGTCTGTCCTTGCTTCCCTAAATTAAGAAAATAGAGTCGTCGGATTACAGTCCCTGATTTGATGCCTTTTAGTGACATGGGTGTTGAACCATTGTGGTGCATAAATACGACACTGGCAGTGAGAGGGTTAAAAACAGGATGTTTTCCTTAACCCTTTCGCCGCCAGCTATTTTTCATCCCCAAAATGCCATTAAGCAGAGCTTAATCTAGAGCGCGGGATTGGTAAAATCCCCCCAAATGTTGTTCCTTCCCGCGATAATTGGTGCGGGGAGCGGGCCGAGTCCCGCACATTTGCAGAACGGCCCGCAGTTTTTACCGATCGATGCGGGAAGACCTTCGTCGTCTGCTAAACCTGTCGTCTGGACAAACTGAAAGTATCGAGCAGGAGTGAAGGATTTCTCGACATTTCATTGGTTCTTGACAAAATGTTAGTGTTAATCAACCAATCGCGTTCTTCTCGTTCTACCGACAGGAAGTTGCGAGAGTTTCGGAATGTTTTTCAAAATGAAGCGGGCAGGGACCCTGTTTGATTTTGGATTTTCGCGGAGGCAAAGTCAAAACAAAAAAATCCTGTTCCAAGCGATTGTGAAGACCTCGAAGAAAAGGCTTCTACATATAAAACATCAGAAAAGAATGACAACAGTGGCAGTGCAAAGGAACATCGGTTCCAAAATGTCTGGTCGAAAAAGTGGCCGTGGCTGACAAAGAAAAGTTAAAGTCTGTGTACGAGGGTGGGGGAGGTACTGGTTCTTATGCATGTGATGTGGGGTTGGATAGGGGGGAGTGCCCCCCTTTTTTTGATATGAGGGGGGGACTGCCCCCCTTTTTCAGAAATCCTAGATTAAGCTCTGATTAAGCTTAACTGAGTAGAGAAAATGTTTACCTGCAATGTTGTGAATTCCTCTGTGACATGCATGACATTAGGCCCATCCTTACTTCCCACAATTAAGAAAATAGGGTCTTCAGATAACATGCCCTGATTTGATGCCTTTTAGTGACACGGGTGCCAAACTATTGTGGTGCATAAATGCGACATTGGCAGTGAAAGGGTTAATCCCTTTATCATGCTTGCTTTTCCTGTTACTATTAAATTAAGAAGTTGACTGTAGAATGCAATAATTATGTTTGTTGATGTGACACATGCTGTATGTCTCTGAAGTTGAGGTATGTGGCTCTTGTGTGATGAGTTTTTGGACGGCTAATAACTTGCCATTCTTTTATATGTGTAGCATATTCAAGGTTAGAAGGCTAGGCCACTCTTGGACATGTGTTGATTTGTTTGTATGTTGTCCTCTCCACCATTGTTGATGCGTGCTGTGTGGGTGGAGGGTCATAAAGGCGAGCTTGGCACATTCTTTTTTAAGAATGATGCTTTGCTTGTCTCACTTTGGTTCTGACCCACGCACTGCTAGGTGAATGGTATCGTAATCAACTTTGGTGGAGGGGAGTTAGATAGGTTAGGTTAGGCACATTATAGTCACAGAGGCGTGGCACTGGTGGTCGAGTGGATGTAGTCCACTGGAAAAAGATAGGAACTACCATGTGAAACATACCGTAATTTTCTGACTATAAGGCGATTTTTTTTCTTTTCCAATTTCGATCTATGCGCCTAATAAACAAGGGCGCCCTATTAGTGAAAAAAATCGTGAGCGGCAACGATTGCCGTACTCAGTGCAGTCTACTTTGTTCAATTTCGTCATCTCCTCTCTTGGCCTCACTATTTCATTCTTTGATTTTGCCATTCTTTGTTGGGGTGCGTTGAACGTCTTTACTGCCACGACCATTTTGAATTCAAGGAGGGGGTATTTCATAAAAAAAGAAAATCTAGCAAGATAGCTACTTGATTAAAGTAGGCATAACCTATATTACTAAAAGATGAATGAATCGCACTAGCGATTCAAAAACGATTAACTCATTCAAGTTGTTCCAGCCATATATGTCCGGAATTAATAGATAGCTGTCAATTTGATACATTTGCTTCAAGGGAAGTAAATCTGTGTGCACACCATACCTTGGTCACTTCTAAACTCGCTTTGCTCCCTTACACCACAACTTTGCTTCTGACTTTGCTTTTGTAGTGTGTTTTTTTGTGGGGGAACCAGTCGGTGTACAGAGTTTTTCTATATAAAGTTTAAGTCTGATCTACCACTTCCCTATGTCTAAACCTGAAGTAAAAACCCGTAATCTTCTTTCATTTCTCCTTTTGTTTATGTATGTTTTGTTTGTGTGTATGGCTGGAGTGATTTTTGATTTTTTTTTAATAATTCAAAATCGTTGCGATGCGAATGAGTTGAAGATAATTTGGTGGTGCATCCTTAGGGCCTTGCATACAGGCTTTGAAATGGACATTTGCGCTGGAAAGAATGCTGCTGAATGTATCTACCAGGGGGGTGTTAGTGAAGGGGTTAATATGCTGCTTTATCTAACCCCAAAAGGGTCAATATCTTGTCGCTGTGACCCAGGTTCAGCACGAGGGCAGTCGTCGGATGGCGGGGAGGCTGCGGCGTTTGGTTCAGACGTCCGGCGCAGGGTGTGTGATGCTGTGCAACGAGTTCCAGAGGTACGCCCACTGCCTGCAGCAACCCCAGGAGTCTGTGGCCGACTGGCAGACAAGGTAGGAGTCTTCTTCTTCTTCTTTTCTTCTTCTTCTTCTTCTGCATTCCCAGGTCATATGGCCATAATGGGTAAGGTACGTATGTGTCCGGTTTTCAGTTTTCACTGGTCTCCCTGCTGCGTACAACCGACACATTCCGATTTCGGAGGAGCTCAATGGAGAAAACATTTGTAAGATTTTTTTTTTAAAAAGGCAGGAGAATGGGCCAACAAGTCAGAAATATAGTAAATGATAGAAAACAAAGGGAAAAGGCAGAGTCAAAAAGAGTGACAGATTAGAGGAAGTTACAAGCACAGAACTTACAGAATGTAGGGGAACTATTTTTTACAAAAGACCGCCCCCCCGGTATCCCCACGGGGAAGGTAGGAGTCAAAGACTGGAACTTGTTACCTGAGGAGGCTGTGTCTGCCTCTTCAGCCGGCTCGTTCTAGTCCTCCATCAAGATGCTAATCCCCCCATCCCCCCCCCCCCCCCCCCCCCCCCCTAGTTTAGGTGTTCCTGCCGACTCAGCATCAAGTCGGGGGCTCGATCAGCGAGACCCGACTGGCTGGGTCATCTTCGTAGAGTACGTTTTTGTTTTATTTTTTTCTCTTTTCGATGCCCGACTTCGGACCTCGACCGCTTATCGTATCATAAAATCAAACTGATGATTGTGGATACTCAACGGTAGAAGAAGAGCGGGATTGCTACATAATCCAGTTGCAAGTCAGTGTGTAAGTCAGTATCACCTTGACATCAGACCCGTTTACTCTTTTTCAAGTAGTATTCTACTCAATTTGGACCTACTACTACTCTTCAAAACTGAAAATAATGCTCTTTAATTCTGGATTACTACTCATTTTCAGTTAACATTATTTGATGGTTTAATGAATAAAACTACACATTTTGCACCAAAACTACTCATTTCAGCTATCCAGACTACTCAAGACTTGTGTAGGGGGCAAACAGGTCTGCTTTATGAGGATACCAATTTCGATTTTTCTCTCTCTCTTTTTTTCTTTAGTACAAAAGGTTCCCATCCCTTTCACTTTCTGGAAAGTGAAAGTCCTTGAACATTTCACCTCCTGGAAATTTAAACTATTATCATTCAAAATTGGTCAAATTCGTTGTGTTGGACTTACCAGTTCATGAAGGCAAGGTGTATCATCTAACAAAGCTGAGACAACTGTTGGTGTGAAAAAAAAGAAGACGTAATTTGACATGAAATGACCGAAATATCAAGTTTTAGTATTAGTATTCGGTTTAGGTACTTTATAGTCACAGAGGCATCTCAGTGAAATTCGGGTTGCTCCCACATGGAGAGCGCGTCACAGCCAGAGGCGAGCCACCCCTTTTTTTTTTGGCATGCGATTTTTGTGTGACTGATGAGGAAGGAAAGGTGTTTGTGTGTGTGTTAAATTTTGACCAAATGACAACTTTTTCGTTGCCACTGGGATTAACGTGTGCTATGTGCATGGGCACACAGGACCTCAGTTTATCATCTCATCCGAAGGACTCCACGACTTTGCGTAGTGCAAAATGAGAGGAAAAATCCCCTGTACCCAGGTTCGAACTCGGGTTTACTTGACACAAGGCGAACGCGTTACCTCTGTGCCACTCTACACCTCCATTTTCCATTTTCCATCGTGACATCTTTCAACTTATGTTTCTATGTTTTTCACACGATGATTTGTTTACTTTCATAGTGTCATTCTCTTGGTTGTTGTTTTTTTCCTTCTCCTTTATCTATTGTGGTTCTTTCACACTTATTTTTGTATTGTCACAATTTATTATATATGGCAATGTTATGTGTTTGTTGTTGTTTTGGATTTTTGTTTGTTTGTAAAGTTTTGGGGTTATTATTTTCCGGTTTGCAAAATCGTTTCTGTTGCCGTTGTATGTCAAGTATGTAGTCAAAATTGTGCGGTCGTGTCATGTTACAGGTCGACGTTCAAGGCGGCTGAATGGCTGTATGATCACCTGGCCGGTCAGATCCCTGTTGTCATGGTGACGGAGAGCGACCAGGTGAGAGAACTGAAGAACTAAAGTCACAGACTTCCTTTCAGACTTTTTAAAAAACATTTTGCTGTCCCATCTTCTGGGCCATACAGTGGCGTTGCTCTCACACCGCTCATCTCGAATCCCAATTCGCAGCCACACCCCCTGCTTGTTCAGGTCGCAGAATCCGAGACCAGCAGTTCAAGGGGAGCGAATCTATGTTAAGCCGTCAGAAGGCAACCAACCGAGGAGACACTGCACTGCTGCTGAGTCACTTCGGTGGAGTTCAGTGGAGCCTATTCAGGACACGTCAGACTTATTTTCAGTTATACGGTCACCCCCACCCCTGTCCCTCTCCTCTTCCACACTGCCATTCCAGACACAGGGTTGGCCCAAACTGCTAGCCTGGTAGCCATTGGCTAGTAGAAAAATCTGTGGGCGAGTAGATTTTCAAAAGTCACTAGCCCGATGGGCGACTGTAAATTTCAGTACTTCACGGCCCTGGTTTTTTTACCACTGACTCTCTCCCCAGACCATCTCTCCTTTCCATGTAGCCAACTATCAAAGCAAGCTCAGCTGTCTGCTAAGATAACAACATGCCAGCACTGGTACTGAAAAGAAAGGAAAGGCAGCCTCATCTGTCTCCTCCTCCCCCTTCCCTCTCTCCCCCTCCTCTCTCGTAAAATCATTTTTCTTTACTTCTCTCCTTTCTTTCTTTCCCATTTTTTTTCTCTCGTCTCTTCCTCTCTCTCCTTCCCTCTCCCCTGTGTGTGTGTGTGTGTGTGTGCGTACGTGCGCGCGCACAGACATGTGTTTATCTTGCCAAAAAGTTTTTTTTTTTTAAATCTTTGTGCCTTGATTTTTATTCTCTATGCATTAAGATCTGGCATCTTAAATGGAAAAGAGATATCAAAGTGAGTTGAATATGGTGCATAGTTTATTTCGTAGGAATTTGAAAAAGTTACAATTTCTTGTTCATATGATGCTGTTTTCTCGTTTGTACATGTATTATTTGCTGTTTTAAGTTGTTTTATTACTCGTGTATGGTTTTTTTTTCCTTTTTTTTTTTTTGGGCTGTTGTTTTCTTTAAAAAAAAATATATTGTTGTCGTGTTTGCAGGATATCGACGATATTATCGTTTTCTTTTTTTCTGAATATATTTTGTTCCTTTTTGTTTGTTCTGGGGACATTGATATGTTTGGGGTATTTTTGTTTCGGTGACGGTTTTGGGGGTTCCTGGAATGTCAATTTATTGTTCTTTAAAAATGCTATAGAGTACCAAGGGGGGTTGCGTACTCCTCAAAATGACGCAAGCATGACATGATTTCTCTACAATCTCTATGATTTCAAGGGGGGGTACCTGCTGACCCAACCAATGTGCAGACCTGTTAGTACTCTATATTTTTGCATTGTTCTGTTCTTTTTTTTTTCTCCTTGGGGTGATTTTTTATTTTACTGTGGTATTCTACTTTCGGATTCAGTCTTTCGGATGAGACAATAAACCGAGGTCCCGTGTGCCCATGCACTTAGCATACGTTAAACACAGTGGCAATGAAAAAGTTGTCATTTGGTCAAAATTTACCCTCCCTCCCCTTTCCTTCCTCATCAGTCACACAAAAATTGCATGCAAAAAAATAAAAAAATAAAAATTGGGTGGCGCGCCTCTGGCTGCGACGCGCTCTCCAGGTGGGAGCAACCCGAATTTCACAGAGACGCCTCTATGACTATAAAGTACCTAATACCTAATAATACTTCTTGGGTTGTCTTTCCACATACTCATGGTCGTTTTCTCGTCTCATCGTCAGTCTGCAGCGTTGTACAAGAACGAGAAGCTTGGGGTGCTGACTGTGAGTTTCCCTCGGTACATCAGGGAGTTCTGGGCAGGTCACCAGGAGGTGGAGAACCTCTACACCTCTCTGGCTGAGGCTGCTGCTGCCAGCAAACAGGGTCAGTGACAACCTGCAGTTTGTGAGAGAGAGAGAGAGAGGGAGAGAGAGATTGTCTGTGAGTTTCCCTCAGTACATCAGGGAGTTCTGGGCAGGACACCAGGAGGTGGGGGACCTCTACACTTCTCTGGCTGAGGCTGCTGCTGCCAGCAAACAGGGTCAATGACAGCCTGCAGTTTGTGAGAGAGAGAGAGGGAGAGAGAGATTGTCTGTGAGTTTCCCTCAGTACATCAGGGAGTTCTGGGCAGGACACCAGGAGGTGGAGAACCTCTACACCTCTCTGGCTGAGGCTGCTGCTGCCAGCAAACAGGGTCAGTGACAACCTGCAGTTTGTGAGAGAGAGAGAGAGAGAGAGGGAGAGAGAGATTGTCTGTGAGTTTCCCTCAGTACATCAGGGAGTTCTGGGCAGGTCACCAGGAGGTGGAGAACCTCTACACCTCTCTGGCTGAGGCTGCTGCTGCCAGCAAACAGGGTCAGTGACAACCTGCAGTTTGTGAGAGAGAGAGATGGAGAGAGAGATTGTCTGTGAGTTTCCCTCAGTACATCAGGGAGTTCTGGGCAGGTCACCAGGAGGTGGAGAACCTCTACACCTCTCTGGCTGAGGCTGCTGCTGCCAGCAAACAGGGTCAGTGACAACCTGCAGTTTGTGAGAGAGAGAGAGAGAGGGAGAGAGAGATTGTCTGTGAGTTTCCCTCAGTACATCAGGGAGTTCTGGGCAGGACACCAGGAGGTGGGGGACCTCTACACTTCTCTGGCTGAGGCTGCTGCTGCCAGCAAACAGGGTCAGTGACAACCTGCAGTTTGTGAGAGAGAGAGGGAGAGAGAGATTGTCTGTGAGTTTCCCTCAGTACATCAGGGAGTTCTGGGCAGGACACCAGGAGGTGGGGGACCTCTACACTTCTCTGGCTGAGGCTGCTGCTGCCAGCAAACAGGGTCAATGACAGCCTCACCCTCCATTTCTGTGTGTGTGAGACAGAAAGAGAGAGAGAGGGTGTGTGTGTGTCAGTTTCCCTCAGTACATCAGGGAGTTCTGGGCAGGACACCTGGAGGTGGAGGACCTCCAGGGCTCCCAGGGAGCCCCATTTGGGGCTCTAGAATTCTAGAGGACCCTTTAAAAGAATGTGCAGGGGGTCCCAGGGATGCACTAGAAAAATTCTTTTTAGCATTCGCAATGCCAATGGGACCCTCTATCCCGCCTCTAGGACCCTCTATACTGTAAGTGAAAGAGTCCCTGGGACCCCTTGTTTTGCGGGACGATTGGGAGCCCTGACCTCTACACATCTCTAGCTGAGGCTGCTGCTGTCAGCAAGCAGGGTCAGTGACAACCTCACCAATCCATTTCAGTAGGAGAGAGAAAGAGAGATCCAATCCTGTCAAGTCCAAAACTTTTATTGATTAGGCCTTTTTTACCTGCAGAGAGAGAGGGAGGGAGGGAGGGAGAGACAGAAAAAAACTCTCTACAGCAATTAGTCCCCCACAGTACACTAATTCCCCTCATTCTAGCTCCTTTCAGTTTTCCACAGAGAGCTATTTGTTTCAAGTTATTTCTTTTAACAGAGGCAAATATTCTTATCATTGATTGTGGTTAGGGATAGGAAAAGACCTTACAAGTGGTATGCCAACATAAAACAATGTAAGCCTAATGGATAAAACACTTTAAATTGGTTTATGCTGGTGATGAGTGCTAACAAAAGGCATGAACTGAAAGGAGCTGAGAAAAGCTACTGTGCCCCCACTTCAAACCACTACAAACGCATAGTAAGAGGCAAAAATGTGTGGTCTAAGGGAGTTTGGAAGTGACAAATGTGTGGTGTGCACACATATTTACTTCCCTTGAAACAAATTCATCAAATTGACAGCTTTATATTCATTCCGGCCATATATGGGTGGAACGACTTGAATGAGTTAAATCATTGTGTGGTTTGCTGGTTTCAGTGGACAAGCGGTGCGGTAGCCACCTGCCCCAGGCTGTGCTGGAAAAAGGGCTCAAGTCTGGGCGCTTTGTCAGCGGTCGGCTCAACGTCAATCGCTTCAACGCCAGTTCTGAGGCCTTTGTGGCTCGCTCCGGGTCAGTAGACAGTTCTAAATGAATATCTCATTTAAAAAAATAAAATAAAAGACATGCAGCAAAAGTAAAGTGTTGAAAAGTAAACACCCTTATTAGGGGTCAGGTCACATTTGTAAACAGAACTGAGTTTTAGCCAATGTATTAACAGTTGAAACCAGATAGTTCGAAAACGGGTGCCACATAAAATCGGATAATTCACAATTTTTTTTTTGGGGGTCTCAATTTAATCCTTATGGCAGAACTTTTTCTTTTTATCTGAAGATGTTGGCTATCTCAAAAACAAAATTTCAATCCTTTCAATTTTGACTTGACAGGTTTTCACTGTATCTGAACATAAAATGCTATTTGTAACGGCAGTAAGATATAATATCAGGGTTCGTACAGAGTCTTTAAAGTCTGGAAATGTCTTGGAAAATGGAAAAATGGTTTCCAGGCCTGGAAAAGCATGGAATTGTCAACTTTGGTTGCCTGAGTCTGGAAAAGTCTTGAATTTTTCAGTCTGGCACAGTTCACAGCGACAGACAATTTGTTTTCTCACTGAAGACAAAGAGAATCTCACTTCGATTTTACATGATAATAACAACGCTCGAGGGAGCGCCATGGTTACTGGCAGACAAACTTTTCTTTCTTGGCCGGCGAAGTGACGTCCCTTGTATGCAATGCACATGCGCAAAAGTCAATTTTCTTTTCTCTTGTTGGAGCGCGGTCATTTGCTTCGCTAACATGGGAAAGTGCGTGTTTAGCCAAACGTGGCTGGAACATAGCGAGTTCAAGGATTGGATAGCCCCATCATCTGATGGGTCGAAGTACAAAGCGCGGTGCTTACTACGCGCAAAGGACTTTGATGTTCGGAATATGGGTGTGGGGGCACTGAAATGCCATGCTGAAGGCAAGAAGCACCAGCAGCTGGAGAAAGTGGCAAAACAGAGCAAGTCGGCCCCGGCAATGACAATGCGTGACTTTTATTGGCCACAGACATCATCTGAGAGGTGAGTGCATATGGCCTCTTTATGGTATGGGAAAGTTGCAGAAATGTTCTGGAACAAGTCTGGAAAAAGTATGGATTTTTATTTCCAAAATTCTGTATGAACCTTATTAAAAATATATAGTGTTGTTTTGTTTTCACAGCGTTGACCTGACGGACGAGAGTGGGTCGGACATCCTTGTGGTGGGGGGTAAAGATCGTAACCGGGCGGTGCACGGCGACCAAGTGGTGGTGGAAATTTTCCCCAAATCCCAGTGGCGCGTCCGCTCCCTCGCCGTCAACATAGCTGAGGAAAATGAAGTAGAAGGTACTTGTTATGAATCTGGTCAAGATTTAGCAAGATGCACATTGATTTCTATCCATTTTTTAGTAGAAAGAGATGATGATACAGACAAACCTCTATTTTAAGACTTCCAAAATGTCCGGAAAAATCGGTCGTAAATTGGAGGGGTCGTATGACAGAGGTTTTCACTGGCAGCCGTAGAAAGAAAAAGTTCAGCACAGTTCATACTCTCTTCTTCATGCACACATACAATGACATATTAAAACTGGATTTGGGTCTTTCCAACTCCATAGGATTGTGCAATCGATGTATTACAGTTTCACTTCGCCGACTTCTGTTAATCACCTCCACTCTCATCCAAAGTCAGTGGTTTTCTTTTTCAAAGTCAGTGGTTTTCGTGCTTTTCCTACGCTTTCCGCCATCTTTTCTACAACAAGGGAAGCGACTCCGCTTTCAGGCCCTTGACCGTGGTTGTTTCCCTTTGCTCGAAGTCTATGCAGACGACAACAACGGTCGTAAAAACCAACAAAATGGCGGTTGTAAGTCGCGTTTTAGAGGAAGTCGTTTAAGAGAGGTCGTTTACATAGTAAAATGCATCCGTGCCAACAAATCCGGTCTCAAATGAGAGGTGGTCACTTAACAGAGGGTCGTAAAATAGGGGTTTGTCTGTAATAACAGTTGAAATAAAATATATGCATGATTACAATTTTTATCATTTTTACTGTAAGGTGATACTTTTCCCCCCAGACTGAGAGCCCTGCGCCTTATAATATGGCTGATAAATTAGTAAGAATATATAATAACAAAATATGGATTTTGTGTAAAATTTGGGGGGTGCGTCTTATAGTCCGAAAAGTACGGTACTTATTACGAATCTGGTCATGATTGAACAAGACGCATATGAAATTCTGTCCTTTTTTTGTAGTCGAATGTTTTGCAGATAACATGAGTTGAAATAGAAACATATGAAACAGACTGTTTTCTGACGGGCATTGTTAAACAATTTAAACCTAATATGTGCAGAAATGCAAAATTCAGGAGTAAAAAATATTCAGGTGTGATTATCTTTATGTGCATTTGTTCGGAAATTCCAACACATTTCATTTGAACTTTTCTAGCGCCATGGTTGGTTTTTTTGCATTCTTGTTTGTCCATTGCATCTTAACTGACAAGACGGGGTTAACTATTTTTTCGAGTGTGTATGCATATAAAATTGCTTTAATGGAAAAAATCACTGACATGAGCTCTGAAAATAGACAAGCACATGGCAGACCACTTGGCAGTGAATGTCTTTGCATTTGGTAGGAGTGAAGTGTGATGTTCTGGGTGAATACATTCGCTCATGGTGGTAGACGAGTTAAATGTTTTCACACACACGCATGCTTGCACGCACGCACGCACGCACGCACACATGCACGCACACACGCACACGCACGCACGCACGCACACACACACACACACACACACACTCACACACACACACACACTCGCACTCGCACACGCACACACACACACAAATGTCTGCATTCACAGATTGCCCATTACTTTACATTTCTGCACAAATCTGACCATTCCCTTTAGACTTTACCATAGAAATTTGACCAATCACTGACCCAAACCTGAACTGATGTTTCTCCACAGACCAAGTCAAAGAGGACAACCAAGAGAACGAGGAGGAGGAAGAAGAAGGCGAGAAAGCGGAAAAAGAGACGAGGAAGAAGAAGACTGACAAGAACAGGGGAGACAGAAGGCTGCCCACTGGTCAAGTGGTGGGCATCCTCCAGCGGCAGTGGAGGGACTACGTGGTCAGTCTGTCCCCTGAAGAGGTCAGTGAGGTGTCCACCTAGAGAGAGAGAGAAACAGCACACACCTTGATAAGGCAAATCTGTCACAACCACCCCTCCTCCTCCCCCTGCCCCACCCACCCCCCCCCACCAAAAAAGAAGAAAGAATGGGTAGGTGCTGTTTTGCGGCGATGCGCTCTCCGGGGGAGAGCAGCCCGAATTTCACAGTCTCTGTGACTAAAAATATACCAAAATATAAAATACCAAAATGCAAAATACCACATACCAAAATACCAAATGCCAAAATACCAAAATATAAAATACCACATATAATACCAAAATACAAAATACCAACATACCAAACACCCAAATACCTAAATACAAAATACCAAATACCTAAATACAAAATACCAAATACCTAAATACAAAATACCAAATACAAAATACCAAAATATAAAATACCAAATTACCAAATACAAAATACCAAAATATAAAATACCAAAATATAAAATACCAAATACAAAAATACAAAAATACCAAATAGCACTGGTCAAGTGGTGGGCATCCTCCAGAGGCAGTGGAGGGACTATGTGGTCAGTCTGTCCCCTGAAGAGGTCAGTGAGGTGTCCACCTAGAGAGAGAGAGAAACAGCACACCGCTTAATAAAGGTCACAGTTATGTGGAACAGTTCACTGCAGGGCCGGACCTAAGTTTTTAAGGGGTGGGGGCTAATTCATCGAAGATGCGAAGCACCAAGACCCCTAGGGGGGTCCGGGGGCATGCTCCTCCGGAAAATTGTTAATTTCAAGAAGCAAAATAGTGCAATCTGGGCATGAAATAAAGGACTAATGAGGAAACAAAGGAAAAGGGTGGGGGCTGCAGCCCCCTAAGCCCACCCCCGTAGGTCCGGCCCTGCGTTGGTCATATAACTTTTTTTCTTTCTGTAATGCTTAAGCTCCGAGGAGGGATGACAGGACCTTTGTCATCTTAAGAGTTCCTTAAAGACCCCCCACATCACGTGTCACATTGCCTCTTATGCTAGGACATTTCTTAAAGACCCCCCACGTCACGTGTCACATTCCCTCTTATGGTAGGACATTTCTTAAGATTTCTTACCAGCTGTAAGAGGGAAAACATGTGAAAATCATGATTTTGACACGTGACGTGGTGGGTCTTTAAATCCTTAGAGGCAGCAAACTACGTGATGTTGATCACAGTCATGCTTCTTTGATTTTTCATGTATGGTTATTTATGTACATCTATAATTCTATTATTATTTTATGTGCACTTTGCGTCAGAACGGACTGACTAACCCTCACAGAAATGAAGCGACCTAAGGGACAACTTAATTTTCACTGTTTCTAAAAGCATGATTGGGGGGGGGGGGGGGGGGGGGGAGGGGGGGATTGCAATAAACAAAGAAATCTGTGTCATATGTGTATGGGAGCTTAAAAGAGGCAGGCAAATTAAACAGTTTGATAATGAGGCTTTATACTGAACATCCTCTGCCCCTGTCTCGTGCACTGAGTTGCGAACGCCACCTACTTAAGATTATCGCCCTTGCCTGTCAGGAACTAGTAGTATATAGCCATAGAAAATTCTCTGCCCCTGACTAGTCACTAGGTGGCATGGTCAAGTCAGTCCGAAAATGATCACCCTTTGGTGCCGCCAAGACGTAGTATAAGGCCCCAATGGTGTTACCGAAAAACTGGACTATATGACGCACCTGTATATAAGCCGCATCCCCTAAATTGACAAAATATTAGGTGTTTATTCACACATAAGCCACACCAGTTTATAAGCCGCAGAGAAAACTGTATGCGTACAAACCAACTTAAATATAGAAATTCTCCTATCAAAACACGTGTATTTAATGTTCTCAGACATTATTATTGTTATTGATTACCAAAACCAGTTTTGAGTCTAAAGAAGCTGAAAACAGAAGACTGTGGCCAGAAACAGATTTAATCATACTGATAAATGTAGAATGGAAAGAAAAAAAATCCACAGATAAGCTGCATCAGTCTGTAAGCCGCATGGGCCAAAGTTGAGGGGAAAAGTAGCGGCTTATTGAGGGGAAAAGTAGCGGCTTATAGTCCGCAGTTGAGGGGGAAAGTAGTGGCTTATAGTCCGCCGTTGAGGGGAAAAGTAGCGGCTTATAGTCCGCCGTTGAGGGGAAAAGTAGCGGCTTATAGTCCGCGTTTTACGGTATATCTGTGTTGGTCAGGTGGGGAGCAAGCACAGCAACAGGAGTGGGAAGATCCTGGTGGTCCCCTGGGATTACCGCATTCCCAAGATCCGCATCGCCACTAGCCAGGTGGACCTCATTAGAGAACAGAGGTGAGGAGGAGTTGGTGGTGATGTGTCCGTGGGTGTGTGGGTGTTTTTGTGTGTGTGTGTGTGTCACTGTGTGTGTGTCCGTGTGTGTGTGTGTGTGTGTCACTGTGTGTGTGTGTGTCCGACAGTCCGTAAAATGCGGTACATTACTACTTTACAGCACAGTACCATATTTTTCGGACTATAAGGCGCACCTTATTATAAGACGCACCCCCAAAATTATGCACAAAACTCAGATTTTGTTCTTATATTATCTTGCTATCATATCATCAGTCGTATGATGAGATGCGGGAGTCTCAGTCTGGAGAAAAAAGTATGGCCTTGTACTAGTTATAGTCCGAAAAAATACGATACTCAAACATAACTGTCCCCCCGTGGGGGATACCGGGAGTCTTTCGTACAAATAGTTCCCCACCTTCTGGAAGTTCTGTGCTTGTAACTTCCTCTAATCTGTCACTCTCTTTGACTCTGCCTTTTCCCTTTGCTTACTGTCGTCTGTTATCTTTCTATCTTACTGGTCCATTCTCCTGCCTTTTTTTTCTCTATAAATTCTTACAAACATTTCTTCCAGCCGAAGTCGGATATGCTGGGCCTAGCTATTTCTTAGTTAGGCGCATAACGGCAGCATGACGTATCTACTCTCATGTGACAGGAAACTGTCTGAGCGAATGCAGAAGAAGAAGAAGAAGAAGAAACATGACCGTGTTGTCTGCAGGTGCGTGGTGAGGATCGACAACTGGCCAGCGGACTCCCAGTACCCCAACGGTCACCTGGTCAAGGTGCTGGGGCCCATCGGGGATCTGGAGACAGAGATCACCGCCCTCCTGTCCGAGAATGAGCTGTCCACCTCCGCCTTCACACCTGCCCAGGTAGCTAACTTCCAGGTGTTTGAAAAATGTCAACTTGTTCGCATATCACAACGATTTTTAATTATTAAAAAAACCCTCACAAATCACTCCAGCCATACAAACACAAAACATACATAAACAAAAGGAGAAATTAAAGAAGATTACGTGTTTTTATTTCAGGTTTAGACACAGGGAAGTGGTAGATCAGACTTTTTATATATATATAGACTTTATAAACGATCAAAAGTTGAAGAAGAAAAAACAAACACACCATTAAACTTTCCTCTTATGTATATATATAATTTGCTTTGATAAGAAAAATTTGGTATCCAATGTATGTTTTGTGAACCTAAGAAACATAGAAAAACTCCACACCGATTGGTGTCCCCACAACAAACCACTACAAAAGCAAATTCAGAGGCAAAAGTGTGGTCTAAGGGAGCGAAGCGAGTTTGGAAGTGACCATGGTATGGTGTGCACAGAGATTTACTTCCCTTGAAGCAAATGCATCAAATTGACAGCTACCTATTAATTCTGGACATATATGGCTGGAATGACTTGAATGAGTTAATTCTTATGTGATTGTGTGTGTGATGTAATGAAAGCAAAGAGAAGATGCTGAGTATTTATGGACCTTTGCAGGCTTTGCTATCAAGATTACCAGCTGTTTTATTTGTGTTGTTGTTGTTGTTGTTGTACCAAATGTTATAGCCTGCAGACTAGTAAAAACAGTAGTATGTTTTGTGATATCTTAGAAGTCCTTCTGAAGTAAGAAGGATTTAATAGGACTTTAGAAGGACTTCTAAGATATCATGATGATAAGTCTCATACTATCTCAATGTGAATACAAGCCCTGGTCATTTGATCAGCTGGTTTTGTAATATGTTGCTTGTGAAGAGGAAAAAAGCAACAACAACTCTGTATCTAACTCAAACCCTCCAAAATTCGAGATGCAAGGTTTTTGAATTTCACCGATGACATGGCGTTTTGCTGTGTCAGCTGGCAGAGTTGCCCGCTGACAGTGGCGACAAGCCGTGGGAGATGTCGGCGGAGGAGGTAGAGCGACGCCGGGACCTTCGCTCCTCCCACCTGGTGTTCAGCATCGACCCCAAGGGCTGTGAGGACGTCGACGACACCCTGTCTCTCAGGTAAAGCAGGAGATGCTTCTCCGCTGTCACCACTTATGAGTGTAGAGTGGCACAGTGGTAACGCGTTCGCTTTGTGTCAAGTAAAGCCGAGTTCGAACCTGGGTACAGGGGATTTTTTCCTCTCACTTTGCACTAGGCCTTGCGGTCTGAACGTGGAGTCTTTCGGATGAGACGATAAACCGAGGTCCCGTGTGCTCATGCACTTAGCACACGTTAAACCCAGTGGCAACGAAAACATTGTTATTTGGTCAAAATTTACCCCCCTCCCTTCCTTCCTCATCAGTCACACAAAAATCGCATGCAAACCCCCCCCCCAAAACCCAAACATTGGGTGGCGCGCCTCTGGCTGCGACGCGCTCTCCAGGTGGGAGCAACCCGAATTTCACAGAGACGCCCCTGTAACTATAATGTACCTAACCTAACATAATCTAACCTAAAAACAAAAGAGTGTTGATAGCAGAGGGACACTCACAGTCAAAACCTGGGTGTGGCTTGGTCCTTTAGGGTGTAAGGCAGACCTGTTTACCATCCCGATTTTGCCGTAATTTGTACGGGGGGAAAGTCAAATTACGGTAATTACGGCTGCGAAAGAAAACCCGGGAAAACAAAATCCTAAATATAAAAAACCCCACTACAGTTGCGTCGGTAAGCGAAGCTTTTGAAACGATGCCGTGAAAAGTCATTTCGCGCCATTTCTGTTTCTATTTCAAAATGGCGTGCAAGCGAGTGCATTCCGAAGCTTCTGTATCTTCTGGTCGAAAAAATCAAAAGAAAAGACATCAAAAGTCACTTAAATGGCACAGAAATTCCGGGAAAGTGACCTAAAAATTCCAGGAATACGTCGTTCAGCACTAGGTGACGAGCATGTGTTCTGTGTCTACTGCTCGACGGACATTAGTATTGCACACTCAGGTCAGTACGATATCGACGTTCTTTGGTCACGCGTTGGATTACATTTTTTTTCTTCTCAAAATTACGTTTTTTGGTTTCAGAAATTACAACTTTGCAAAATAGGGGTGAACAGGTCTGGTAAGGAGTCCAGGGCGAAACACTTAAGATTGAGTAGGGTTTCTTTTCTGAAGACATAGGGAAGTGGTAGATCAGACTTTGTTATGTATAGACTTTATATACGAAAAAACTTTCTACACCGATTGGTTTTCCCACAACAAACCACTACAAAAGCAAAGTCAGAAGCAAAATTGTGGTCTGAGGGAGCGAAGCGAGTTTAGAAGTGGCCAAGGTATGTTATGCACACAGATTTACTTCCCTTAAAGCAAATGCATTAAGTTGACAGCTATCTATTAATTTCACACATATATGGCCGGTACGACTTGAATGAGTTAAGGCTGGTCTGAGACCCAGTTTCAGTACTACAGTAGAACCTCCCTTATAAGACCCCCTATTACAAGACTCCCTCCCACTTAAGACCTACTTCTCTGAGACATTGCCCTTCTTTGCAAGTATTAACCCTTTCAACGCTAGCCATACCTCAGCCAAAATTTACCATTAAACTTACCTGGGTAGAGAAAAGGTTTTGTCCGGAATACTGGGGATTCCTCTGTGACATGCCTAAAATAGGGCCTATCCTTACCTCCCAAAATTAAGAACATAAGGACATTGGTTAACAGACCCTCATCTGATACCTTTTAGTGACATGGGTGTTCAATCATTGTGGTGCCAAGAGGCGACAGTGGTGATGAAAGGGTTAAAAATACCTCCCTTATAATAATAATAATAATAATAATTGTACATTTATATAGCGCTTTACCTCAGATGAGCCCAAAGCGCTTTACAATCAATTATTCATCAACAGACAACAAAAACAGCATTCAAGAGTGACACCAACCAGCAACAGCGCATATACAAAGCAACTCTCTCTCTCTCTCTAACACACACACACACACACACACACACACACACACACACCACACAACACACACACACACACACACACACACACACACACACGTTTATCAGCAGCATGTCGTAGCATTTTTTACATCAAGACCCCTCTCTTTAAGACCTCATTTTGGATGATTTTTGAAGGTCTTATAAGGGAGGTTCCACTGTACCACTCAAATATCTATCTCTAACCCTAACGTAAAAATGGTGGGTAGAAACAACAAGGTACCTGTGAAAAGGAGAAACTTCAACCTTTCGTGCCCTAAGCACTTCATGCAACGTTTCGTGCCCTAAGCACTTCATGAAGTGCTTAGGGCACGAAACGTTGAAGTTTCTCCTTTTCACAGGAACCTTGTTTTTTCTACCCACCATATTTACGTTACTCCCAAAGGTACTGCAGTCATTTTTTCATCTTCTTATCTCTAACCCTTTTCTATATTTTCGGTGTGTGTGGCTTCAGAAAGCTGGACAACGGGAACCTGGAGCTGGGTGTGCACATAGCGGACGTGACCTTCTTTGTCCGGGCGGGGTCCTTGACCGACCGGGAGGCCCGCAGTCGATCCACCACCATTTACCTGGCTGACCGGCGCTATGACATGCTGCCCGCTGTGCTGAGTGCTAACCTGTGTTCACTGGTCAGCGGCAAAGACCGGTCAGTGTTTGTGTGTGTGTATCATGTACCTGGTTGACCGTCATACGACATGCTGCCCGCTGTGTTGAGTCCTAACCTGTGTTAGTGTGTGTGTGCGTGTGTATATCATGTACCTGCCTGGTTGATCGTCGCTACGACATGCTACCTGCAGG
This sequence comes from Phymorhynchus buccinoides, assembly GCA_017654935.2. Lineage (NCBI taxonomy): Eukaryota > Metazoa > Mollusca > Gastropoda > Neogastropoda > Raphitomidae > Phymorhynchus > Phymorhynchus buccinoides. The sequence continues at coordinate 14,301,541 of CM065685.1, forward strand.
GTTCACTGGTCAGCAGCAAAGACTGGTCAGTGTGTGTGTGTGTGTGTCTAAGTCAAAATGTTATTTTTCCAGACGGACGTTGAAAAGGCATGGTATGCTTTTTTTATTATTTTTTTTTACATCAAGCCATCCATAAGAATACGTGAAGAAAACCATAAACAAGGAAACAAGGAAAAGTCACAAACTATGCTCATATACACATCTGTGCATGCAGTACACACATACACATATGCAGACATACACATACGCAGACACACACACACAAGCACACATGCACGCACGCATGCACACAGACACACACACACACACACACACATACACACACACACACACATACACACACACATGCACACACTCACACAAAAAAGGGGGGATGTGTGTGTGCGTGTGTGTGTGTGTACCATTTATCAGGCTGACTGGCGCTACAACGTTCTACCTGCAGTGCTCAGTGCTAACCTGTGTTCACTGGTCAGCGGCAAAGACCGGTTAGTGTGTGTGTGTGTGTGTGTGTGTGTGTGTGCGTGAGCGTGCGTGCGTGCGTGTGTGTGTGTGTGTGTGTGTGTGTGTGTGTGTGTGTGTGTGTGTGTGTGTGTGTGTGTGTTTGTGTTTATTTCAGATATACCACAAGATACTTAACTGATTTCTATTCTCTTATTATGCATGTGTATATTTATATGTATCTTGTATGATCTGTAGTTTGCATGTCCTGGTGTTCTATTGTTTGTTGGGGAATAGTGTATTCGTATTACATGCCTGTATTGTCATGCTCATGTGTATTTATATATATATGCGTTGTATCTGTAAGGCGCTTTGAGCTGTTGTCAGGATACTGCGCCATATAAATATTAATATTATTAATTATTATTATTATTATTATTTTATACTGTTCTGAAAAGAAAAGAAAAAAACTCGTGAAATGAAGACAGCTTATGACACAAACTGTTTACTCCCTAACAGCCAAATGTCCTTAAAATAAACAGCAAAAAGTAAAGTTTGTTTTAGAATGAATTTTGTTTTGCGGTTGTCAATAACGATAGATCGTTTAAAGCGTTTCTGTTTTTTTACACAGTTCAAAGCGTTCCTTCCTTTTTTTCCCCCCTCTCTTTAAAAAAAGAAGAAGTATAGAATAGATACAGTGGGACCTCCCTTATAAGACCTTCAAAAATCATCCAAAATGAGGTCTTATAAGGGAGGTAATTTTAATGCTTACAAAGAAGGGCAATGTCTCAGAGAAGTAGGTCTTATGTGGGAGGGAGTCTTATAATGGGAGGTCTTATAAGGGAGGTTCCACTGTACTGTGTTGTTGATTGTAGCGCACCAAGATGTGGTGTTTTTTTGTCCAGGTATGCGGTGAGCGTGATGTGGGTGCTGACTCCGCAGTTTGAGGTGGTGGATGTGTGGTACGGACGCTCGATCATCCACTCCCGCTACAAACTGTTCTACGAGGTCAGTGCTTCTGCAGCAGGGATGGGAATTGTCCGCCAAAACAGCAAATTTCCGCCAAAATGACATTGCTTTTCTGCCGAAAAAACGTCTGTCCGCTGAAACCCCCCCAACTCAATTTAGATATTCTAATGCTGCTGTAGGGTTTCAATTACCAAAAATGCTTCAGCGTTACCCCCCTGGACCCCTACTAGGGCCTTCTGCGGCACCCAGACCCCCGCTTTTCAGATTTTTTTTCGACTTTTCCAATTCCAATGCCTGTACAGCCGAGGCGGAGACAGACCTGTGTTTTTAACCTCTTCACTGCCAGAGAAATATATAGAGACATTTTGGGTACCAAATTGAACTATAAGGCGATGCTTTTCCCCAGACTGAGACCCCTGAGCCTTATGATAAGACTGATAAAATAATAAGAAAGTATAACAACAAAATCTGAATTTTGTGTCAAATTTGGGGGGATGTGTCTTATAATCCGGTTCGCCTTATAGTCCGAAAATTACGGTATTTGGTATATTCTAGTCACAGAGACCTATCTCTGTGAAATTAGGGCTGCTCTCCCCTGGAGAGCGCATCGCCGCAAGTGCTGCGCCTACCCAATTTAAAATTTTAAAAATTGGGGGGGGGGGGGGGGGGGGGGAACACACTTCGAAAACCTAGTTATCAATTTGGCCATACCAGGCAGCGGGATTTCTCCCTGCTCTTACCGACTTTCAACTGTCATGGGATTTTTATGTGCGTAAAGCGCTTGGATCTGACTAGTTTTAAGTCCCCATCCGAAGGACTTACATTCGATTTTCCTGTCAAAGTAGAAAGAAAGGGTGAGGCCGGGATTCGAACCCGGGTCACTCACGCTGCAGTCACACATTGCATTTGGCAGGCAAACGTTTTAACCACTTTGTGCCACCTTTCTCCCTGATTATCAATTTCCTTATTATAAAATTTAAAAGAGACCAGTTAGACTCAATCTAAGAAAATGGTCTAGAAATATGTCTTTCCTGACTTGCCTATACCAAAAAACATCATTCCAAAAGTTATGAAATCATCAATGACATCACACATTCTGTAGACAGTAGTAAACACAGAACCGGGCAGGGAAGGGGTTAGTAATAATGATTTTGTATTTCAATTTTTAAAAAAATATCCAAAAAATAACTAAAATACCTTCATAAATCATTTTTTTCTTGAGCTTCAGGGGGACACCCCTAGACCCCGGCCTTTCAGGGATTTTTCATTTTGTGTACTTGCACCCATGATGATGTTGGGTTTTTTCTTTAACCCTTTGACTACTGACCATTCGAACCGAGAATCGAACCCAGTCCCCGAGACAAGGGCATTAACTCCGAACGTCACACCAAATCTTTTCATTAAAAAAATCACCCAGAATAAAGTCTAACTCACATTTCATTTATGAAAGATGCATATTGAATAGCAATGATGATATTTTTATTCCAAAGCTAACACACTGTCACACAACAAACCATGAATTGGAATTAAAAAAATCCGTAATGGCGCTCCGAGCATCGTGCCGAGTCAATACTGCGTCACATCACATGGAAAGAAGGGAAAAACATTTGGGGTCACCTCGAAAAATCCGTTCAAAAAGACTAGTGGGTGCTTTCCCTTGCTGTAAGAACCAAAAACGGACCACTGAGAGTCAGGAAAAGGAAGCACTAACTTAGTATATTGCATTGTGGGTAGGGAGAAAGTGAAAGTGAAACTACTAGACCTGGCGTTCAGTGGGCGCAATCGGCGTCATCGGGCACCAGGGAAGAAAAGAAAATTGGGCGGATTTCGGTTCTGCAGTCTTGAGAGGGTTAAAGCCAAATCAATAGGAAATCGTGTTCCATACACTAAGAAATTATGCCGCATTTGAGTTTGACAATGCAGTAGCTGCCCTGGTGATGATTTCAGAAAAAAACAAATTTGAGGAAGAGAGTGTCAAACGTAATTGTCAGATAACGTAGCATTGTCCTTTGGTGGGTTGAATGCTGTGCAGATCGAGGTAAAATAATCATTGTTAAACTGAATTGGAAAATGTAGAATTCAGACCTGTTTACCCCCTACACAGGTCTTGAGTAGTCTGGATAGCTGAAATGAGTAGTTTGGGCTCAAAATGTGTAGTTTTATTCATTAAGCCATCAAACAATGTTCACTGAAAATGAGTAATTAGAGCATTATTTTCAATGTTGAAGACAGTAGACGTCCAAATTGAGTAGAATACTACTCGAAAATAGTAGAGTAAACAGATCTGAGAATTTATGCACCATATCTATTACTAACAAATCAAAAGTTATAATGATTCCTTTATTTAAGGCTTTGGTGAGACCTATGTTAGAGTGTGGCAATCCTGTATGGTGTCCACATTTGAGAAAACACATAGATCTGCTGGAGGGAGTTCAGAGGAGGTTTACAAAAAAGATTGTTGGTACAAATGATATGACCTATGAGGAAAGGATTATTTATCTGCGGATACCTAGCCTAGAGTATAGAAGGCTCAGGGTGATATGATTGAAGTTTATAAGATAGGTCACCATTTATACGATTATTCTACTACTATCAGCCTACTAACTCTTTGTGAGGGTGATAGAACCCGTGGCCATAATTTTAAACTGTACAAAAAAGATACTAACACCAGACTAGCACAAAACGTTTTTACTAACAGAGTAATAAATGCATGGAATAACCTTCCCGATGAAGCAGTTAATGCAAAGTCATTAAATTCATTCAAAAATATCATTGATAAGTTTTTCCAAAACAAAATGTATTCGGTTAATATGCAGATTTGAATGAATAAAACACAGATGCCTTAGTAGTCATCAGTGAATGAAGCCAAACCTAACAATAATCAAAAACATATTTAGAGGGCAAAAAGCTTAACAAAATAGCCTATAGTGCCATTGATGCTATGCTATGCTATATCTTACTGACTATACGGCACATCTGTATAATTATCTGTGCATCATCAGATGGCCCAGGAGATCTGCAGCGGCTGCAGTGACCAGGTGATAGTGGACAATGTCCCAGAGCTGCAGGCGGTCAGTGGAGAGCTGCTCTCACACAGGTCAGTGCGTACTGGAAATGGAAGCTATTTGGTGCAAAATACACACAGGCCTGTGCCGCTCCAAGGCTACTGTGTTTCTCTGTTTTCTCATGGAAAAGATATATTATTTCGTTGATCGTTTTTGCTATCAAGAATTTAATAAAAAATGGCATGTTGGAATGTAATTCTTGGTTGTTTATGTTGACGAGGGTGGTGGATATGTGATGGTTATGTTGTTGTTGTTGTTGATGTACCCTGGCTAAAAGACTCCAGGGATCATCCCAACAGCCGGAGCACTTGAACACTATGGTACAAATGCATCAGCTAGGGATGAGAACATTACCGTTACATGTGCAACCGGTTTTTGATTACCTCTCCACACTCCGACGTCGGGGGATGATGATTATATTGTCAGTGCTATATTTCTAGACTGTATTTTGGTATTTGGTATTTTATAGTCACAGAGGCGTCTGTGAAATTCGGGTTGCTCCCACCTGGAGAGCGCGTCACAGCCAGAGGCTCGCCACCCTTTTTTTTTTTTTTTAAATTATTAAGTGATCATCACAAAAGTTGCAAAGGTGAATAGGTGATTGAAATTGAACACAATGTGCAGCAAGTGTAGAAAGTGTCGAATTGATTACGCTATCGAAATGATGACAACAATGGTGTTGCCAAGCACAGCAACAAGCTGACTACCACAGATAATTGACAAGGCACAGCTTTAGGGCACGTACACAGTACATCCGGATTTTCCACGCGTAAATAATCAATAGGTAAAAGAAAGAAGGGAAAAGTAAGCGCATGTGTACGTATTTCCCCTAATCCATATATTTTTTTTGTCTTACTTTTACTCATTGATTATTTCAGAAATTACGGATGTACTGTGTATAGGCAGTATGCCACCGTAAAAAAAAATCTGAAATGATTGTGAGCAGCGGTTTACAAGATATTGCATGGATAGAGAAACGAAGAAACAAACAGACATGAATGATCACAACACCCTATCAGGTGTTTGCAAGGAGGTTGTGGGCTAACAAAAATGCTATGCTGTCGTTACAAACTAGAGGAACTTGGTGGGGGGGGGATGTCCTTGTGAAAGTTGACAGAAGTGCGTTGAAATCTAGGAGGCCACACAGTGAAGATTTGGACCTACAGATGGTGGCAATGTCAGTATAATATAAAAAAAATTAAACTTCAGTGGCTGCAGGCTAGAGGAGCTGTGGGGGTCCTTGTGAAAGCTGACAGAAGTGTGTTGAAATCTAGGAGGCTACACAGTGAAGATTTGGACCTACAGATGGTGACAATGTCAGTATAATATCAGCCGTTGGTTGAAGTCCAGGAGGACTCACATCGGAGCTTTGGATCTGGAGAGTGTGGGGATGATGGTCATAACAGTAACGATGAACATGTCAGTGGTACGTCTGCAGGCTAGTGGAGTTAAGGTGGTCATCACGGAAGCTGATGTGGGTTTGGGGCTGAAGTCAAACAAGAAAAATGCAACACAGTTCTGGAGAGTGTGGGTCATAACAGTAACGATGAACATGTCAGTGGTACGTCTGCAGGCTAGTGGAGTTAAGGTGGTCATCACGGAAGCTGATGTGGGTTTGGGGCTGAAGTCAAACAAGAAAAATGCAACACAGTTCTGGAGAGTGTGGGTCATAACAGTAACGATGAACATGTCAGTGGTACATCTGCAGGCTTGTGGAGTTAAGGTGGTCATCACAGAAGCTGATGTGGGTTTGGGGCTGAAGTCAAACAAGAAAAATGCAACACAGTTCTGGAGAGTGTGGGTCATAACAGTAACGATGAACATGTCAGTGGTACGTCTGCAGGCTAGTGGAGTTAAGGTGGTCATCACAGAAGCTGAGGTGGGTTTGGGGCTGAAGTCAAACAAGAAAAATGCAACACAGTTCTGGAGAGTGTGGGTCATAACAGTAACGATGAACATGTCAGTGGTACATCTGCAGGCTAGTGGAGTTAAGGTGGTCATCACAGAAGCTGAGGTGGGTTTGGGGCTGAAGTCAAACAAGAAAAATGCAACACAATTCTGGAGAATGTGGGTCATAACAGTAACGATGAACATGTCAGTGGTACGTCTGCAGGCTAGTGGAGTTAAGGTGGTCATCACAGAAGCTGAGGTGGGTTTGGGGCTGAAGTCAAACAAGAAAAATGCAACACAGTTCTGGAGAGTGTGGGAATGATGACAATGGCAATATAACGACAACAGTATTGTGGTTACAGACTAGAGGAGCTTTCGGTGGTCGTTGCGGAAGCTGACAGAGGTGGGTTGGTGGCTCAACTCCAGAAGGACACGCAGCGGAACTTTGGACCTATAAATCGTAAAGAGGAAGACAATATTAAGAATAATATCAATGAAGATACCAGTACACTGTGGTTACAGACTAGAGGAGCTTTCGGTGGTCGTTGCGGAAGCTGACAGAGGTGGGTTGGTGGCTCAACTCCAGAAGGACACGCAGCGGAACTTTGGACCTATAAATCGTAAAGAGGATGACAATATTAAGAATAATATCAATGAAGATACCAGTACACTGTGGTTACAGACTAGAGGAGCTCCGGTGGTCGTTGCGGAAGCTGACAGAGGTGGGTTGATGGCTCAACTCCAGAACTCCAGAGCTTTGGACCTATAAATCGTAAAGAGGATGACTATGTTAAGAATGATATTAATGGAGATACCACTGTGGTTACAGACTAGAGGAGCTCCGGTGGTCTTTAAAGAAGCTGACAGAGGTTGGGCGGTGGCTGAAGTCCAGGAGGACTCGCAGCGGAGCCCTGGACCTGGAGAGTGTGGAGGTGCAGGTGCAGCTGACCGAGACCAAAGGCGTGGAGGACCTCACCCCTAAAGAGGTCTGCAGACCCTTTGTCTTTAACCCTTTCACCACCAGCCATTTTTTAGTGAAAAAATACCATTAACTCTTTCGTTCCTGGGAGCCGCTTTTGAGGTTGAATGAGAACAACTGCAGATTCCTAGCTTTATAGAACTCTCTATCTCCCGATTCCTGGGTTTCCAGAGAGAGTAAAACTGTATAAAGGGGTGTTATGTTATTGTGAATATGCGGCATGTTTTCAGCAGCCTGTTTCTCTGTCATAAACAATACTTGCCCCAGTAAGGAAAAAGGGAAAAAAACATTGCAATGCAATTATAGAAAAGCAAGGTAATAACAGTTGCATCATGTTGCATGATATCACGAGCAAAAGAGGCCCGTAGGAATCAACGGAATAAAATGTCAGCAGCTAAAGAGGTTCTCAGGAATGAACAGTAGTTGAAACTTCTCTAAATACAGAAACCAAAGAGTTAAAGTGAACAGGGTAGAAATAAAAAATTAACTGCAGTATAGGGAATTTCTCTGTGAAATGCATACGATTAGGCCTGTCCTTACCTCCCCATATTAAGAAAATAAGGTCTTCAGATAACAGGCCCTGATTAGATGCATTTTAGCGACACGGGTGTTAAACCATTGTGGTGCATAAATGCGACATTGGCGGTGAAAGGGTTAACCCCTTCACTTTCCCTGTGGGGATACCGGGGGGTCTTTCATACAAATAGTTCCCCACCTTCTGGAGGCTCTGTGCTTGTAACTTCCACTAATCTTTCACTGTCTTTGACTCTGCCTTTTCCCTTTGCTTTCTGTCATCTACTGTCTTTCTGCCTTATTGGCCCTATTTTCCTGCCTTTAAAAAAACAAAAATCTTCCCAATTTTCTCCTTTGAGCTCTTCCGAAATCGGAATGTGTTGGCTGTACGCAGCGGGGAGACCAGTGAAAACTGAAAAACAGACACATACGTACCTTACCCATTATGGCCATATGGCCTGGGAATGCAGAAGAAGAAGAAGAAGAAGAACTGCCAGAGGAAAACTGAGAAATGATCGATTTTCTTATTATTAAGTTTTAATAGAGACCTGTCAGACTCAATCTGAGGAAATGGTCTAGAGATGCATCTTTCCTGACTTGTCTAAACCCAAAACCTTCACTTTAGGGCTATGACATCAAAAGTTATGACATCATCAATGACATCACACATCCTGTAGACACATAGTAGACACAGGACCGGGCAGGGAAGGGGTTAATAATAATGATTTTGTATTTCAAAATTTTAAAAAATATATATTATTGTCTTTCAAGAACAAATGAATGCGCTCCTAAATCACGAATTTGCTAAGAGAGAAATAAACTAAGAGAACTTTGTCACGCTTGTTGAATAATTGCTTATCTCTTTTTTTCTTTTTTTTTCAATTTTCAGAAGAAAAAAAGAGGAAAAAAGCTATTGCGTAGCTCACTCTACTAACCCATGAATGAATAGTTTAACCCTTTCACCGCCAATGTCGCATTTATGCACCACAATGGTTTAATACCCATGTCAATAAAAGGCATCAAATCAGGACCTGTTTTCTGACGAGCCTATTTTCTTAATTTTGGGAGGTAAGGATAGGCTTAATGTTATGCATTTCACAGAGAAATTCCCAATACTGCAGATAATTTTTTAATTTTACCCTGCTCAGTTTAATTGTATTTTTTGGGCTAACAAATGGCTACCGGCGAAAGGGTTAATAGAATGATGTCAGCAAGGATTCCTGTGATCATGACTTTGGCCATAGGTAAAGGCCCGCTCCAGGGTTGTTTTGCAACCGTTAACGCAAAACTGCTAAAGTCTGAGGTAGACAATTGTCCTATGTACCTGACAACTCATTGTGATCGATCAGTGATTAACTCCTTGACTGCCATATAACGTATCATGTATCACGTACTGACTGGTGACATCACCGATGGCGTCATCGGATGAAGAGGAATAACCCTGACATGCTGGTTTTAGCTCTAACGCAGTCAAGAGAGTTATACCCCTAGACAATTTTGCCAGATTGGCTCTATCACTATCAGTTGCCTTTTTCGTGGCGTGATTTGTGCAATGATTTTGTCTTTAATTTTCTCTGGCAGTCATGGGGTTAACAGACAATAGACAACTGATTCAAGTTCTATCCAGATAGGGCAGTCTGTTGTGTGACAGTCCCAGTTACGGTGTATACAGTGGAACCTCCCTTATAAGACCTTCAAAAATCATCCAAAATGATCTCTTATAAGGGAGGGGTCTTATAAGGGAGGTAATTTTAATACTTACAAAGAAGGACAATGTCTCAGAGAAGTAGGTCTTATGTGGGAGGGAGTCTTATAAGGGAGGTTCCACTGTATTACATTTAGATTACTGTATTTTACGGACTATAAGGCGCAACCCCCAAATTTAACACAAAATTCAGATTTTGTTACTCTAATTTTCTTACTATATTATCAGTCACATTATGAGGCGCAGGGGTCTCAGTCTGGTGAAAAAGTGTCGCTTTGTAGTCCGTTAAGTACGGTAGTCTACGACTCGTTTAAAGTGCCATATTTTACGGACTATAAGGCGAAACTTTTTTCCTAGGCTGGGACCCCTGCGCCTTATAATGTGACTCATAATGTAGTAAGAAACTATAACAACAAAATCTGAATTTGGTGTAATATTTCTGGGGTGCGCCTTATAATCAGGTGCGCCCTGTAGTCCGTAAAATACGATGTTAATTTTTGTTTTATGAATATGATTCCAAAGGAACAAAGCAAAGGGGTGGGTGGGGGTGGGGGGGGGGGGTGCGAAGAGTCTAAAAAGATGATCAGTTCATAGGTCATTATTTTCTTTCATGTGAGTGCAAGCAAACTGAACCAAGTTTCTCACAAGATTCTTCTTCTTTTTCTTCTTCTTCGATCGCTCAGACAGTTTCCTGTGAATTATGAGCGCAGATGCGTCATGCTGCCGTCATGCGCCTAACTAGGAAATGGTTAGGCCCAGCAAGTCCGACTTCGGCTGGAGGAAATCTTTTTGAAAGTGCTTTGTGAAAAAAGGCAGGAGAATGGACTGGTAAGGCAGAAAGATAGATGACAGCAAGCAAGGGGAAAAGGCAGAGTCAAAGAGAGTGACAGATTAGAGGAAGTTACAAGCACAGAACTTTCAGAAGGTGGGGGAACTATTATACAAGAGACCCCCCGATATCCCCATGGGGGGTCTCACAGGATAAAAACTTATCAACAATTATCAGTTGTTCAAGGTGGGGGAACTATTATACAAAAGACCCCCCGGTATCCCCATGGGGGGGGGGGTCTCACAGGATAAAAACGTATCAACAATTATCAGTTGTTCATGTTGTTTCAGCACCTGGAGGTCCACGAAACAATAGCAGAGTGCATGATCTTCGCCAACCACTGGGTGGCCAAAAAGATAGCCCAGACCTTCCCTTCCAAAGCTTTGGTGAGTACACAAAAATAACTTAGGAAAACTAGCTATCAATTTGGTTCATACCAGGCAGCGGGATTTCTCCCTGCTCTTACCGACTTTTGACTGCCGTGGGATTTTTACGCACGTAAAGCGGACGAGTCAGACTAGCTTTAAGTTCCCATCCGAAGGACTGGACGTTCAGTTCCATTTTCCCGTCAAACTAGAAAGAAAGGACGAGGCCGGGATTCCAACCCGGGTCACTCACGCTGCAGTCGCGCTTTGAAATCGGCAGGCAAACGTCTTAACCACTCTGCCACCTTTCTTCCTTGCTTCAAAGTACAGTGGAACCTCCCTTATAAGACCTTCAAAAATCATCCAAAATGAGGTCTTATAAGGGAGGGGTCTTTAAGGGAGGGGTCTTATAAGGGAGGGGTCTTATAAGGGAGGTAATTTTGACACTTACAAAAAAGGGCAATGTCTCAGTGAAGTAGGTCTTACGTGGGAGGGAGTCTTGTAATGGGAGGTCTTATAAGGGAGGTTCCACTGTATTAAATTTTTGTTGTTGCCTCATGATTAGTTTGACGTCTGTTTATTGTGGGTGTCTTTTTTTTTAATTCTCTTTTTTATTATTCTCCGTGTCGACAGTTGCGGAACCACCCCTCCCCCCGCCAGGATCAGTTTGAGAACCTGCTGAAGTGCGCGGCCACCCGGGGCTTCCACATTGACACCTCGTCCAACGGGGCCCTGGCAGCGTCCCTTGATGCCTGCACAGACCCCAAGGATCCCTGGGTCAATTCTGTGAGTGTGGATAGAATGTGGGTAAATTATGTAGATTATGTAAATTATGGGTTTTTTTGTCACGTTTGATTTTGTGTTTGTTCTGTTTCGTTTTGTTTATGCTTCTTTTACCATAATTCGTGGACTATAGCCGCAACTTTTTTTCTCCCTTCAAACAGACCCCCTCGGCTAATCATGTCAAGTAAAATCAAAGATATTTTATTATCTCAAAATACAGGAATTCATGTCCTCCGGTCTGGAACAGACACATATGGGACATTACTAGATATAAAGATGGTGGGAATGATCCTGGAGGCAATGCCCGGAGGCAGTGCAACACCAGTAATGTCCCGAATGTTTAGCAATACAGATGTTGATAAGAGTTGAACTATTTGCTGTCACTGCCACCATTTAAATGTTTTCCCATGATATGCACTCACACCATCTACTGATCTAGCTGTAATTAACCCTCTCTTGTTTATCTTCAGCTCTATTCATTTTGTGTTCTCAATTTACTTTTAAAGGCACACTGACCCACCACGATTAAGTCTCTTGTTTTATTTCTTCTGGTTAGCTGTGACCCACATGCAAATGCCCCCAACTTGAAATTGAAGCTGCTCTTTAAAATAATGTTTCGTTTTCAATTTGGGGGCATTTGTATGGGCGTCAAACCTGGTCAAAACAAGATTTCTTACCAGCTATAAGAGGGAAAACACGTGAAACCCGTGATTTTGACACGCGATCTGGTGGGTCTTTAAACCCTGTCTCTCTCCCCACTAACACAGATGCAAGCTATATGAGCGGGAAGCTCGCTGTCTCTCTCTCTCCCCTACAATCACCCACACCATTACCCGGTAAGATTTTGCCATTTCTTCTCCACTGATTCATATACTTTTTTTTCAGAACAAACACAAGTAGCACAGAGGTATCGCATTCACCTCGTGTCAAGTAAACCTAAGTTCGAACCTGGGTACAGGGGATTTTTCCTCTCACTTTACACTAGGCCTTACGGTCTGAACGTGGAGTCTTTCGGATGAGACGATAAACCGAGGTCCCGTGTGCCCATGCACTTAGCACACGTTAAACCCAGTGGCAGAAAAAAGTTGTCATTTGGTAAACATTTACCCCCTCCTTTCCTTCCTCATCAGTCACACAAAAATCACATGCAAAATTTATAAAAAAAAAGGGTGGGGCGCCTCTGGCTGCAACGCGCTCTCCAGGTGGGAGCAACCCGAATTTCACAGAGACGCCTCTGTGACTATATAAAGTACCGTATTTTACGGACTATAAGGCGATACTTTTTTCCTAGACTGAGACCCCTGCGCCTTATAATGTGACTGATAATATAGTAAGAAAACTATAACAGCAAAATCTGAATTTTGTGTAAATTTGGGGGGTGCGCCTTATAATCAGGTGCGCCTTATAGTCCGTAAAATAGGGTACCTAATACCCATTACAGTAAACCTTTTTATTATTTTTCCACTTACCTGCAGCTGTTGCGGTCTCTGACGACACTGGCCATGTCCAACGCGCGGTATTTCTGCACAGGGGCCGTGCACCCTGACCAGTTTTCACACTACGGCCTGGCCCTGGACCGTTACACCCACTTCACCTCACCCATCCGCCGCTACGCCGACATCATTGTGAGTGGGGGACACTGAAGTCTTTGTGGGTATTTAACTCTTTCACTGCCAGCCATATTTCAGCCCAAAATCTCCATTAAGTTTACCTGGGTAGAGAACTAAATGCATCTGCAGTATCGTGGATTCTTCTGTGACATATCATTTTGTTATTATACAATAAGGTCTACCATTACTTCCCAAAACTAAGACAACAGGGTCTTTGGACAATAGACCCCAATTTGATGCCTTTTAGTGACTTAGGTGTTAAATCACTGTGGTGCTAAAATGCGACTTTGGCGGTGAAAGGGTTAGTAGAGGTGGGGCGGAAAACCGGTTTCAACCAAAAAACTGTGCTAAACTTTCGCGGTTCTAAAAACCGGTTTGAGTTGCTGTGAACCGGTTTGTTAACTGCAAACTGAAAGTAAGTTTTTCTTAGAATAACGCATTCTTTTCGAAAAGCAACACTGATTCTCAGCGCAGATTGGGTGTTTGTAAACCAAGAGTAGCTGTTTCTAGTTTGTGGTGGAGTGTTGAGTTGAGTGTGTGTGTGTGTCATAAGTCTTAAGTTTCTTTAGTGTGTGTGTGTGTGCGCATGCATGCGTGTGCATGAATATTCTGACAAATAAATATGTTTGCATAGGTGAAACTAGTGATGCGAGTACTGGTTAAAAACCAGTTTGGTAAAACCAGTTCGAATAGGATTTTGTAGCCGGTTCTCAACTCTAGTATTTAAGGTCATACTGGTATGCCCTTTACTCAAATGACTTTTATCACTGGTTGGCATTAGCCTGTAGAAGGGGCAAATAGTAAATGAGAGCTGTACTATCAATGATTTTCAACAGTATTGGAATCCTGTGATATGGCTTTGTCTTTTATGGAAGACTATGACTCTCTAACTAGGGGGCATTTACATGAGCTGTTGGTGCTACAGCCCAAAGGATTAGTTGACCTTTGGGGGACCTTCCCCAATGGCAGTTCTCAAATCCTTTTGCCTGAGAGTGAGGACGTACACTGGGCTAGGCATCTTCTCTTTACAGAAAATGCTGCCTCCTCGCTATCATGGAATATATGAAGGAAAGCTAGCCCCTAGGTTATCCATGCTAGCGGCCTCGGGATTGACTAGCTGTCCTATGATAAAAATAACGTCTGAGTTACAAGGTAACATTGCAAGGTAATGGTGTGCAATGAAACGTGTAGCTGAGCTAGAAGGGAACTCCCTTTCCCTATGCTTTGGAAATGTGAGTGTTTCAAGTTGGTTGCGAAAGTGTACTGTAGATTATGTCATTCATTATTTGGGCGTGATTGAGAAATTGACTGAGGGATCAGGGAAGGGGGGTGTTGGTCAATGTTTGATGTATACTTTTTGTTCATTGTGTTTACTATTCATTTTAGTGATTTCTGTAAAGCGCTTAGAGCTTAAAGATTAGGCGCTATAAAAGTTGTCTTAATAAATAAAGAAATAAAGAAATGCACCCCCGGACTACAAGCCAGCCGATCGTAATATAAGCCTCACCCCCTACTTTAAAAAAAAAATCTGAAAAAAGTCACGCATAAGCCGCGGAAGCGAGGCGATGCACGATGTCCGCTTCTGGTTGAGTCGAGAGTTGATCGCGGGTGTGTTGACTGGCAAAACGAAAGTGTCGGACCGCGAAACAGATCGACATTTTGTGAAAAATATACCGAAATCACGGTAATTTCATCAACCGTGAACAAGGCCACAGATCAAAGGTCTGAATCAAGGATGCCACTGAGTTGAGTTTACTTTCACTTTCGGTAACGTTTAGGCCGCGGCACTGTACTAGCCGCAGTGGGGGGGGGGGGGGGGGGGTCAAAAAAGGTTGCGGCTTATAGTCCATGAATTACGGTAATCTGCTCGAAAATAACACATATACGTATGTGTGTGAACGCGAGTGAACAAACCCTTTGCAATAATCTGACCCCTGTTCTCTTTGTGTCATGGCAGGTGCATCGTTTACTGCTGGCTGCAGTGGAGCAGGGGGGCATTGACAAAGTGGAGGATGTCAATGATACTGTGAAGCCTTCCTTACCCGGCACTGGAGAGCTGGAGGAGATGACTGCCCACATGAACTCCAAGCACAGGGTACTTAGGCTGGAGTGGTGCTGACTGTATAATAGTGCTCAGGGCTCATGCTTTCAGCGAAAAATCAATGCAAAAGAACAAATCAGTGTGGTTGGGGTGGCGTGAGAAAGAAGGGATATTTCTACTTTTTCTGAAAGGGAACTCAATGGGTTCGCATGTAGATTCAGTATATTTTTGATGCAGCCTTATTTTAAAAAACCCAAACAATTTGACTATGTCTGGTTTTCTGATGCTGCTGTCAGGAAAACTTTTTTTTACATCTATTATTATATCGACAATTTCAATTGCAAAAGGTGATAATTTAACACTTAAAATGGCTTCTTTTTTTTTAACTTCATTTAGTCTGTGCACCTTTTTTCGTTTCCAAAGGAAAGTGAATCAGTGCTTCAGCATGCTTCAGAGTTTATGTGAACATTAAGGCCGTGTACACACATTAGCGGATATTCCATGCGGAAACCTGTGCGCAATCCATAAGTAAGTGAAACAAAGAAGGGAACAGATTGACCCAC
Organism: Phymorhynchus buccinoides; assembly: GCA_017654935.2. Classification (NCBI taxonomy): domain Eukaryota; kingdom Metazoa; phylum Mollusca; class Gastropoda; order Neogastropoda; family Raphitomidae; genus Phymorhynchus; species Phymorhynchus buccinoides. Next base: position 14,317,291 of record CM065685.1, read on the forward strand.
GTGTCCGAATTTCCCATCCATGCGGAAACCTTTATCCTTCTTTCTTCCACTTATTTAGGGTTTTCCGTACGGAACTTACGCGTCTAATGTGAACCCGGCCTAAGTCTTACATTTTGGATGAGGTGCTACATTGCAAGTAAACTCTGCACACCTTAGAATCCCTGGTTCCTTTTAACTACAGGCCGCCCAGAATGCGCAGAGAGACTCGCAGGAGCTGTTCCAGTCTGTGTTTTTCCGTGATCACGAAGACGACGAGGGCGTGTGCACTGCCGATGCTGTCATCTACCAGCTGAGGACCAACGGAGTGTTTGTGTTTGTGCCAAGGTCAGTATGGGTGCTTCTCTTCATGCTGTGTGCCTGAATTCAGGTATTTTATCAGCTGAGGACCAACGGAGTGTTTGTGTTTGTGCCAAGGTCAGTATGGGTGCTTCTCTTCAAGCTGTGTCTGAATTCAGGTATTTTATCAGCTGAGGACCAACGGAGTGTTTGTGTTTGTGCCAAGGTCAGTATGGGTGCTTCTCTTCAAGCTGTGTCTGAATTCAGGTATTTTATCAGCTGAGAACCAACGGAGTGTTTGTGTTTGTGCCAAGGTCAGTATGGGTGCTTCTCTTCATGCTGTGTGCCTGAATTCAGGTATGTTATCAGCTGAGAACCAACGGAGTGTTTGTGTTTGTGCCAAGGTCAGTATGGGTGCTTCTCTTCATGCTGTGTGCCTGAATTCAGGTATGTTATCAGCTGAGGACCAGCGGAGTGTTTGTGTTTGTGCCAAGGTCAGTATGGGTGCTTCTCTTCAAGCTGTGTGCCTGAATTCAGGTATTTTATCAGCTGAGGACCAACGGAGTGTTTGTGTTTGTGCCAAGGTCAGTATGGGTGCTTCTCTTCAAGCTGTGTCTGAATTCAGGTATTTTATCAGCTGAGGACCAACGGAGTGTTTGTGTTTGTGCCAAGGTCAGTATGGGTGCTTCTCTTCAAGCTGTGTCTGAATTCAGTTATTTTACCAGCTGAGGACCAACGGAGTGTTTGTGTTTGTGCCAAGGTCAGTATGGGTGCTTCTCTTCAAGCTGTGTCTGAATTCAGTTATTTTACCAGCTGAGGACCAACGGAGTGTTTGTGTTTGTGCCAAGGTCAGGAAGGGGGCTTCTCTTCAAGCTGTGTCTGAATTCAGGTATTTTATCAGCTGAGAACCAACGGAGTGTTTGTGTTTGTGCCAAGGTCAGTATGGGTGCTTCTCTTCAAGCTGTGTCTGAATTCAGGTATTTTATCAGCTGAGAACCAACGGAGTGTTTGTGTTTGTGCCAAGGTCAGTATGGGTGCTTCTCTTCAAGCTGTGTCTGAATTCAGGTATTTTATCAGCTGAGAACCAACGGAGTGTTTGTGTTTGTGCCAAGGTCAGTATGGGTGCTTCTCTTCAAGCTGTGTCTGAATTCAGGTATTTTATCAGCTGAGAACCAACGGAGTGTTTGTGTTTGTGCCAAGGTCAGTATGGGTGCTTCTCTTCAAGCTGTGTCTGAATTCAGTTATTTTATCAAATGCTGGGAAAGTGTTCCTTTCAAGATTGTTTGCTAAAAGATGCAGATTATCCTTAGGCCTACAGGTCCTTACAAGGTCCTTACTTGGGGATAGCTGAAAGCCCTGGGAACCCTGTGTAGGGGTCTCAGTCTGGGGAAAAAAGTATCGCTTTATAGTCCGTAAAATATCGTAGTTTTTTGGTGGCCTCTATCAGCTGAGAACCAATGCAGTGTTTGTGTCAAGGTCAGTATGGGTGCTTCTCTTCATACTGTGTGCCTGAATTCAGGTATTTTATCAGCTGAGAACCAATGGAGTGTTTGTGTCAAGGTCAGTATGGGTGCTTCTCTTCAAGCTGTGTGCCTGAATTCAGGTATGTTATGGCAGCCTCTGACTAACAGTGTTTGTGTACCAGCCGCCGTGGTGTAGTGGTTAGCGTCGCGGACTACTGGCTGGGAGGTCTTGGGTTCGAATCCCATCAGAGGCGAGGTTTTTTTTGGTCCTGGACCGACTCCTACCCAGAGTGAGTGGCTATGGGCTCAATGGGAAGACTGAAACCACACAGTCGAGCTTCATCTGCTTAACGGATGCGATTCTGATTGTTGCTCTAATTGCAAGACCAACACTGCAGGTGTCTGTAGTTCTCGGGCCTGGTTAACGCCGGGATATCATTATGAAAGGAAGCGTAGAATACAGCCCTGCCATGCAGTCTCAGACCGATACAGAACTCCATAGCATCATCATCATCGTTATCATCGGCCTCATTTTCCATCAATCATAAAATTAAAAAATGTCTCAAATTCTGTGGCTTTGCATGCCCTGCTCTCATGGTGACCTCAGTTTCAGTTTCCAATCCAGTCTATGCCTTGGTGCATTCGGGTCAAAGTCATGGGGATCAGTGTGTTCTGGGGAGCTGTTGGTGGATGGTCGTGGTGGCGCCCTCGGAGGAGGACCTCACTCACGCTGGCTCCGCGACTAAGAGAATAGTGTCGTCAGTAGAGGGCTTAGTAGGTGGTGTCCTGAACAGGCTCCACTGAACTCCACCAAAGTGACTGAGCAGAAGTGCAGTGTCTCCTCGGTTGGTTGCCTCCTGACGGCCTAACATAGATTCTCTCCCCTTGGACCCACAAAAAAACAAAAAACAGTGTTTGTGTTATGGTCAGTATGGGTGCTTCTCTTCATACTGTGTGTCTGAATTCAGGTATTTTATGGCAGCCTCTGACTAACAGTGTTTGTGTTTGTGTTAAGGTCAGTATGGGTGCTTCTCTTCAAGCTGTGTGCCTGAATTCAGATACTGCATTTTTGGGATTATAATATGTGATGGTGCTTGGGAAAAACCTACATAAGTCGCACAGAATGGTTTTGAGCAAAAGCCAAAAATAGTCAACAACCCTCTAAAAATCAATTTCCTATTTAGGGCATATTTATGTCTATTTTTTATGCATTATATCATTATCCACAACATGAAAGACGATTTTAAATCATTTCTTTGTTTATTTGAATATTTTTTTTATAATCAAGTCAATAGAAAGAAAGAGGCAAAATTCTGTCTCTCTGTCTGAATTTTGCAAATGATCTATCTCGAATGCCAAATTTCAATTCATTATTAAATAAAAAGTAAACAAGATAACTCAATTCGGTTTTTTTGTGCATTAACAAAGAATCTTTGCTCCATCATGAAAAATTTAAATCTAAATTTATGCCAAAATTCCATTATGTCAGTTTTTCCCATGCTCTGTCGATTTTATTATGACTAACATTATAGCAAAATAGTATAATAACGAAATCTGAATTTTGTGTACAATTTGGGGAGTGTGCCTTATAGTCAGAAAAATATGGTATATATTAGCAGCATGGCGTCGGTGAAATTTTAAAACCTTGGGTAAAGGTAAAGATGTGCCACCCCCCCTGCATTTCTCGGTTAATTCTATTTTTCCATTTTTGCCTTTCTTACCATACATAAAGCTGTATTTTAGGAACATTTTTAGCTAATAACCTTTTTGGAATACTAACCCTATCCCTAACCCTAGCCCTAGCCCTAACCCTACCCCCCACCCTATAAGACGGAAAAACGCAACGAACCACAACTGTGACAAATCGCGGTGTACTGCAGTACATAGTGGGGGGTAGGGTTAGGGTTAGTATTCTGAAAAAAGAATTAGCTGAAAATGTTCCTAAAAGTAAAATACAGCTTTATGTATGGTAAGAAAGGCAATAACGGAAAAATACAATTAATCGAGATATGTAGGGGGGGTGGCACATCTTGACCTTTACCAAACCTCGTATCTCAATATTGGTAGCTTTGAGAAAAATGGAAAAAAAACTTTTAAAAATTAACCGCGTTTACCGCAATTGATTAACTATGAATGATGAATATGTTGTTCAAGACATTGCGAGTTTACTTTTTTTTACTTTTTTTTTTATAATTAATACTTGAAAAGAACAAAAATAAGAGGTTTTTGTCCTTAACTAGATCTGAATTTGGGACTTACGAGTTTTTCTTCCATTTACACAACCGCATTTACCCCAGATAGAAAGTTGTTAGAGCTACGAGCTTTTGGTGGAAGGTGGCGAGAAAAATTAGAGAACTGACTATGTATCTAACTGAACAAAAATTAAAATTGAAATACAAGGTTTTTGAATTTCACCGATGCAGAATCCAATAATAACTTATTTTTTAAAAAAATTCTGGCAGGTATGGGGTGAAGGGTGTGGCCTATCTACAGGATCGTGACGGGCGGGTGGTGTACGTGCCTTCCTCAGGGGGGCCCCAGTGGCTGAGCGGTTCCCTGACCCGTGCAGACGATGGCATCACTGTCCAGTGCTCCCTGGGTCAACAGGCCTACCAACTGCTGGAACACGTCACGGTCAGTAAACGAGTGGGGATACCGGGGGTCTTCCGTACAAATAGTTCCCCCCATCTTCTGGAAGTTCTGTGCTTGTAGCTTCCTCCAATCTGTCTCTCTCTTTGACTCTGCCTTTTCCCTTTTCTTTCTGTCATCTACTATCTTTCTGACTTTTGGCTCATTCTCCTGCCTTTTTTTTTACCCCCCCCCCCCCCCCCCCCCAAATCTTCCAAATAGTTTTCTGCTCTGAGATCCTCCAAAATCGGAATGTGTCGGCTGAATGCAGCAGGGAGACCAGTGAAAACTGGAAAACGGGCACATACATACCCGTTGTGGCCTTATGACCCAGAAGAGGAGGAGAAGTAGATGGGCGGGGGAGGGGTGGTGGGGGGGGGGGGGGGGGGGGGGGGAGAAAGAGAGGAGGGTGGGTGGGGCAAAATGGGAGCTTGGGGTGGGGGTGGGTATGGGGTGTTTTTGAGATGGGGTAAGGTGGGGTGGGATACAGTGTTGAGAGTCTGAATTTGATGTAGTGGTGGGCAACCTGCCGATCTGAATTATTTGTAATTTTGGTAAAAGTTGTCACTTTTAGTTTAAAAAACAATGAAACAAAACAAAACGAAAACACACGTGTGTAAATTATAGTAACCAAAGACAGTGTGTGTACCAACTGAACATTCACTGATGTGAGTTACCACAAGATATCCCATCAATGATGGCCAGTTATATCTCAGTTTAATCAAATGTGAGCCAGCACCACGAAAAGGACATTAAGAATAATAATAATAATAATACTGGTTATTTATAGAGCGCTTAACTCCCTTTGCAGGGAGCTCAAAGCGCTGAACACAGGCCTAAACACTAACATACAGATAAACATACACATTACAGACAAGCCAAGAATAATCAACCTGAAGACAAGTATCAATGAATATAAACATTAAAAATAAGTGAGACTGTTAATACAAAATACATGTATTAATCTCTCTCGCCCTCCCTCCCCCCCTCCCCCCCCCCCCCCCTCCCCCCCCCCCCCCCCCCCCCCCCCCCCCCCCCCCCCCCCCCCCCCCCCCCCCCCTCCCCCCTCTCTTTCTAATGATATAAGAACCATTCTTGTAACTTTTTTTCCTTTTAGAGTCATGCGCATTCAAAGTTGGTAGGGTGACTGTTGGTCATTTTGAGAAATCACAGTCTAAAGTGTAGCCTCAAAATTGATAAAAAGTGAGATGTTTAACTTTGCGAGCCTGTTGTGGGAAACTAGCCCATCGACTTAATGTCCCTTTCGTGGTGCTGGGTCACATATTGTTGTTGTCTTCGTGCAGGTGCGTCTGTCTGTGAACCTCTCCAGGGCCCACTGCCAGTCGCTGAAGGTCGAGCTGGTGGCCAAGAAACCCCACACACCCGGGGGATCAGACCCCGCGGAGGTCACCACCAAAGCCGACATGGTCAAGGTAGCAAGAACTGTTCCCTCTCTCTCTCTTTTGAAATGACATTGAAAATAAGCTAGCTTTCTTTCCCCTGCTGCTGTTAATCTTTCTATGAATCAAAATCTGACGTCAGAAAGAGACAATGTTATGGTTGTTTTCAACAGTCGTCATAATACATTTATGTTGACAATGTGTTGATGTATATGTGCCCTGTTGATCTGAATAAAAATGTATTTAAACCAAAGAGACAATTGTCGTCATCTGACCTCAGAAAGAACACACCAACAGACTGGAACTTTGTGACCATAAAAAAGTAAACAAAATGGACATAACCTAAATCTTTAAAAAAAACGTGTTTGGAGACTGAAGAAGGGCAAAGGGTGCCGAAAATGTTCAAGAACTTCGAGGTGAGATCGTTCACTTTCCTGTAAATAGTCCCCCTTTGGGGGGGGGGGGGGGGGGAAATGTATTCAAGTTTCAATGAATCTACTGATTTTTTTACGGACTGTAACTTTTATAAGGCGATGCTCCTCCAAAATGGGAATGCATCGGCTGAATGCAGCGGGGAGACCAGTGAAAACTGAAAAACGGACACGTCCGTACCTTACCCATTATGGCCTTGGAACGCAGACGAAGGAGAAGGCGATACTTTTTTCCTTGCACCTTACTCCATGACTAATAAAAGAGAGAGAGAGGGGGGAGGAGGGAGAGAGAGGGGGGGGGGGGGAGAGATAGAAACTTCAGTAAGACACAGAGAGATGATGCTTTATGTATCAGTTGTATCACGTGTTGTGTTGTTAGGTGGGGTGGAGTGGTGGTTGTGGTGATGGTGTGTGTGTGTGTGTGTGCGCGCGCGCACATGTGCATGTGTCTGTGCATATTTGCGAGTGTGTGAGCGATCATATGTCTTTGTTGAAAAAATGAACGTATTGTTTTTGAATTTTTGTTAAGGGTATCGATAAGAGATCCACATGGGGTGGGGGAGTGTGCTATATAAAATGCTTCACTATTTAGTATTATTATTATTATTGTATGTCGTCCTCTCCACCATTGTTGATGTGTACTGTGTGGGTGAAGGGTCATAGAGGCGAACTTGGCACATTCTTTATTGAGAATGATGCTTTGTTTGTCTCACTTTGGCTCTGATCCACCGCATTGCTAGATGATTGGTGTCGTAATCAACTTTGGTGGAGGGGAGTTAATTAGAAAGAGAGTTTCCCCCCCCTCCCCTTTGTTCAATTTCGTTATTTCCTCTATTGGCCTCACCGTTTCATTCTTCTATTATTATATTGCTTTAACAGAGTGTGAAGCAGGGGGTGGAGGGTGAACTCAGGGCCAAAGAGGAGGAGGAAGAAAGCCTGGAAAGTCTGGTGGATAGCCTACCTCCGGAGCTGTCCTGCTACCGCCAGACCGCCCCCCACCGCAGCCTCTACCACCTGTTCCAGAGCTTCCATGAAACCGGTCTGCAGGCCTGAACTACATGTACTTGCTACGATGTGCTTCAGTGTCTCCTGTGGTGGTCGCCTCTTGACAGCCTAACATTGATCCACCTGTTCCAGAGCTTCCATGAAACAGGTCTGCAGGCCTGAACTACTTGCTACGATCTTTAGTCGATCAAGCGATATGCTTCAGTGTCTCCTGTGGTGGTCGCCTCTTGACGGCCTAACATAGATTTGCTCCATGTGTCCCTCACACAGCAGCCTCTACCACCTGTTCCAGAGCTTCCATCAAACCGGTCTGCAGGCCTGAACTACTTGCTACGATCTTTAGTCGATCAAGCAATATGCTTCAGTGTCTCCTGTGGTGGTCGCCTCTTGACGGCCTCTTGACGGCCTAACATAGATCCACCTGTTCCAGAGCTTCCATCAAACCGGTCTGCAGGCCTGAGTGAGGTTCCTGCCAGCCTGATTGCCATGCACACAGTATGCTTGTTGTGTTACTGCCAAGGTAATAGTCAGCCTGGTTAGAGTGTGTGTAGTTGTTGTATCGCCATGATGCAAGCTGGACATGTTTTAAGCGTGACAGTCAACCTCGCAGAGAGTTTGTTGTGTTACAGCTGGACACTTTGCTGATTATATTGTGACATGAACATGGTTCATTGCAACAGGATGCAAAATTTATGGCAGCTTTTAATTTTTTTTTATTATTGTCTTTTAAATCAAGAAGTTTAGCCACTCATTTTCATCAAGTTAATACGCTGAACCTTTTTTTTTTCACACCGTCTCATGCTCGTTTATGAGTCTGAATGAAAAGACAGATGGTATCGACTGCAGCATGATGCATTTTCTAAAGATTTGTTGTTCTTTAATCTTTGCACACACTGGATGGACAGTGAATCAGCAGTGTGTTTGCATCAGGATAACAACAGTGCCGGGTTAAAACCTGAAGGTAAAATCAACCTTCTCTACTCATTGGGTATCATGACTTTGGGGAATGTGTTGTACACATGTAACTGGCCATCTAGGAATGTGTGAAAGCCCTATCAGACAAGTGAAGAACAAAAAGGTGTGACTTTCAATCAAATATACTTTAATAAATAAATTCACAACCTGCTTTGATCGACTGGCTCAAACAGTTTGAGAGGACCCTTAACTTGATGTCTGAAGGCTTAAGTAGTGTGTTTGATTCTGTGCTTTTCACAAACCTTTTCAGGTCAACAATTATCAAGACTCTGTGTGTGTGTGTGTGTGTGTGTTTGTGTGTGTGTGTAGTACTGGTGATCTAACAAAATGTATTTAACCAGGTGCACGCTCTATGCTTTATACGCAAATTTCAGCCCAGTCCTCCAGAACAACAGTGGCCTTCTCTGCTATCTGAAAGTCCTCCTTGGACACAACTGACTGGCACACACACACACACACACGCTCACTAACGCACGCACACGCACACACGCACACACACACACACACACATACACACACTCCCTAACGCACGCACACGCACACACACGCACACACACACATACACACACACACACACACACACACACACTCACACACTCTTTCAACTGACTCACACACACACACACACATTCTTACACACACACACATAGACACACACACACCTCACACACAGGCACATACACACAGGCACACACATGTGCGCATGTGCACACACTCACACAAACACACACACACATGCGTACCCGTACACACGTGCGTGCACCCACACACTCGCACACTCACACCTGTCTGAATCATTTTTAGTGGAAGGACGTTAAACTGAAGAACAACAACAAACGCGCACACACACACACACAAAGAAACCAAGCAAGAGTTTGAACTTGGTGGTTGTATTTTTATTATTTATTATTATTTTAATTTATATACAAGCACAGGCACCTCACAATTAGTGCTTCTATATAATACCAAAAACAGTATATCGTACAATCATTATTCAGCATGTTCTCTCTATACAAATGGACGACAGGTACACAAGTATAATAATAATAATGACGCCTAGGAATCGTACAGAGTATGTGATCCTAGGAATCATTCAAGGTAAAGAATATAATTACGATTCCTACCCTAACATGCCAACACGAATGACGTTTTGCCTGCTTGTGCGTTCAATGAAAGGTGCATGCTTTTTTGTTTATAGAATCTCGTACTTTATACCCCCCCTCCCCATGTTTACTACCCTCAATCTCAAAGTTTGCTTCAGTTTTATTCAAAATAACCCTAGGCTGATCCTAACCTTATCCTTTTTTTAAGAATGGCGGAATGTTGCTTCTCTGCGAAAATTTGAGGAGAGGGCAGGGGGGTTGATTAAAGTACAAGATCGTCAGGCCGCTTTTTAACTCATTTGATTATTCGTTTGATTAATGTTCTTTCAGTTATGTTGATTATTAATGTTCTTTCAGTTATGTTGTGTCTCTGTCATGTTGTTGCACCTAACCCGAATTTCTCTTTTGGAGATATTAAAGTGTGCTTGAACTTGAACTTGAACTCGCTACGGTGGTATGCTGGTTGTGAAGTCTGTGCCCTATGATTACATAAATGCTTTGTTTTTTGTTTTCATTTGAAGCACCTGGTGAAGTGTTTCTGTATATAGTGTGTGCAGCAATGTATTCTTGCTGTCCTGGGTGGGTATCTTTAAACTACTTTAAAGACCCACCACGTCACGTGTCAAAATCACGGATTTCCCTCTTCAGGCATGAAAGTGGATGAAGATCAAAATAGAGGATATTTTTTCGGCCGAGAAATCCTTCCACACGGATTTTTACCTAACGTCAGAAGTTTTGTTGAGCGGGGAACATTCTGTTCCCCCAAATGTTTTTACCTTTTCACTACCTCACGTCACCAGTTTTGTTCAGCGAGGAGGGGGTATAATCTATTCCAAAAATTTGGTCGGCACAAATAGCCTTCCACCCACATTTTCAACTAACATCGCTACTTTTGTTGAGCGGGAGCTACTCATTTCGCCTTCCTTCGCACAATTGAAGCGAGTGAGCTAAAGCCACTTCCGGTTAACCAGTTTGAGAATCGCCAAATAGAGATTTGTAGATATAAGAATACGGCAAGATCGGTCCTTTACGCGGAATTTTTTTTCTTCCGCGAAACGCGGAATTCTTTCATGCCTGCCTCTTATAGCTGGTAAGAAATCTTCAGAAATCTTCCTAGCATAAGTGGGAATGTGACACGCGGCGTGGGGGGTGTCTTTAAACTGTCATGAGGTTTCCTGGCGCATAGCATGAGCATTGTTACCGTCCTTGCTGTCTCATGCAGGTTAAAACAAGATCCTCTCGTGGGGATACTGGGAGGTCTTCCGTGCAAATAGTTCCCCTGCCTTCTGGAAGTTATGTGCTTGTAACTTCCTCTATCATTTCAGTAGTTTAGGCGTTGGAGATTGGAATACATTTTCCGTACACAGCAACTTTGTGGTATTTTCTAGTCACAGAAACTCGTCTGTGAAATTATGGGTTGCTTCCACCAGGAGAGCGCGTCGCTGTAGTACAGCGCCACCCATTATTTGCATGCTATGTGAGTTTGTGTCATCCATGACCATCCCTCCGGCACAACACGGCCTACTACTACTGAACAGTGGACTGGGCCTTAACGTGTGCGCAAGATCTTGTGCATGCGTTCGCACACAGGATCTCGGTTTAAGGTCAGTTTTACTTCCTAAGTTCCTTTAAAGAAGTGGGAGTATAGAAAATGAACAGATGGGTAGCAAAGTGAAATATGCTTACAGGTTTTATCATGTGTATATCTGATGTATTTCAGGTTTTATCATGCGTATATTCGATGTATTTCGGATACAAAAGTTTTATGATTTTATGGAATGTCCTGACCATTTTGTGGAGCAACTTTTACATGCAAATTGTAAGATTTTTACAATCACGAACATTGTGTTGTTCATGTATTCCTTCGTATGAATGAATAATATGAGTTTTCTTCAGTGTCTAGGGAGGGTTAAGCTATTTACCTATAACAAAAGTCACCCATTGTGTGATTTGTCTGTCGCGGACAGTGTTCTGTGTGTGGGTGGAGTTTGCCCATGCACTGCAAATCTCATGTCATGTTCAGTTGGTGGTGCGTCCATTGTGATATGCTTATTCTGACGAGACAAAGTGAACTTGGGGAGGTGCTTGTTGTGATATGATGTGTGTGTGTTTGTATGGGCTTGAAATAAAAATAGTGTTGGTTTCTGTGCCTGTACAAACTTGGTATAGGGAATGAAAGGACTTTACACAGGAAAAAAAGTAGTTTTTAAATTACCCACCTACAGGTTCTTGCCCTGTGTTCAAATCAAAGACAGTAAACCTGTTGTCACATGCATTCAGTCCTGTATTGTTCTTTTCTCAAATGTGTAACCCCCTTCCCCCTCCCCTGGCCCCTCACACACACACTTCTCATGTTGCTCAATTTATAGTCCATCACATTCACCATCCCCGTAAAAACAGTTGTTTTCTTTCTTCGTGAAATTTTTGCAAACCATATGTGCATTTATGTAAACAAACTTCACACCTGCAGACACCACACAGACACTCGTGCACACAATTTTACAGAAATACATGTTTATGTACACACACACACAGCACACACACACACACACACACACACACACACACACACACACACACACACACACACACTCACACACTTTTGCACTCCCTGTTACTCCCAATCTTGTAGTGATACATTAAGGCCTTCGCACACTAGCATCAGGCGTCAAGTGTTTCTCAGAGCAACGCCTTGACGCGTTGACGCCTGCATCACAGCACACATTGTAGCGAGGCAGTGGTGTTCTCACACACGACTATTGTCGCTTCGCCTCTTGTCGCGCAAACTTCCTTATTTGGAACGCAAGGAAAGATTACTCTAGCGTCAAACCTCCTCCTAGAAACAACAGTATGGCTGACCACGATGATTCGTGTTCTTCAGAAGATGAAATGTGTGTCATTGTTTGTGCTGCTTTATTTCGGGTTCGAGCAAGTCTGCCATTTTTTTTCTTCAATCAGAGTTATGGTCCTTCCGTCAGTTGTGATTGGCTAGTTTCACGATCTGTGCGATCTAGAGCCGGTTCTATTCTCGAGCAACAAAAAATCGCGCAGCTACGCATCAAAAATCCTGCCGCGCCGCGAATCTCTCGCGCGCAAGCGGCGCATCAAACTGCGCCTTGCAGCAAAAAATCGCCGCGATCTCGAGATCTTGACGCTAGTGTGCGAAGCCCTTTATATTCTCTAACCTTTCCTCATTGATGTTTGATCCTTAATGCAGACCTGTTTACTCTACTCTTTTCGAGTAGTATTCTACTCAATTTGGATCTCTACTACTCTTCAAAATTGAAAATAATGCTAGATTCTACTCATTTTCAGTGAACATTGTTTGATGGTTTAGGTTAGGTTAGGTACATTATAGTCACAGAGGCGTCTCTGTGAAATTCGGGTTGCTCCCACCTGGAGAGCGCGTCGCAGCCAGAGGCGCGCCACCCAATTTAATGAATAGAACTACACATTTTGCACCAAAACTACTCATTTCAGCTATCCAGACTACTCAAGACTTGTGTATAGGGGGTGAACAGGTCTGTTAATGGATGCTGATACGTGCTGGTCAAGCTTCACACTCAGGGCAATATCCATCACCCAGGCTTTCGGGTTTCTTGCACGTCTCGGTCGCTGGTTCACAGGCATCAGAATAGACGATTTTTGGAGAAAAAACCTAGGGGAGAGCACTTCGTGAAAATTAGAGTTGCTTACCTCCATTACTCGGTCAAATACTATAGCAACAATGCAACAATGGCGTCGAAGCTTGAAACCGCAGGATGCGAGTCAGGGGTGGCCAGTTGCCACAAACTGATAAAACTTGCAAAATGTGACGTAAAAATATAAATGACATAATTTTAGAATGACGCACATCTTCTAAGTGCTGTATGTCTGCTCAAACACACGAGGCGAGAGCTGGGGATCTACCTGATGGTAGAGTAACTTCCCCTGTTTGACCGATTGAATTAGGCAAGATCACTCTCACACACCATGAAATTACTCCCCTTAATTATGTCCGAACAATTCCTATTGTCAAAGCATTTGAAAATGTCAGAGGATTGTGAATGGCTGGCAGAGAATTGGCTTCTTCTGGCAGAGTTTCTGTCTTTTCTGCTCAGTATAATGATTTCTTTCGGAATCGTTCCTTTTTTGCCCATGTCGGGAGATGATTTCAGTGTTGACTGTCTAGTTAGGATCTGGATAGCCCATGTACCTCGATTTGCAGAGGATTGGACTCCAGACGTCAATTCTGATGCCTGGTTCATCATGATTGTGCAAGCTCAACTCGTCACACAGCAGTCACTACAGCATGCAGAGCAAGTCGATGGAAATGCACGTTCCAAGTGACCTAAGATTGATGCCTGACTGTGGATTAACATCTTGATTCATGCACACCCCACTTGCTTGAAAACAGGCATGAAAACCGATCCCAGGGTTCGGGTCTCACTAATCAGAAACGTGCCTCGCAAAACAGGAAAAAAGAAGGGTTGAATGTTCCTACCGCGAGCAGCGATGCAAATGAGGGCACGCGCGGAAAGAAAAAACACATTTATATATGCCGGCTGTGGCTTTAATTAAACAAACCAGTTGTCACACATGCATAATAACCAGGACCATGCTCGCGCACCCAACTCTTTCAAACACGTGTTATATCCCCTCCTCCCTGTAAATGCAAGTTGTCTAGTCTTAAACGAAAACAAAATCCAGCATGCTGAACGTGGTACCAAACTATCGCAACAGGAAAAACATACTGAGGGTAAAAAAGAAACACCGAGGGGGTAAATTATATATAAGAAGAGAAATGGAAGCAAGTTGTTGGGACCACACAAAAAACAAAACAAAAACAAAGGGCCAGCCACACTGCGTACGATTCGATTCACGACGATCCGATTTTGACGTTTGTGAGGCATAATTGACGTGAAATTCTACTGTCTAAATATATGTGATGAAATCCTACTTGTTATGTTCACTTTTTTTATGAAAAAATTATTTTGTAGTTTCTCGTATATGAATCTGATAAAACGTCTTATTTTTGTATCAGACATTTGATTCGTGTGTTCCGGTCTACAGGAGTGTAGTGAGCGAAAATAGTAGAGTTATTTTCAGACGGAAACTCACAGACATCGTCACAATCGTATCGTATTGGGGTCAAATCGTATGCAGCGTGGCTGGGCCTTAACAGCAGATTCATCCAACGATTTGAATCGCTGGCAAGTCCCCATCTACAATGAACAGTAATGGCACACACAGCACATTTAAATATAATTATAAACAACAAAAGCCTAGTAATATTTTGCATAGCTCCGGAAGAGAGGGAAGGAGCCTAAGTCATACACACACACACACACACACACATTAACACTACTATATGTTGAACAGCAAAAGCAATGCTACGTAAAACTAATATACAACTTGATTTCTTCTTCTTCTGTGTTCCCATGCCATATGGCCATAATGTATAAGGTATGTACGTATGTGTCCAGTTTCTGGTCTCCACGCTGCGTACAGCCGACACATTTCAATTTCGGAGGAGCTCAAAGGAGAAAAATTAAGAAGTTTTGTTTTTTTTAAAGGCAGGAGAATGGGCCAATAAGTCAGAAAGATAGTAGATGATGGAAAGCAATGGGAAAAGGCAGAGTCAAAGAGAGTGGCAGATTAGAGGAAGTTACAAGCACAGAACTTCCAGAAGGTGGGGGAACTATTTTTTACAAAAAGATCCCCCCGGTATCCCCACGGGGACATACAACTTGACGATAAATGAAGCTACAAATGCTACAGTTTGATAATATCTCGACAAGAACATTCAAAATCTGTAAATATTGATACATGAGACGACCTACACAATAAATCATTCTGTTTAGTTTCTGTGTGGTTGGGTTTTGTAGTGGGTGGGCAGGCGAGAGGAATTGTTCTGAACCAAGTCTGGGGTTGGTAAATTACATGATAGTTGATAAATTACACGATAGCTGATAAATTACACGATAGCTGATAAATTACATGATAGTTGACGTCTTTCAGAAGCAAGGGTACAAAATACAAATCAATCGCACCGGCTTCTATAGCTCAGCTGTGTACAAATACATACAGTATGGAAACATTCAGACGTACGAGTTTATTGTAAAAGACGAAAACGGTGCTACACCAGGCTTTATATAGCAGCCCCCACCCATTTTCCTTCACACTCATGCCAATCCCCCCTCTCCTCTCCCCCCCTCCCTCCCCCACACTTCCTATTAAAAAAAAAAAAAATCTTGCCTCACCTCTTTCCCAAACCTGTCAACCCACCAAAATCATCAGCATGACAGGATAAAAAACACAACAACAAACACACACAAAAAAGCTAGCATTTTTTAATGGTATGATTTACACGATTATACCTTAATATGGACAGATTGATGCATGTTGCCATATTTTACGCAACTTCTATTTATTACAAAAATTATTTCAAAAGAGCTGGAAGTTTTTGTGTGTTGTTGTTTTCTTCATCTTTTATAATGTGTGCATGGGCTGTGCTAATCTGGTTGACTATCGTCTGCGACATATCGAACCAAAGCCAGACTGTATTTTGAACTTATCATCTGTGAAATTCAAAAACCTTGTATCTCAATTTGGGTAGTTTTGAGAAAAAAGAAAAAAAACTTTTAAAAATTAACCGTATTTACCACAATTGATTAACTATGAGTTTAGTCAAGTATTTTGTTAAAATTACTCTTTTTTTTAATACTTGGAAAGAACGAAGATACGAGGTTTTTGTGCTTGACTAGATCTGAATTTGGGACTTGCGAGTTTTTCTTCCATTTACACAACCTCATTTACCCCAGATAGAAAGTCGTTAGAGATACGAGCTTTTGGTGGAAGGTGGCGGGAAAAATTAGAAAGCTGACTATGTCTCTAACTCAAACCCCCCCAAAAAATCGAGATACAAGGTTTTTGAATTTCACCCACGTTATGTTCTTCTTCTTCACGAATGTGTTTTGTACAGACAGACTCTGGTCATTTGCAACGATTCAGTTGTAAATGTAATCGTATACATGTACTGGGTTCCCTTCTCATTCGAGTTCACCACACATGCAAGCATTTATCAGGCAGTTGCACACAATGGGACTGAGTCTTTTGAATTAGAAGCAATCTAGATTGTGATTGTCTCTTCTAAAAATAAACACAACCAAAGACTACAAAAATCCTCTGAGAAATACAAACTTCAATGAAACAATCTCTAGGAAATAAGAACTTACTGTATTTTTCGGACAAGGCGCACACCCCAAATTTTACACACATTTCAGATTTTGTTTCTCCATTTTTTTTACGGTATTATTCGTCATATTATGAGGCGCAGGGGTCTCAGTCTGGGGAAAACAAAGTATCGCCTTATAGTCCGGAAAATAATGGTAAATGATGCGCTGAAGGTGACCGATGTCTAATCAAATGCATCACTGATGCGTAATCATGTTCAGGGTAATAATGGTCTGTGCATAAAGCGTGCTTATTCAGATCACATTACTTTTATTATAGACAGATAGATTAGTTAGAGATCTGGAAATTGAATTAAGTATTTTTCTGTCAAAATCTGATAATGAAATCATTTTATCATTTGATTTCCGTATTGAATACTTTCTGCCAGCCTGATACTATCAGTCCAATCACGTTTTTCTTTAATTTAAAATTCGTACTGATCATAGCCACTCATGAAGCTTAGGTGGCTCACACCTGGAAGCTAAATTATGGTTTATACAAGTCGTTAGTCCTTTGAATGAAAACGATCAAACAGAAAGACAATTAGAGCAACAACAAGCTCGAAGCTAAATTGTGACCCTTAATTTATCTACGTTTCGATTACACCAGTGTTCTAGGCAATGACATATAATCATATGTACATAACGATACTTAAATATACATGTAGACACACACGCCACCAGCATACCAACAAGCAAGCCAATGGTGCTGGATCATCGAAGAGGGCAAGATAAAGGGGAAATAAAACAGACTTTTTTGGGAAAATGATAGAATTCCACTATCACTACAAACAGCAGAAAGCAAAACAACTGGCATTAAAGACAAGACATGTCACTGGCCTCTCCGCACCTCTCTGAAAGACACACTGACCCACCACGATTAAGTCCCTTGGGTTTTTTTCTGGGTAGCTATGACCCACATGCAAATGTCCCCAACATCAAATTGAGGTTGCTCTGAAAATGTTTCGTTTTCAATTTGGGGGCATTTGTATGGGAGTTGTTGTTGTTGTCGTTCCCTGGCTAAAAAAAACCTCCAGGGATCATCCCAACAGCGGAAGCAATTGAACACTATAGTACAAATGCACCAACTAGGGATGAGAACATTACGTGCGTTACCGTTTGTGACTACCCCGCCACGTGGGCAACCACACTCCGACTTCGGAGGATTTTGTATGGGAGTCATACCTGGTCAAAACAAGATTTTGTTACCAGCTATAAGAGGGGAAAACGCGTGAAACCCGTGATTTTGACACGTGATCTGGTGGGTCTTTGATGTGTGTGTGTGAATGTGCGCGCACGGTGTAGTCTACCCTTTAGCTGTCTTACTTGGTTCTGTCGATGACTGGCTCACAGTCATCATACCCTGCTTACCTCCCTGCTGATAATTCGCACACACTGCTTTCCCTTGAAGTCCTACCAGTCAGCTTAGGGCGATAAATTGACCGCCAGAGCGCAGTCCAACCGTTAGGGGCTTATCACACGCTATTCTGAGTTGGGCATAGTAAGAGAGAGAGAGAGGGTGATGAGTCCCACCCTCTCTCTCACTACGCCCAACTAAGAATAGCGCGTGATAAGCCCCTAACGGTTGGACTGCCCTCTGGCGGTCCATTTATCGTCCTAAGTTGCCTTTTTTTTTAAGCGATTCATTCTTTCCTTTAGCTCAACATTTCTCTCGATTTTGTATGTTTACGTCTTTTATCTTTCACTGATTCATTCTTTGCTCGTATTGGTTCATATCATCCCTTCTCTGGTTCGACCATGTTCTATCGAGATTCGTCTTTGAATAATTTTATTTCGTATTATAGCGCTAAAATCCATACAGTAGTATGCTCGATACGCTTTACAAAAGGAACATTATAAGATGGAAAAAAACCATGCAGTAAGATCAACAAGGTAGTCATACTACCAACATTCCAATGCAAAGAAATAAAGTAACAAAGATAACATGAACCCTCCCCCCCCCCCCCCCCCCACCCTCCAATTCATTTTTCCCTTACCTCATCTTTTTCCCCGATTCATTTTCCCCTTTCTCCACCTTTTCCCCTGATTAATTTTCCCCCCTTGGTTCATCTATTTTCCCCCTGAATCATTTTTTCCCTTGCTTTTTATAATCCCGATTTCAGAAGCATGCCCGAACTACTTTCACCCTCGTACATCTCTTCTGCGACTATAAAATACCTAATACCGCTCTCCTAAGTCAACACCTTACTCAACACCTTACTACATAGCTCATTCCAACAATCACTGTCACCCTCTTCCTACCTACCTCTTTCACGCTTCTCGGACTGTTCCAAAAAGTCAACATATCTCTACTTCACCCTTTTTTTTATCCCAATAAACAACGTATGTCTCTGCCCATCTCATACATCTCTATTCCAATGGTCCAGACCTATGATAAGTATCCTCTTCTATACCCGATTTTCAAAACTTCACAATATTTTCTCCATTACGCCTTTTTCAAAGTCTCTTTCAATTTTAGTCAACGCCTATCTCTGCCCCTCTCTAATCCCATATGGTGCGGACCTAAGTATCCTCATCTACAACTTGATTTCGAAACGTCAAAACCTCACAATATTCAAATCTCCTTTACACCTTTTTCAAAGTCTCTTTCCGGTTTAGTCAACGCCTATCTCTGCCAGCACAAACATTGTGATAGTAACGACATCCTCGTTTGTCCATCACGTGCGTGCGGCAGTGCAGCACGATCAGAAAACGCATGGACAAGTATTTCTGTGCCTGGAATCTGGACCACACATTTCTCTCCCCAACTTCTACTACCTCTTGTCAGACACTATTCCTGCCCATGCTGTGCAGCAATGTCTTTTCCTTCTATCTGCCCGACACTCGTTTCCTGCCCCTGTATCTCTTGTGCTACACTCTTATGCAACAGTCATTTACCTTCTACCTGCAACAGTCATTTTCCTTCTACCCGTCAGACACTCTTTTCCTGCCCCTGAATTTCTCTTGCCCTACACTCTATGCAACAATCATTTTCCTTCTGTCTGTCAAACACTCTTTTCCTGCCCCTGAATCTCTCTTGTGCTACACTCTACGCAACAGTCATTTTCATTCTACCTGTCAAACACACTTTTCCTGCCCCTGAATCTCTCTTGTCCTACACTGTATCTCTTGTGCTACACTCTATACAACAGTCATTTTCCTTCTACCTGTCAAACACTCTTTTCCTGCCCCTGAATCTCTCTTGTCCTACACTCTATGCAACAGTCTTTTTCCTTCTACCTGTCAAGACACTGTCGTTTCCTGCCCCAGCATCTCTCTCGTCCAACTCTACGAAGCGGTTTTCGATCAATGACGCAGGAGGTATTTGCCGCAGGTGTGGCAGCACTTTTCCTGATAGACGGAGTAAATGCACAGGCGAGCTTGGCTGACCACCAGACACCACCGCGCGTTGGGTTTGTCCGTGCAGTCGGGGTCAACCTGCTGCGTCGTGGGTGCCGTTTGCTGGTCCGCCATGTCGCTGGTCATGGTGGTGGTGGTGGGTGTGGGAGTGTGGGAGTGAAGGCTGCTGCTGCCGTCCGAGTGCTTAGGCGTGGCCAGTTTTGTAGTGGGGCTGCCCGTCGCTGCTTGATGACGTTCCTCGAGGTTTGGATGGCGATGAGAGTGATGACGACGTTGCTTGGGATGCTGGCGGACGTGTTCGTTGGCATCGTCCCCCAACGCGTCTGTCACAAATGGTACGTCACATCAGAGTATGATCACAGGCTTTGTAATTCTTATTCTTTGATGTGTGTGTGTGTGTGTGTGTGTGTGTGTGTGTGTGTGTGTGTGTGTGTGTGTGTGTGTGTGTCTGTGTGTGTGTGTGTGTGTGTGTGTGTGTGTGTGTGTGTGTGTGTGTGTGTATTGAGAGTTGTGTTGTTCATTGTGAAGGAATTGATGAAAACACAGCAGAGACAAAATCAATATGATAAATTTTTAAAACTATAAAATTGCGTATCCCTGCGCCTTTAATGTGACTGATAATATGGTAAGGAAATAGTGCAACAAAATCTGAATCTTGAGTCAAATTTGAGGGGCACGCTTTATAATTAGGTGCGCCTTATAGTCCGTAAAATATGGTAGTGACTTGGCGATCAAGGGTTCGAATCCCATATGAGGCAAGGGTTTTTTTCGGTCCTGGACCCAGTATGAGTGGGATATGAGTTCAATGGGAAGACTGAAACCACACAGCTGAGCTTCATCCGCTACAAGGATGCAACTCTGAGAGTGTTGCTCTAATTTACCGACCAACACTGCAGGTGTCTGTAGTTCTCGGGCCTGGCTAACACCGGGGTATCATTATAAAAAAAGAAGCGTAGAATACAGCCCTGTTATGTAGTCTCAGACCGATACGGCACTCCATAGCATCGTATCATCATAATAATCATCCACCTCATTTCCATCAATGGTGTCCCTCTGACCTACGCGAAGAAGAAGAAGTAGATTTCCATCAATCATCAAAAAGAAAAAAAATGGTCTCAAATTCTGTGCCCAGCGCTATGACATCAAAAGTTATGACATCATCGATGACATCACACAGCCCGTGGCAGACACAGGGCAGGCAGTGAAAGGGGTTAAGAGGTTATTTATCAAAAATCTATTTGTAACCTACTTCGAACGTCCTGCTGCAGACTGATCCGTGCCGGGGCGGAAGCCTGCAGTGCCATGGCGGGCCCCGTGTGGTTACGGCTGTTGTGGTGGTCGTTGTAGCGCTGGAAACTGGTGTTGGGGCTGGTACTCTCCTGGTATCGCTCCGGAGCTGCCACCTGGAGGGAAGGAAGGTGGCAGAGTGGTTTATAAAGACGTTCGCCTGCCAATTACCAATGCGTAACTGCAGCGTGAGTGACTCGGGTTCGAATCCCGGCCTCTCCTTTTCTTTCTAGTTTGACAGGAAAATCGAACTGAACGTTGAGTCCTTCGGATGGGGATTTAAAGCTAGTCTGACCCGTGCGTTTTACGGCACGTAAAAATCCCATGGCATTTGAAAGTCGGTAGGAACAGGGAGAAATCCCGCTGCCTGGTATGACCAAATTGATAGCTAGGTTTGCCAAGTCTGCCCCCACCCCCTCCTCCCCCTGTCTCCTCCCCCCAAAAAAACCCAAATGTGTAGGCGCTGCGCTTGCGGCGACGCACTCTCCGTGGGGGATAGCAGCTCGAATTTCACAGAAATAAGTCTCTGTGACTAGAATATATACCAAATGCCAAAAAAAATAATAATCCCGATACCTTGCGTGGTGGTGGAGGGTCATAGTCGTTGGCGTGGAGGTTGCTACTGTTGTTGTTGTTGTTGTCGGCGTGGCAGGAGTGCTTGTTGCAGGTCCTGCGCTCCTGGGGCCGGCGCTTGTCGGGGCAGGTCAGGCTGGCTCGCATGGACACGTTCAGGCACTTCACCTCCCGCGTCTTGATGCCCGTGCCGCACGACTTGGAGCACTGAGGAAAGATTCGTGTAGTATAGAGTACTGACCAGTCTACGCGTTGGTTGGGTCAGTGTGCACCCCCCTTTTAACCTTTTCATGGTATCCAGTGAACTTATGTTCTTAATTTTGGGAGGTAAGGATAGGCCGTATTTCATGCATGTCACAGAGGAATCCCCAGTATTCCAGACGAAATCTTTTCTCTATCCGGGTAAGTTTAATGGTACATTTTGGCTGAGGAATGGCTAGCATTGAAAGGGCTAAATTGTAGAGATTGTAAAGAAATCACGGCTTGCTTGCATCATTTTTTCTAATGATGTTCATTTCTTCCGGCTACAATGTTTTCAACCGAAAAAGACCAACTTTCATGGAGTTAGAAGGTAAGATCAGAATCTACTCATTTTACTAATGGTTTCCTTTACGCACTTGGTGTGGGGTGAAAGTTGCTATGGTTACAAATAAGTGTATATAGATAGGAATGCAACACCCGTATGTAGGGTGCGCACTGACCCATACCGGTACGCAATGACCAATTTGTCATAGTCTTCAAAAATCTGATTGCTTCTATAAAACGGTTTCAGTTACAAACCAGAGCGTTGATACAGTGGAAGCAGAAACATTGTAACAGACGCTGGTGATCTAAATCTTTTCCAATAGCGAACTGGAGATCCACAAAGTGACGTCATATTATGATAATGCCTTAAGGGGTACGCAACCCCCTTCAGTACTCTAGTTCTGTCTGTTTCATGAAAATATCCCTAGTCTAATACTTCTTCTTCTTCTTCAGCGTTCCCAGGCCATATGGCCATAATGGGTAAGGTACATACGTGTCCGGTTTTCAGTTTTCACTGGTCTCCCCGCTGCGTACAGCCGACACATTCCGATTTCGGAGGAGCTCAAAGGAGAAACATTACTTGGAAGAGTTTTTTGAAAAAAGGCAGGAGAATGGACCAATAAGTCAGAAAGATAGTAGATGACACAAAGCAAAGGAAGAGCCAAAGAGAGTGGCAGAATAGAGGAAGTTACAAGCACAGAACTTCCAGAAGGTGGGGGAATTATTTTTACGAAAGACCCCCCGGGATCCCCACGGGGAAGTCTAATACTAACACTATCCCTTACCCAAGCACAGCAAAAGGTTCCTTCTCAGTAAAAAATAAAGTAAATGGAAAACATTTGGTGGGGATAGTGAAGCTGCAGCCTTGCTGACAAGAAATAATCATGGGTGAAAATAGTCCAGGCATGCTCCGCTCCTGAAATCAGGATTGAAAAAGCTGATAGTCTTCAGGATTGGCCATATTGTCATCCGGAACCACAGTCTGATAAAATCAAACATTTCTGCCAACATTGATAGCGGATTAAAACAAGATGATAGAGATGCAATTCTAACACTGTCCCCACCCACCCTGTACACACACACACACACACACACACACACACACACACACACACACACACACACACACACATTGGAAATGTTTTTAATGAGGTCACCACTCCCAAAATTGGGAAGGTTCAGGAAACATTGAAACGTGTCATTTCAGCATTGAGAGAATGGTCTATTCTCAGTCTCACACATGATTAATAAGTGCTAAACATCAATAAAATACAGGGATGGGGCGGGCCTTCAGTGAATTCAGTATATAGCAATTTTATCTGACTGACAAATTCAAAGATAGGGGAAGACGGGGCAAAAAGCGCATGGGCGGGTAAGAAGCCCACCCCAATTATCTGATGAAATAAAGAAAATTTCAGTCAAATTTGCCCATGAGACGAATGCTAGACATTAACGCTCGTCTCATGGGCAAAATGAGACTGAAATTTGCTTCATTTCATGAGATAATTGGGGTGGGCTTCTTACCCGCCCATGCGCTTTTTACCCCGTCTTCCCCTAGTCTTGCTTTCTTTTTCAGTATAGCTGAACAAATTTTCAGTATACCTGAAATGGTTCTACAGTATAAAAAAAAATCGCTAATGTCAAAATTGAAGGGACTGAAATTTTATTTTGAGATAGCCAATATTTTGAGTCAAAAAGACTTTTCAACATAAAGATTAATAAACTGGGACCCTCCCCCGTGGGAATACCGGGGGGTCTTTTGTATAAACAGTTCCCCCACCTTCTGGAAGTTCTATGCTTGTAGCTTCCTCTAATCTGTCACTCTCTTTGACTCTGCCTTTTCCCTTTGCTTACTGTCATCTACTATCTTTCTGCCTTACCAGTCCATTCTCCTGCCTTTTTTCACGAACACTTTCAAAAAGATTTCCTCCTCCAGCCGAAGTCGGACTTGCTGGGCCTAACTATTTCTTAGTTAAGGCGCATAACGGCAGCATGACGTATCTGCGCTCATAATTGACAGGAAACTGTCTGAGCGATTGAAGAAGAAGAAGAAGAAACATGGCCCCAAAAATGATTGTGAGTTATCCAGTGTTTTTGAGTTATCAGGATTACACTGTAGGCTACTCCCACCCATTATCGGAGAAATAGGGCCCAGCCATACCTCTGACCAGTGGCTCATGAACCACTCGGGTTCGCAGGGGGGTAGGGTGGGACACAGCTCCCTGGAGTGGGGACGTTCCTTGCGCAGGCAGTTCTCCTTGCCCACCACGCCCCACAGGCGCCGCCCGTGCTTCTTCATGCACACCACGTCCCGCATCCGCCACGCCTCCCCGCACGTCGTGTTGCACTGATGACACACCGCGAAAACACAAAGTTTGATAGCAAACGACAGAGGCGGATCTAGGGGAGGGGGTTACAGGGGTTCCGGCAAATACCCCCCCCCCCCCCCCCCCCCCCCCCCCCCCCCCCCCCCCCCCCAAAAGGGCGAAAAAGAGAAAAACGTAACTCTGTGCCATAATTTTAGCTTATTCTCTGAAATTTTTTTTTAGCTGATTCATCTGAAAAAAAATTGACAACCTCCCCCCCCCCCCCATCACCACCATCTTGCTCCAGCCATCCCATCATGGTCCTCTCTCTCATCAGTCACCTGTGACCAAGGGCCGGAGAACCACTTGCCCCCGCAAGGGGCTGCCACTCCACAGGCCTTCCTGCTGCGGGGCCTCTGGTCGGCGGGGCACTTGTCCTCCGGGAGCCGGCCCCCGTCCTCCGCCGCGCAGTGCACCTGCCGCGTCCTGTGCGTCTTGGCCCCGCACTCCGGGCGGCACTGTAAGGCAATTTGGGCATTTTGTCCACGACATGAGGACGACCTTGCAATGAGCGACTTAGCGGGCTCTTTTGCCCACCAGGTGTCATAACGCTCGAGTGGGGCTAATCCTCTCTATTTTCTTAGTTGGGGATAAAGAGAGAGAGAGAGAGAGAGAGAGAGAGAGAGAGAGAGAGAGAGAGAGAGAGAGAGGGAGGAGTCCAACCCTCTCTCTCTCTCTCTCTCTCACTACGCCCAACTAAGAACATAGCGTGGTAAGCCCCACTCGAGCGTTATGCCCCCTGGCGGGCAAATAATCGCCATAAGTCGACCAGTTGAATTTTAGAGAGTTGAATTATTAGAAAGGTCGGCGTAGCTCGGGCAGAACGAGTGCGGGCAGATTAGCGGTCTAGTATAGAGAACGAACACTCGTGGCAAATGCCCTATTGGAAAATTATATGGTAATGTCTAATGTTCTTTCTAACTTTCATTTATTTATTTATCTTTTTTTTCTGCTTTCACCCCCCCAAAAAAAAACCCACAACAACCAAACCCCAACAACAACAACAACAACAACAACAACAACAACAACAACACCAAAATCCATCTTCTACTTTTTAAGATGTTATTTATTTAAAAACGAGTTTGTAGCATACTTCGAACATATATGTGAGCCAGCACCACGAAAGGGACATTAAGTGTCCAACTGACCATTCTGAGAAAATTATGCATTTTTGAAAACTTCGGTGAATTCTCTCTTTCTCATGATACAAGAACCATTCTTGTATATTGTTTCTGTTCCAGAGTTATGAGCATTTAAAGTTAGTAGGGTGAGTGTCGGCCATTTTGAGAAAACACAGTCTAAAGTCTAGCCTAGATGAAGAAAATGCATTGACCTACGCGTTTTAAAACACTTATAAGACCATGTATAGACCATGTTGAAGATTATCCTTTATCAGTATGAACGATAAGGTGTTAGAGAACACGAAAATACCAATAACGCAAAATTGAAAAATTATATTTTTTACTTTGCAAGCCTATTGTGAGAAACTATCCCAGCGACTTAATGTCCCTTTGTGGTGCTGGGTCACAATTATGGTAAGGTCTAATTTTCTTTCTAACTTTCATTTATTTCTTTATCTTTTTTTTGCTTTCACCCCCCAAAATTAAAACAAATCCATCTTCTACTTATTAAAGATGTTAATTATATAAAATCTAGTTCGTAACATACTTCGAACATCCTCCATCCCAGACGCCAAGAGGCTCGTTCTAAAGCCGGCGACAGACTATGTGACTGCCTCATGTGACTCGATCAGGTCGTGACGTTTCACCTCATTTACATACCATCCTGCTTGATCCGTCTGACTCAGTCGGGCCCAGTCAGGTGACAGGGCCGAATAGGACGGGTTCTAAATTTCACTGATCGAGTCAGATGGCTTGTGACCTCTTCTGTGCGGCAAACAAAATTTGGTCTACATCACGACCTGATCGAGTCATATGAGGCAGTCGCATAGTCTGTCTTCAGCTTAAAGCCGGCGACAGACTATGCGACTGCTTCATATGACTCGATCAGGCCGTGACGTAGATCAAATTTTGTTTCCCGCACAGAAGAGGTCACAAGCCATCTGACTCGATCAGACTCGATCAGTGAAATTTAGAACCCGCCCTATTCGGCCCTGTCACCTGACTGGGCCCGACTGAGTCAGACTGATCGAGTTAAATGGTATGCAAATGAGGTGAAACATCACGACCTGATCGAGTCACATGAGGCAGTCACATAGTCTGTCGCCGGCTTAACACAGCACCATGTATGCTGGGAGAATCAGAAACCAGTTCTGGCGTAATAAGTCAATGTTAACAGTCAGGCCAGAGCATAAAACTAGGAAAAACGAACAATAAAAGTAATAAATTGAAGTGACATTAGAAACAATGTGGGTATAAAGTGTCCATTCAGGTTTCCTTTTTATAAGTGACGTCCAAGAAGAAGAGACAGAAGAAGACGAGACAGGCCTATGTACGCAGACAGACATTACTTTCATTCAAAGACGAACAAGCAGAGTGAAAATCCGTTTAACGTCCTCCGGTCTGGAACAGACACATAATTATGGGACATTGGCAGATATAAAGATGGTGGGAACGATCCTGGAGGCAATGCCCTGAGGCAGTGCAACACACCAGGAAAGTCCCGAATTAGTAATAATACAGATAATGTGGGTAAGCGTGATGAAAATCCGTTTAACGTCCTCCGGTCTGGAACAGGGACATTGGCAGATATAAAGATGGTGGGAACGATCCTGGAGGCAATGCCCGGAGGCAGTGCAACACCAGGAAAGTCCCGAATTAGTAATAATACAGATAATGTGGGTAAGCGTGATGAAAATCCGTTTAACGTCCTCCGGTCTGGAACAGGGACATTGGCAGATATAAAGATGGTGGGAACGATCCTGGAGGCAATGCCCGGAGGCAGTGCAACACCAGGAAAGTCCCGAATTAGTAATAATACAGATAATGTGGGTAAGCATGATGAAAATCCGTTTAACGTCCTCCGGTCTGGAACAGACACATATGGGACATTAGTAGATGTAAAGATGGTGGGAACGATCCTGAAGGCAATGCCCGGAGGCAGTGCAACACCAGGAAAGTCCCGAATTAGTAATAATAACGTCCTCCGGTCTGGAACAGACACATTATGGGACATTGGCAGATATAAAGATGGTGGGAACGATCCTGGAGGCAATGCCCGGAGGCAGTGCAACTCCAGGAAAGTCCCGAATTTCTAACGATACAGATAGTGTATGTTGAGTGTTGCGTCCATTCGGGTATCCTTTTTATAAGACGTTCAAGAAGAAGAGAAAGAAGAAGACGAGACAGGCCTACCCGTACGCAGACGGACATTAATTAATTTTCATTCAAAGACAAACAAGCAGGCAACTGTAACCTTTTTGGACCATCGGGTGTAGTACCAGCCCTCGGCACAGGACCCCATGTCACACAGCACGCGGGTGCGCGGAGGGTCCTGCGAGCAGCGGGAGCCCCCCACCTCCTCGCCCTCCCCGTTCACGCACCACGTGCGACGAGTTCTCTCCCCTAGACCGCAGTTGGCCGAACACTTCCAGCAAAAAAAGAAAGAAAAAAAAGAGATACATTTTGATGCTGACTTAGAATACATTGTAGTGTAAACAAAGACAATGTCTATTTCAGTGGGTTTTTTTTAAACTGTTCACAAATGCATGCCTTGCTCTTTGGTTTCAACTTTGTTGTATCATTTACGCATTGGCCTGTAGAGGGGAAGTAGGTGAAGACGGGGTAAAAAGCCCATGGGCGGGTAAGAAGCCCATGCCAATTATCTCATGAAATAAAGCAAATTTCAGTCACATTTTGCCCTTGAGACGAGTGTTAATGTTTAGCATTCGTCTCATGGGCAAATTTGACTGAACTTTTCATTATTTCATGAGATAATTGACATGGGCTTCTTACCCGCCCATGGGCTTTTTACCCCGTCTTCCTACTGGGTTTTTTTTTAATCTTTTTTTTTGTGTGCTCCTTTTGTTGCCTGCTTTTTGCTATTTTTGCTGTTTGCTGTTTTCTTGTTTGTCTATGTTGATAAAGGTGCATTCTGCCGAAATATCCAATGGTTTTGTTTTGCATCTTGTGAATAAAATAACGTCACATTACACTTGTCGTGTAGTTGTTTGTTTGTTGTGTATTCCAAGTTAAATCAAACGCACAGAACAGAGGGATCTGATCAGGAGTGACTGATTTTTAACACGCGCAATAATAGCTTGTTTAATTACCAAATGATAGGGCTGAAGAAGGAATAACAAGATGCAACATATCAACGCAACTGATCAGCCGACACAGGCACGTGACACTACAATGCACAGAAACATGGAAACATCAAACGACACACACTAAAAACAAATACACAGTGACAAGTCGAAACAACACACACACACACACACGCACACACCGGCGCACACACACACACACACACACACACACACACACACACACACACACACACACACACACACACACACACACACACACACACACACACACACACGTGTGTAATTTATAATATCATTTATAATCCAATCTAAACTAGTCTAGACTACATTGAAACAAAACCACACAGTCTTTAAAATTGTCTCACACGCATACCAATGCGTATTGTTTTTATGAGGGCAGGATGACAAAAAGCTCTGTCAGCTTAAAGGGAAAACTACCGATCCCAGGGATCGGGTCTAGACTGCTAGCCTAGTCGCTGCGAAGTTCTGCCTCGCAGTGGCTCGGGCAACAGGGAAGAAATACGGTTGAACCGTCTCGGTCGCGAGCAGCGATGAGAATGATGGCGCAGGAAGAAATAATGTTTAACGCCCTCTTTGGCCTTTCGGCCATGTGGGGCTATGATGGCGCAGCCTCGTGTGAACGCTTTATATATGCCGGCAGTGCGTTTAACCTTTAACCCTCAATAATGATGATTTCGACTTGACTTGCATATGCGCGGGCCCATACATAGAGCAAACACTGGCCTATACATATGGACATAAAATGGCGACATAGTTAAACGATACCAAAGAAACCCTTTCCTTTCAATATGCCTAAACCGACTGTCAGTAGTGCGTGGGCGACAGTAGTTCAGGCATGCTCCTGAAAATTAATCAGGATTAAAAACGTTGATCGAAAGAGTCTTCAGGATTGGCCATCTTGTCATCCGAAACCACGGTCTTTTAAAACCATTCATTTCTGCCAACATTGATGTCAGATTAAAACAAGATTATACATAATAATGCGATCAGAACACTATCCCCACTCATCCTGTACACACACACACACACACACACACACACGCGCGCGCGCGCGCACGCACGCACGCACAAATACACACATGCGCGCGCTTACACACACACCTA
>CM065685.1:14352249-14357249 GCA_017654935.2 Phymorhynchus buccinoides
TTATCAACCTGATCTAAAATCAATTGAATTTCGTTGGAGTTCATCCAGGCTAAAGGCGAGATACAAGATTGAAGGAAGTAAATGGTTGGTGTAGTGGTAGTGTATGTTATCCATAGATCTGAAATCAATTGAATTTAGTTGGAGTCCATCCAGGCTAAAGGTGAGATACAAGAATGAATGAAACAAAAACGTATTTTCGCAATGCCAAATGAAATGTCTAAGTTATGCAAGGCTTTTGATGGAATTTAGTGAACAGTTTGGGTACTTTATATAACAAGAGGCAAAGCCTTCAAGGCTCACTCGAACAGGCACATGTGGGACAACAACAAACAAAGAATTTGAGGGGGGTGTCTAAAGTACAAGATTGCCAATACAATTTTAAAGTACAAATGAAGCTATCGTTAATGGATACAACTACAAATTAAAAATAAAACTGTTTTGCCCGTGCCGAGAATCGGACCCGGAACCATTGGCATGAGAGACAGATGCTCTACCAATGAGCTATCGAGGCTTTCAATGTTGATGTTGCATAAACATCTATGTGTATTGAAAGTTTGAACAATGTATGCCTTCTATTTCCCGAGAAAATGCCAACATTGAAGCTTGGGGATTAGACCACGGACGCAACACACACACACGCACACGCACACGCACACGCACACACACACACACACACACACACACACACACACGCACGCACGCACGCACGCACGCACGCACGCACGCACGCACGCACGCACACGCGCACGCACACACACACACACGCACACGCACACGCACGCACACACACACACACACACACAACCGAACAACTATCATACTGTAGAACGTGTTAACTTCGTTAACACGAGTGAGCCAAACATGAATCAGTTAATATCTTGAGGTAATCCATGTCATCGATTGAATACACAGACCTTTTCTTCTTGCTGTTGCGACTCTTCAGAATTTCCCCTTGAAAATGCCAATGAATTGTGTTCTCTTCTCTTTTTCTTAATAGTTCGTTTCTGCATTTTACAAGCTGGAATAAAAAGATTCTACTGGATTGTTCACGAATTATGCCGGGTAAAATGTTTGATATTGAGAGTATAGATGGCTTAGAGTCAAAACGGACTATCCTCAGATAGTCCATTGACTTATTTGGAAATTAGTGCAAAAACTAATAACTTGTATTTAAAAAAAAGATAAAATATAAATAGGACAATCCGCATGCTGTAATGGGGTTTTTTTTTATCAGTCTTTGTAATACAAGTAATTATTTTTGCAATATGTTCCATCAACTTGTATTTGCAAAAACTAATAACTTGTATTAAAAATTATATATATAATTAGGAGGGTCCGCAAGCTGTATTTTTTTTTTATCAGTCTTTGTAATATAAGTAATTAGTTTTCGCAATATGTTCCATCAAATTGTATTTGCAAAAACTAATAACTTGTATTAAAAAAATATATATATAATTAGGAGGATCCGCACCTGTATTTTTTTTTATCAGTCTTTGTAATATAAGTAATTAGTTTTCGCAATATGTTCCATAACATTTCATTTGCAAAAACTAATAACTTGTATTAAAAAAAGAAGATAAAATATAAATAGAAGAATCCGCATGCTGTATTGTTTTCAATCAGTCTTTGTAATATTACAAGTTATTAGTTTTCGCAATATGTTCCATAACATTTCATAATAATAATAATAATAATAATAATAATAATACATAGTATTTATACAGCGCCTTTCTTTAGAATTAAACTCAAGGCGCTCACATTCACCGATTCACACGCAATCGGGCTAACATACACACTAATTCGATCATCATCTAATTGAGATGAAAAGATACACAGAGAAAGCTCTTGGAAACAAGTGAGTTTTCATTCGGGATTTGAAAGCGGGAAGCGCTAAATTGTGACGGAGGTGAACAGGCAAGGAGTTCCAGACAGTGGGGGGCGCAAAAAACTAAAACTGCGTTGTCCAAAACGTTGTCATGTGCGTGTTCCAGCCTGAACTGACCTGGACCTCAACAGCCGTGGTCAGCGGGCCATCAGCGAAGACGCAGGCCCCGGGGCACCAGGGGCCTGACCTCTGGCGGTAGTCGAAGGTGGTGCCCGCCCCGCTGTGCCGACCCACGCCCCGCAGCCGCCGCTCCCCGTTCATGATGTTCACACCGTCCGACGTCACCAGGGCTGTTTAAAAAAAAAGTGAACACAACGAAATAAAAAAACTTTTCTGGCTGGCAATCTTGTACTTTAATTAATCACACACACGCACACGCACGCACGCACGCATGCACGCGCACACACACACACACGCAGGCACACACACACACGCACGCAGACACACACACACAAAACACACACACACAAAAGCACATACACACACACACACAACCACACGCACGCACGCACGCACGCACGCACGCACGCACGCACGCACGCACACACACACACACACACACACACACACACACACACACACACACACACACGTGCGCGCGCGCCAACAAAACTTGGAGTCAAAACGGACTATCTTTAGATAGTCCATTGACATATTCTTGAACTTATTACGAAAACTAATAACTTGTAATAAAAAAAAAGACTGCTGAAATATAAAAAGCAACCACCACTTTTTATATTTCTGCAGCCATTGTTTGATACAAGTTACTCGTTTTTGTAATAAATCCAATAATACGTAAATGGGCTATCTAAAGACAGTCTGTTTTGACTCCAAGCCATCCAAATTGGTCTTGAAGTAGGACGCAACGTAAATTGGACATGTAAGCAAACAACCGGGTGCCTGTCTTCTCTAAAGCACTAGGAGGGGGAGAAGTAGGAGGAGGTATCCCGAGAGGGAAAGCTTATCCGTGAACAAAAAAAAACTTAGCCTTAACCCTTTCACCGCCAAAGTCGCATTTTAGCACCACAGTGATTTAACACCCATGTCACTAAAAGGCATCAAATTGGGGTCTGTTATTCAAAGACCCTATTGTCTTACTTTTGGGAAGCACCTTATTTTATAATTATATGTCACAGAAGAACCCCCAATACTGCAGATGCATTTTGTTCTCTATCCAGGTAATTTCAATGGAAATCTTTGGCTGAAATATGGCTGGCGGTGAAAGGGTTAAACCCGTTGATCCCCGATGTTACTTCACCCGCTTTCGGTATGTAAGGTAACAGGGGTTTGAATCACACGTTTTGTAGACTTGGTGAGCTGAACAAGACAGGAAGGTCTCCTGTTTCAATTAACCGAGTCTTCTCTGCCAAGATAAGGTAACTGGGACTTAAGCGGGCGACAGACTATGTGACTGCCTCGTGTGACTCGATCAGGTCGTGACGTTTCACCTCATTTGCATACCATCCTGCTCGATCAGTCTGACTCAGTCGGGCCCAGTCAGGTGACAGGGCAAATTAGGGCGGGTTCTAAATTTCACTGATCGAGTCTGATCGAGTCAGATGGCTTGTGGCCTCTTCTGTGCTGGAAACAAAATTTGGTCAACGTCACGACCTGATCGAGTCATATGAGGCACAGTCGCATAGTCGCTTTAGGGCCACGGAAACATTTTTGAGGATTTTCGAGGTGAATTTGGGAAGGACTGGGTTACGCAGCGAAGGATTTCAGTGGGATTTAGGGCCTGTGTTGTACACGTATTTCACCACCCGTAACAAGACAACACGATACATTAAACCACTGTTGGAAGAACTTGTTTTGTTGCCTTAGTGTTCATAAATTAATCTTTTTATTTTTTGTTGTATTTTGTATTTGGTTATTTAGTATAAGTCTAGTCACCGATACTTATCTCCGTGAAATTCGGACTGCTCTCCCCCGGAGAAAGCGTCGCCGCAAGTGCAGCGCCTACCTAATTGTGGTTGTTTTTTTGGGGGGACACAGGGTGAGGAGGGTGTGTGCGCACATTTGGAAAACCTAGCTATCGTTTTGGCCATACCAGACAGCGGGATTTCTCCCTGTTCTTACCGACTTTCAACTGCCATGGGATTTTTATGTGCGTAAAGCGCACGGGTCAGACTAGCTTTAAGTCCCCCATCCGAAGGACTCGACGTTCAGTTCGATTTTCCTGTCAAACTAGAAAGAGAGGGCGAGGCCCGGGATTCGAACCCGGGTCACTCACGCTGCAGTCACGCATTACATTTGGCAGGCGAACGCAGGGCTCCCAATCGTCCCACAAAACAAGGGGTCCCAGGGACTCCTTCACTTACAGCATAGAGGGTTTTAGAGGAGGGATAGAGGGTCCCAATGGCATTGCAAATGCTAAAACAGAACTTGTCTTAAGCATCCTTGGGACCCCCTGCACATACTTTTAGAGGGTCCTTTGGAATTTTAGTACTTCATAGACCCGCAAATGGGGGTCCCTGGGAGCCATGCGAACGTCTTAACCGCTCTACCACCCTTCTCCCTGCTTTGAGCTTTACGTTTGCACAGTTAAAAGAGCTTTTGTGACATCAGAATCTAGCAGATTTACAGACGGTATTCTTCACAGATGGGTTGACGTCATGGTCTCAATAGGCGTGGATATTTTTTATTACTCTTTCCACATGGCCGCACAGTGATAGCCAGTCATAATATGATCACTTGTACCATAGTGTTCAAGTACTTCGGCTGTTGGGATGATCCCTGAAGTCTTTTAGCCAGGGTACGACAACAACAACAACAACAACAACAACAACAACAACAACAACAACAACAACAACAACAACAACAGATCACTTGCGTGTTCCATGAAGAAGGAATGAAAACATGTTCACGTGTGTTGAGACCGTATGTCTTAAGTTTGGGACAACAGTAAATGAGAGCAAGAGCTGCATGAGATGCTGTTTTCTACAGCGATGGAAATGATGTCAAAGCTTAGTATTGTGTTGTTTTTATTTATGTGCCTTGGGCAAGACTTCTCCCCAATAAACACATTTTAGCCCAGCCCGCCGGAATACACGTGTCTTATATGTCATATATGTCAATGTGTGGTTGTGTGAGCACGCGCGTGAGCATATAGCGT
>CM065685.1:14362249-14367249 GCA_017654935.2 Phymorhynchus buccinoides
TAAAATTATATGTCCAAACTCAAAAACTCTTTCAATTCAGAACGAAAATAAATTTGCTCGAGAATAAACAAGGATGGATATAGGCCTACCTGTCGCAGAAAATATTCTGAGGATGATTTTTGTTCGGTCTTTTTGTTAACATTAACAGAAAAAGAGACTTCTTTGGCATGAAAACATGTTTGGCATGACATAATTATCTTTCAGAAAACTGCATGAACTTTCATTGAAAGACCTACAGTCGGTCATTTTACGGTGTAGCGTATAATTCCTCCCGCGTGTAATTCTTCCCGTTTCCTCATTGCGCATGCTCACTAAGCCTATGAGACTCGGTGCTTTACCATCCCACTCAA
Source organism: Phymorhynchus buccinoides (assembly GCA_017654935.2). Lineage (NCBI taxonomy): Eukaryota > Metazoa > Mollusca > Gastropoda > Neogastropoda > Raphitomidae > Phymorhynchus > Phymorhynchus buccinoides. The sequence goes on from CM065685.1 coordinate 14,362,600, forward strand.
TTTCTCGGTTCTTTCCCTGTAGATTGGGCAATTCAATCTCCATTTCTTTTTTAAACAATTAACGTTACGGTTGTGGCGCGCATGCGTATTACGGTGACACGATCTTATTTCACACCAGGAATTACTTTTTCGTGACAGGTACCACCTGGTCTAGCCAAGAGTGGACAACTGAGCCAGGTCACTTCAAAGCTGCTGGAACTGATATTTCCCACACCTAAACCCGACTGGCACATCGATTAATGCTGTGACACTTGATTGTTGGCGTAGCCCAACAAGACAATGATCTGTAAGAAGGAAGGGATACAAAGAACAGAGTGGTAGAGGGAGGGAGGCAGAAGTAGGTTTGTTTAATCACCATTAGTATCTTGTTGCTTGAACCAGAGAGTGGCTGTTATTTTACTGCCAACCCAATTTGGAATTTATTTTTTTCAAAATGTTTTTTATTCAGGTATGGCTCCCCCCCCCCACCTCGACCATCTCGCCCCTTCCAACGGAAGTGTCGCCATCTTAGTCAGATTTGTGTGTAAACAGCATCGATCTGGCATTTTTCAAACAAAGTTACTGACTAAGATGGCGGACTCCCATAATATGGCACGCTCCTTGTGGCCGGATATGACGACACGTGGGTACAAGCCATTGGTTGACCTATTTCCATACTGCAAGGTGTTTTTTTCTGATTTCTAATTCTGGACATTTTTTGTTAGAATCAACGTAATGTTTCACGAGGGTGGTGAAATGTATGGGTTTCTTCATGACTTAGCGTGAGTGTGGAATGCTTGTCGTGCGATTGTGAATGCAGTTTTCGACCATATTATATGGAACTCATTTGAAAGTATCCAATTTGGAATGTAATGTTACTAACAGATTACTGTGTCCTTTCCCTCACCCCAGTCCCTCTTCCTACTAAATTATTGACACAAACGAATTATGTCTCCCTACCTAACAACAAAATAATTCCAAATTCTAATTTGCACTGCAATTAACAACACACTTAAGGGTCAAATCAGGGGTCATGCAGAAACAGCAACAATCTTTCATCAAGTCTCGTGACCTGACCATTAATTTAAATACACGCCGCGGAAAGCTCGCAGGTAGAAAATAACAGGTAGAAACTAATGTGTATGTGCAATGTGATTATCAACCGCTTAATCAGCATTTAGCGCACAGGGTTTGCACGAGCCTTCAAACTAGTGTGGTGGAGAGAGGCGGGGATGGTGGGTGGGTATGCCCAGATTGTGTGGACATCGGCCAGAGCAAAGCTGACACCCCCACCCAACCCCACCCACCCCTCACTTGTGCCAGGAAGGTGGGGGTTGCCAAAACTGCCCGATAGCCCCTTTCATGAACTGACCAAGTTTGGCCCCACATGTCCATTGACACCTTTTACCCAAACTGAAGTTGATCGACTGACGGCCTTGATACAGCCATCAACGTGGTGGTGGCGGGCCCGTCAATTGGTAAATGAGAAAGAATTGCTTTTCAATGGGGATTTCTGTCTCTGTCTCTCTGTCTCCTCCCCGCCTCCCACCTCTATCCCCCCCCCCCCTCTCTCTCTCTCTCTCTCTCTCTCTCTCTCTCTCTCTCTCTCTCTTATATTGCTTTGTCTGTCTCATTTTCCTTTTTCATTTCTACTTTTATATGTGGTGTTTTTCTGCAGAGGGCTGGATGGGTAAAAAGCATGTTATTGTTTATTCTATTACCCTCTATGGTTATTTGATAATTATGAATTTTCAATGTGCATTCTTCTCTCTCTCTCATTCTTTCTCTGTTCGTCATTTATCTCTCTCTCTCTCTCTCTCTTTTCTCTTCTCTCTCTCTCATCTTTGCTTAGTCTCTTTGTAAACTCCCCGCCCTCTTTCTTTTCTTCATACCCTACGACCAAAAATCCCCCCCACCCCCGTTCTCTCTCTCTCTCTCTCTCTGTGTGTCTCATTCTCTCTCTCTCTCTCTCTCTCTCTCTCTCTCTCTCTGCTTAGTCTCTTTGTAACTCCCCGCCCTCTTTCTTTTCTTCATACCCTACAACCACCACCCCCCCCCCCCCTCCTCTCTCTCTCTCTCTCTCTCTCTCTCTCTCTCTCTCTCTCTCTCTCTCTCTCTCTCTCTCTCTGCTTAGTCTCTTTGTAACTCCCCGCCCTCTTTCTTTTCTTCATACCCTACGACCACCCACATCCCCCCCACCCCCACCTCTCTCTCTCTCTCTCTCTCTCTCTCTCTCTCTCTCTCTCTCTCTCTCTCTCTCTCTCTCTCTCTCTGCTTAGTCTCTTTGTAACTCCCCGCCCTCTTTCTTTTCTTCATACCCTACGACCACCACATCCCCCCCACCCCCACCTCTCTCTCTCTCTCTCTCTCTCTCTCTCTCTCTCTCTCTCTCTCTCTCTCTCTCTCTCTCACGCACGCACACACAGACACACGCACACATACACACGCAAACACGTACGCACGCGCGCGCGCGTACGTACACAACAAATACAACAAACCAGCTCTTAAAGATACACTGACGCGCCACGATTAAGTCCCTTGTTTTTTTCTGGGTAGCTGTGACCCATATACAAATGCCCCCAACTTGAAATTGAGGCTGCTCTTTAAAAGGATGTTTCGTTTTCAAGTTGGGGACATTTGTATGGGAGTTAGACCTGGTCAAAACAAGATTTCTTACCAGCTATAAGAGGGAAAACCCGTGAAAACCTTGCTTTTGACACGTGACGTGATGGGTCTTTAACTAGCTACAGTTTGGAACACACGGGAATAACGTACTGAACGCAACACTCGAACACCATTACAACGAACAGGAGTGTTGAATCAACCGGTTTTTATGTGAATCGTTTTCAATCTCAGCCATGATTTGATATACATGTACGATTAACTACCAAAATCAAACACTACTGCCTAAATTTCACATATGTCGACTGTTATGATGGGTAGTTGAAAAACTCAAGTCGACAAGCAAACAATCAATTGCTTCCATTTTGTTGTTGTTGTTGTTGTTGTTTTTCTAACTGCCCGCACTCTACACCATCACAACCACCACCACATTCGTAGCTCAAAATCCCCCCCACCCCCCCCCCCCCCCCTTCCCCCTCGTTCTGCTGGTGATAGAAAGTTACGTTGTTGCTTTATGATGTGAAAACTGGACACTTATCATGGTTAATGGGTCGACTTGGTATTGCAATATCTCCAGGATCGGTCCACTATCATTACGTACTATAGTCCCAAATGCCCCCAAATTCAAAAAGAAACATCATTTTAAAGAGCAGCCTCAATTTGAAGTTGGGGGAATTTGTATGTGGGTCACAGCTACCCAGCAAAAAACAAGGGACTTAATCGTGGTGAGTGAGTGTGTTTGTAATTAAACAGGCGGAAATAGGAGAATGTTTGGGATGGGGACGATGTAAAGAAAAGAAAAAGCGATGTGTATGTGTGTGTGTGTTAGGTATTAGGTATTAGGTACTTTATAGTCACAGAGGCGTCTCTGTGAAATTCGTGTTTCTCCCACCTGGAGAGCGCGTCGCAGCCAGAGGCGCGCCATCCAATGTTTTTTTTTTTTTTTTTTTTTTGCATGCGATTTTTGTGTGACTGATGAGGAAGGAAAGGGTTGGGTGGGTTAAATTATGATCAAATGACATCTTTTTCGTTGCCACTGGGTTTAGCGCGTGCTAAGTACATGGGCACAGGGGGACCTCGGTTTATCGTCTCATCCGTAAGACTCCACGTTCAGACCGTAAGGCCTAGTGCAACGTGAGAGGAAACATCCCCTGTATCCAGATTCGAACTCGGGTTTACTTGGCACGAGGCGAACGCGCTACCACTGTGCCACTCTACTGTGTGTGTGTGTGTGTGTGTGCGTGTGCGTGTGCGTGTGTGTGTGTGTGTGTGCGTGTGCGTGTGTGCGTGTGTGCGTGTGTGTGTGTGTGTGTGTGTGTGTGTGCGTGTGCGTGTGCGTGTGTGTGTGTAAAACGGTGCAGTGGGAAGCCGGTTAGTTTAACCCATTTTTCAGAACGCACCCACAACAGGAAGTTCCAGAATTGGTTCTGGCATCGCACTGCTGTCTTTCATTGGGACGTCTAATATAGTGATGGTGATTTATGGCCTAATTAAGGATGAAGCTAAAAAGATGTAATGCATGAAGAAACACGTGAAACGCATCAAACCTGACACATCTAGATCACGGAGTGAAAAAAAAAAAAAATACATGATTAGATCGTAACCAATTTTTTTCTCTCCGAATAACGATGGATTGTTTGTTGTCTTTGTTGTTGTCTTTTTTGTAAAACGCAAGCTGGAGAGAGAGAGAGAGAGAGAGAGAGAGAGAGAGAGAGAGAGAGAGAGAGAGAGAGAGAGAGAGAGAGAGAGAGAGAACACTGAATTGTTTTAATATCATTGGCTTACATAGCTTAGATAACACACACACATACACACACGTACGCACGCACGCACGCACGCGCGCGCACACGCACACACATACACACACACACACACACACACACACACACACACACACACACACACACACACACACACACACACACACACACACACACACACACACACACACACACACGTACTCATGGACACAACAGACAGACTCACAAACGAACAAACATTTATATGGAGTGGGAGCGTTATTTTCCTCGAAAAGGGAGTGTTTCTTTC
>CM065685.1:14372249-14392249 GCA_017654935.2 Phymorhynchus buccinoides
GGTGAAAGGGTTAATGACTGCTGTTTGCAAGAAAAGTGAATGCCCGTTTTGGATACCGATCAACAAGGGCTTAACTCTTGCCGCCAAGGGTGTTAATAACCCTAGTTACAGTGGCCATAACGATACTGCTGAAGTTGACAAGAAAAAAAGGTACAAAAACTGAGTAAGGTTTTCGCAACATGAGAGAGGCATGAAGAGAAGTAAAAGAGGTGTGTGTGGGGGGGGGGGGGGGGGGGGGGGGGGGGGGGGGTAGGGGGTGTAGCGGCAGATGGGGTTAGAGAAAAAGAATGAAGAAACGTGAAGACTAAAAAACACGAGAAAGAGACGAGGGGGGTGAGAGGGGAGAGAGAGAGAGAGAGAGAGAGAGAGAGAGAGAGAGAGAGAGAGAGAGAGAGAGAGAGAGAGAGAGAGAGAGAGAGAGAGAGAGAGAGAGAGAGATGCATGTAGAGAAACAGGCAAACAAATAGACACAAAAACACATTTTCTCTCTCTCTCTCTCTCTCTCTCTCTCTCTCTCTCTCTCTCTCTCTCTCTCTCTCTCTCTCTCTCTCACCGCTCTCTTTGTCTTTCTCTGTTGCAAAGTAGGTTGTGGACACAATATGACACTTGCACAGTATCAAGTAACAAAAATCACGAGTGCGTCTTACAAACAGTCAACACGGATAGTAGTATGTAAATTAGAAAGAACTGCTAATCGTTTTGCCAGTTCAGTCTCATTTACATCCACTCATGAATACGGTACCAGGGTGGTGGCTGTCCCAAAGCTTAGTGGGCCCAACCCAAGCGAAAGTCCATTTTAACCCTTTCACCGCCAGCCATTTGTGAGCTAAAAATGTCCATTAAACTTACTTGGCTACAGAAAATATTTCTTCTGCAATATTGTGGGATTTCTTTGTGACACATTCAGAATAGGGTCAATCCTTACTGCCTAAATTTAGGAACACAATATCATTAAATAATAGACCCTGATTTCAAGGGTTTCAATGACATCGGTGCTAAATCATTGTGGTGCAAAAATGCGACATTGGCGGTGAAAGGGTTAAATAGGTTTCATAAAATAAAGTACCAAATACCTAATACTACTACCAAATAAATATGTTTCGCACTGGCTTAATCGGCAATAAGGAATTAAGAGTTTGAAGGGAGACAGACTGGCTCACAGCCAACGACTGGACGGAGGACACACAGGGAGAGGATTACACGGAAGCCATTTGTCTTTCATCCGTCGTTGTAAATGATGAAGCGCTGAAAAGCTCACCTATAAGCTCGGGTCTGCCAGAACAGGGGATTTAGCCCGATAGGGGTGGGGGTGGGGGTAAGGGGATAAGATAACAAGAGTTAGCTATATCATCATCATCATTTAGTAAAACGCCAAGTGTCCGTGTGTGTGTGTGTATGTGTCTGTCTGAAACACAAAACGGGCCTTATAACTCCGCCGTTTTTCGACCGAATCGCTTCAAATGTGCTGTGAGCCCTAACGGGGCGATGGCAACGGCAACCGCGGCGGCCGTGTCATTTGCGCGGTTCGGCAAATGCGCGAAACGCGCATCCGCCGGCCTCTCGGCGCCCGTATCTCCGGTGTTTCTGAACCGATTGCCTTCGAATTTGGCAGGTAGATGACCGGGGACGGTGACTATCCGTGTACCAAACCGGAAGCGAATCGGTTCAAAAAACGCGCGCTATACGCCGCTTCATCTTTTCACCAATAACTCCGCCGTTTCTTAACCGAATCGCCTCAAATTTGCTGTCAGGCTTGCTATGGCCCGGGCAAAGCCTGCCAGCAAATGTGAAGACAATCGGGAGAGCGCGTCACTCTCACAGCAGCGCGCCAACGGGAAACGGGGCCTTATAACTCTGCCGTTTCTTAACCGAATCGCTTCAAATTTGCTGTACTCAGCGTTACCAGTACTTGGCGTTACCGTTACTAGGCCTTACCAGTACGGTGCATTGCCAGTACTAGGCGTTGCGCTAGTAGTGATAAAAATGGGGGGGGGGGGGGGGGGGGGGGGGGGTTGTGGAAAATGCGTGAGAGTGGTGGGCACACAGAGCTTGAGATTGTTTTCAAACTTCCTGGGTCATAATTATGACCCCTGATCGCAGAAAATGATGGGTCAATTTCCGCAGGGGGAGCGGAGAGACATAGGAGAATCGTTCGAAATGATATTGAAACGAATAAGGGCAATTTTGTATTGGATTCTTTGAGAGATAGGCAACCAGTGCAATTCGGACAAAACTACACATCATGGAAGTTTCGCATACATTGAGATTTTGTTACTGAAGATGGAGTTAACATTCCTTTTAAAGGTACAGAAAACAGAATGGAAATAGCTTTTTTCTAGTTTTGATTTTATAGTCATCTGAATTTTTACTTCTAAGATACATCATTGATTCAAGTCAATTGCGGAAACCAGGCGCAATTGATGTACATACCCGGATAGGCGCAATTGACTACTTTTCAAATAAGCGCAATTGAGTGGTAACCCTTCTTTTTGTTTGGGTGATAGTAAAAAGCCTGAATATACAAATAAAAGAGCTCGAACTCCGCAGCTGACTGAAGCCGGGTGTTTTTTTTTACTCCCACCCTTTCACCTACACTACAGGTGGGGATCATTGTGAACTCACTCACTGCCTACAACAACTCAAACACTGCCCACCTTCCACCGTTTCACCTTCCAGGTGGGAAGTCTGAAAGTTGGCTTCATTCTTTGCAAGGTTTGTAGGCTGCGAAGTTAAAACTCTTTGTAACATTTAGGCTTTTTGATGATAGTGGTAAGTCCCTTGGTTTTTTTCTGGGTAGCTGTGACCCACATACACATGTCCCCATATTCAAATTGAGGCTGCTCTTTAAAAATGATGCTTCGGTTTGAATTTGGGGGCATCTGTATGGAATGAGACATGGTCAAAACAAGATTTCTTACCAGATATAAGAGGAAAAACCCGTGAAACCCGTGATTTTGACACGTGATCTGGGGGATCTTTAAGACAGGAGAAAGCAAGAAGACACAATAATGGGCCTGTAGTACTAACTACTAATTTGCCACAATAGAAAGACACCAAGCCCCGTTTACTCTACAACCAGGTACGGTAATCACGAAGTGCGACTTAAACAATTAACGCGGGTAGTAACATGTAAATTATCACCCCAAAAAACAGCCAATCGTTTTTGTCAGTTAGTCTAATTTGCATGTTAGTACCCGTGTTAATGGCTTAAGACGCGCTCACGATTACCGCAGCGGGATCTATTTCGCTTTACTACCAGGGCCAGGTATGACCTCCAGGTGACGAGATGTGACGGGTCAAGGCGTGGACATCCGCGTGAGGCGGGGAACAGTTTACACCTTCACTCCACCCCCTCTCTCCATCCTCTTGACACCCCCCACCCCCCTCACACCCAGCCGTCTTTGGTTAACGGCGAAAGGTGTCTAGAGTGGACACCTGATTTGGATTACATATCAACGTACCCCCGTCTCTATTATAATACCAGCTGTGCCCTTGTTTCCCATTCTGATGCAGAAACTTGTGGCGGTGCCATAGCCGATGAGGTTTAACCGAGGCGTGGTTTACCGCTACACCTATCTATAATATTTTTTAAAAACTCGGGACTTTATTGGTGTTGCACTGCCTACGGGCATTTGCAGCCAGTATTGTTCCCACCATCTTTGTATTTTTACAAATGTCCCATATGTGTCTATGACCGAGAGGACGTAAAACACCACTGTCACCATCTCCCATTCTGATTGAATGATGCAAGTTGTTGGTTCGTGTGTTAGTAGACGATGGTGTGTTGTATTGTACTTGATTGAATGGTGTATTGTTGTGGTGTGGTTGTATAGCTAGTGTCGCACGTTTCAATTGTTCTTGTTGCTTCGCTTGTGCTGCGCGGTGGAGGTGTGTCATTTTCAATTTTATTTCAAAGATCCACCAGACCACGTGTCAAAATCACGGGTCTCACGTGTTTTCCCTCTTATAGCTGGTAAGAAATCTTGTTTGGACCAGGCTTGACTCCCATAAAAATGCCCCCAAATTCAAAGAGAAACATCATTTTAAAGAGCAGCCTCAATTTCAAGTTGGCGGCACTTGTATGAGGGTCACAGCTACCCAGAAAAAACCCAAGGGACTTAATCGTGGTGGGTCAGTGTATCTTTAACCCTTTCACCGCCAGCCATATTTCAGCCCCAAAATTCCATTACATTTACCTGGGTAGAGAACAAAATCCATCTGCAGTATTGTGGATTCTTCTGTGACATATATAAAATAAGGTCTAACCTTCCTTCCCAAAACTAAGACAATAAGGTCTTTGGATAATAGACCCCAGTTTGATGCCTTTTGGTGACATACAAGTTAAATCATTGTGGTGCTATAATGCGACTTTGGCGGTGAAAGGGTTAAGGATGTCATGGTGTGGTGCACAGGTGCTCATGCTGCCAATGTGTTTTGGATTATGGAGCATGCATTGCTTTTTGTTTTGCTTTTGCGTTGCTTCTTTTCTTTGCAAAGTGTTCGTGTTGCTTATTGATTTATTTGTTCATTCGTTTGCAGCATTCCCGTGTCCGGTGGACACTTCTGAACATAGTCGCCTGCTACACCATTCGTGGGTCTGTTTATGTTCTGTTTCCATGTACCCCCAATACAAGAGGCTTTGGGATTCATATAAATCTTAAAATCTTGAAACATATAGAGAGAGGGACACAATGAGATTGACAAAATATAGAGATGGGGACACAATGAGATTGACATTATAGAGACAGGGACACAATGAGATTGACATAATAGAGACGGGGACACAATGAGATTGACAATATAGAGATGGGGACACAATGAGATTGACATTATAGAGATGGGGACACAATGAGATTGACATAATATTAGAGACAGGGACACAATGAGATTGACATTATATAGAGATGGGGACACAATGAGATTGACATAATATAGAGAAGGGGACACAATGAGATTGACATAATATAGAGAGAGGGACACAATAAGATTGACATAATAGAGAGACAGGGACACAATGAGATTGACATAATAGAGACGGGGACACAATGAGATTGACATAATAGAGATGGGGACACAATGAGATTGACATATATAGAGACAGGGACACAATGAGATTGACATAATATAGAGACAGGGACACAATGAGATTGACATAATATAGAGACAGGGACACAATGAGATTGACATAATAGAGACGGGGACACAATGAGATTGACATAATAGAGACAGGGACACAATAAGATTGACATAATAGAGACTGGGACACAATGAGATTGACATAATAGAGACGGGGACACAATGAGATTGACATATATAGAGACAGGGACACAATAAGATTGACATAATAGAGACAGGGACACAATGAGATTGACATAATATAGAGACAGGGACACAATGAGATTAACATTATATAGACAGGGTCACAATAAGATTGACATAATAGAGACGGGGACACAATTACATTGTCAAATAGAGACAGGGACACAATGCGATTGACATAATAGAGACGGGGACACAATGAGATTGACATAATAGAGACGGGGACACAATGAGATTGACATAATAGAGACGGGGACACAATGAGATTGACATAATAGAGACGGGGACACAATGAGATTGACATAATAGAGACGGGGACACAATGAGATTGACATAATGGAGACGGGGACTCAATGAGATTTACATAATAGAGACGGGGACACAATGATATTGACATAATAGAGACGGGGACACAATGTAATTTACATAATAGAGACGGGGACACAATGATATTGACATTATATAGAGACAGGGACACAATAAGATTGACATAATAGAGACGGGGACACAATGAGATTGACATAATAGAGACGGGGACACAATGTAATTTACATAATAGAGACGGGGACACAATGAGATTGACATAATAGAGACAGGGACACAATGGAATTTACATAATAGAGACGGGGACACAATGAGATTGACATAATAGAGACGGGGACACAATGAAATTTACATAATAGAGACGGGGACACAATGAGATTGACATAATAGAGACGGGGGAACAATGAAATTGACATATTTGTTTATTTATTTATAAAGACAACTTTTACAGTGCTAGTTGGAGAGAGTGGGAGAGAAAGAGAGAGAGGGAGAGAGAGAGAGAGAGAGAGAGAGAGAGAGAGAGAGAGAGAGAGAGAGAGAGGGGGGGGGGGGAGAGAGAGAGAGAAACAGAGAGAGACGGAGACAGAGAGAAGAGAGAGATACATAATATATATATACTATATAGAGAGAGAACAGTAACAATTTGAAAAAACACACCCCACAACACGTGTCCCAATATTTCGTCCTGGGTATTTATTGGACTTTGTCGACACAATGAGATTGACATAATAAAGACGGGGACACAATGGCATTGAGAGAGAGACGGGGCCAGCTCGGTAAGGCCTCTGGATTTGTCCAGCAAAGTAGCTCTCCGTGGACACCCAGGTAAGGTGGAATGGGCAGGCATTAATAACCGGCGAGGCAGGTGTTACGGCTGACCCATCGTCTCTTATTAACGCTTCTTCCTCTCTGAAGCCCTATCACCTATCTGTTTTCTTTGTCAGTCTAGGCTAGTTGGAGAGAGTGGGAGAGAAAGAGGGAGGGGGAGAGGGGGGGGAGAGAGGGGAGAGGAGAGAGAGAGAGAGAGAGAGAGAGAGAGAGAGAGAGAGAGAGAGAGAGAGAGAGAGAGAGAGAGAGAGAGAGAGAGGAGAGAGAGAGAGAGAGAGAGAGAGAGAGAGAGAGAGAGAGAGAAGAGAGAGACATACATGAAAATGAGAGAGAGAGAGAGAGAGAGAGAGAGAGAGAGAGAGAGAGAGAGAGAGAGAGAGAGAGAGAGAGAGAGAGAGAGAGAACAACAACAACAACTGTTTAATGATCAGGCCATCTGCCCATATCATGAGGGGAAGGGAGTAGAGAGAGAGAGAGAGAGAGAGAGAGAGAGAGAGAGAGAGAGAGAGAGAGAGAGAGAGAGAGAGAGAGAGAGAGAGAGAGAGGGGGGGGGGAGATTCGACAATTTATTGGCTATAGCAATAGAGCCCTTAGGACAAGGGGGGGGGGGGGGGGGGATACTATCAAAGCATGGTATGTATGTAACGAAATAAGTATTCAGAGAGAGAGAGGGGGAGAGAGAGAGAGAGAGAGAGAGAGAGAGAGAGAGAGAGAGAGAGAGAGAGAGAGAGAGAGAGAGAGAGAGAGAGAGAGAGAGAGAGAGAGAGAGAGACAGAGAGAGACAGACAGACAGACAGACAGACAGACAGACAGAGAGAAGAGAGATACAGAAATTAAAATATTTATGCAATTAGGCCAAAGCCACTTTGGAAGGGGGCTACAACAACAATAACCAACAAAGTGCACATTGACACAGAAACAGACAGACAGAGAGACAGACAGAAAGACAGGCTAGCACACAGATCGTATAACGAGTGAAGGAGAATGTTGATAGTGGGAAAGTTGTGGATAAGGGTGGGTGTTTGGGTGGATGAAAGTCCAGGAAGGTTCATTAAAAATGTGTGATTCCGTTATAATTATGATGGTAATGCGCAAATAAAAATAGAAGATACAGTTGCGTTTTCGACGTTGAGGCAGCGCTGTCCTTTAGGGTTTAGGGAAGAAGAAGAAGAAGAAGAAGAAGAAGAAGAAGAAGAAGAAGAAAGAAGAAGAAGAAGAAGAAGAAGAAGAAGAAGAAGAAGAAGAAGAAGAAGAAGAAGAAGAAGAAGAAGAAAGAAGAAGAAGAAGAAGAAGAAGAAAGAAGAAGAAGAAGAAGAAGAAGAAGAAGAAGAAGAAGAAGAAGAAGAAGAAGAAGAAGAAGAAGAAGAAGAAGAAGAAGAAGGAGGGGAGGAGAAGGAGAAGGAGAAGAAGAAGAAGAAGAAGAAGAAGAAGAAGAAGAAGAAGAAGAAGAAGAAAGAAGAAGAAGAAGAAGAAGAAGAAGAAGAAGAAGAAGAAGAAGAAGAAGAAGAAGAAGAAGAAGAAGAAGAAGGAGGAGGAGAGGAGGAGGAGAAGAAGAAGAAGAAGAAGAAGAAGGAAGAAGGAGAAGAAGGAGGAGAATAAGAAGAATAAGAAGTAGAAGAAGAAGAAGGAGGAGGAGAAGGAGGAGGAGGAGAAGAAGAAGAAGAAGAAAGAAGAAGAAGAAGAAGAAAGAAGAAGAAGAAGAAGAAGAAGAAGAAAGAAGAAGAAGAAGAGGAGAAGAAGAAGAAGAAGAAGGAGGAGGAGAAGAAGGATGAGATGATGAAGATAAGAAGAAGAAGAAGAAGAAGAGAAGAGGAAGGAGAAGAAGAAGAAGGAGGAGGAGATGGAGGAGGAGGAGAAGAAAAAGAAGAAGAAGAAGATTGATTGAATTGATTGATTGATTGATTTATTGATCGATTGATTTGGGTTAAGGACTTGATGCATTGAAGGACTTTTTACATTTTTGCCCAAACAAAAGATCCTAAAGTTTAAAGTTTAACAAGGAACTTAAAAGCAAACTAAAAGAAGTAAAGAAGCAAGAAGAAGAAGAAGAAGAAGAAAGAAGAAGAAGAAGAAGAAGAAGAAGAAGAAGAAGAAGAAAGAAGAAGAAGAAGAAGAAGAAGAAGAAGAAGAAGAAGACACAAGAAGAAGAAGAAAAAGAAGAAGAAGAAGAAGAAGAAGGAGAAGAAGGAGGAGAAGAAGAAGGAGGAAGAAGAAGAAGAAGAAGATGATGATGAGAAAGAAGAAGAAGAAAGAGGAGGAAGAAGAAGGAGGAAGAAGAGGAGGAAGAAGAAGAAGAAGGAAGAGGAGAAGAAGAAGGAAGAGGAGGATGAGAAGAAGAAGAAGAGAAGAAGAAGAAGAAGAAGAAGAAGAAGAAGAAGGAGAAGAAGAAGAAGAAGGAGGAGAAGAAGAAGAAGAAGAAAAAAAAGAAGAAGATTGAAAAATTTAAGATCGATTGATTTGGGTTAAGAACTTGATGCATTGAAGGACTTTTTACATTTTTGCCCAAAGAAAAGATCCTAAAGTTTAACGTTTAACAAGGAACTTAAAAGCAAACTAAAAAGAAGTAAAGAATGAAGAAGAAGAAGAAGAAGAAGAAGAAGAAGAAGAAGAAGAAGAACAAGAACAAGAACAAGAAGAAGAAATAAACTGTCTGCATCGCCACGTGTTCATCATCCCACCCCCTCTCCCAATTTCCCCCGCCACCCTTCTCCCCTGTTCTAACCACTCAACCTGACTATATCTCTCTGCCCGCCACACACTTTTGAAGGTCACGACCTCTGACCTTGAAAACAAAAAATGCACTCGACACTTGTATAGTCGTAGGTGTGCTTTGAGGAAGTGTGTCACGAGAGACGTCGAGACACAGGTGCGCGCACAGATTATCCACATAATAATGGAAACACGGTTTACAAAAAGCTTAAAGATCCACCAGATCACGTGTCAAAATCACGGGTGGTCACGTGTTTTCCCTCTTGGTAAGAAATCATTGTTTTGACCAGGTTTGACTCCCATACAAATGTCCCCAAATTGAAAACGATTCGTCATTTTAAAGAGCAGCCTCAATTATAAGTTGGGGACATTTGATTGTGGGTCACCCAGCTACCTAGAAAAAAACAAGGGACTTAAGCGTGGTGCGTCAGTGTTTCTGGTGACCAACAAGATATGCCTGTAGTGGCTTATTTAAACATCCGTTAGTCAAAATGAATTAATAGAAGGCTAAATGTTTTTGTCTGTTACAGACTTGGCATTGCAGTACCTCCAGGATCTGCTCAGAACACTGAATGATGGTTGTGGGGTGGTTGGTTGATGGTTTGTCTCACGTGTGCTCGTTGTAGCCGAGCGGACGTTAAACCCGACTCTGGCTGTAAGCCCGTCTTCAGTCTTAGCTTCATCCATATTTGTGTACTTGGTCTGGTTTTGTTCGTGTATCGTTTAGTAATTGGGATTTCTTAGCACGTACGAAAGCAATCGGTTTTGTGGTTGAATCTATATTCAAACAATCTTTACTACACTGATCGCGGAAGGGATTTGTGACAACCAGGTGGGAGCAACCCGAATTTCACAGAGACGCCTCTGTGACTATAAAGTACCTATTACATAATACCTAATTTTACACAGAGACACATAGATATCACAAAAACAAAGAGAGACAAGCAAAAACAGATAAAAGAATACACGTTGGCCGCCTTGCATGAGACGGGTAATAAGATAAGAGTCAGACCAGACATTTTGGTGAAACGTAATGAATGGAAACGGCGAGCACATAACACAAACGCGGCAGACACAAGTAAAACTAGAGCGCTAAGACGCTAGACCACCAGCCGCGCGGCATCATTTTTGGTTCCAGTGAACTGGACCTTTGACCTATGAGCTTCATTTTTTTTTAATTTGGCCGAGATATTCTTAGTACCTATCCGCATGTACAATTTGAGCATCCTAGGTCCCCCCCCCCCCCCCCCGTTCAATCATTATCGTGCCAGGTGCTCGGCAGCATTTTCGGCGTCAATGACCTTGACATTTGACCTGTGATCTTCATTTTTGAACTTGGCCTAGATACCTTTAGTACCTATCCGTATGCAAAATGTGAGCTTCATAGATCCCTACGTTATCGTGCCAGGTGTTCGGCAGTATTGTCGGCTCCAGTTACTTTGACCTTTGACCTATGACCTTATTTGTTTCATTTGACCGAGATATTCTTAGTACCTATCCGCATGCAAACTTTCAGCGTCCTATATCTCTTCGTTCAAACGCTATCGTGTTAACATAGACAGCCAGCCAGATTGATAGTCAGCCAGGAACAGAATCCACGGAAAACAATTACCAGCTTCGCTCTCTACGTGAATGAATGAAAAATGGTGCTTTACGTCCTCTCGGACTGGAACAGACACATATGGGACATTTGTAAATTCAAAGATGGTGGGAACGATACTGGAGGCAATGCCCGGAGGCAGTGCAACTCCAGTAAAGTCCCGATTTTTTTTAACAATACAGATAGGTGTAGCGGTAACCACGCCTCGGTTAAACCTCATCGGCTATGGTACCGCCACATCTGATTGTGAGTATGATTAAACGTTCGCGGCTGGTAAACACACTACACAACCTCCTTGTCACGAACTGGTTTCCCAGAAGTAGCGCTCTGCTGTTGTGACTCTAGGCGCCCACAACTGAATGCAAAATTGTGTAAAACACACACACACACACACACACACACACACACACACACACACACACACACACACACACACACACACACACACACACACAACTATAATTTATTAATGCTTTTGATCAGCAAGAACTGTTTTCCCCCTTACGTATCAATACCATAAATGGGGCAATTGAACTGAAAACAATTTGTAAAAAGATTAGAAACATAGCTTTGTCATTGCGGCTGATTGAAAAGTCAAAGGAAAACAAGCGCGGATTCGCAATCGTTTGTGGCACGCTTTTCTTTCTCTTTTACAATATGTGCGACAATTTTGGACCGACCGACAGACCGACCGACCGACCGACAGACCAACAAAGTGAGTTGTGCCACAAACAAAATCGACAAACAACAAAATGAACAAACAAACAGACTCAAAACGGAACCCACACAGAACGAACCAAAGTAACATCGGTATTCGTAAACGTCAAATGTACGACAGATTGTGTGATTGTTCCCAGTGAACAACCCATGAACGACGTTCATGAACATTCGAAACGCTTGTAGCGAAAAAGGTGCAAAACATGGGGCTTGACTGGGATTCTCTAGGAGAACGATACTTCATAGCGCATTACACCAAAGCGCCACAATTAAGTTTTTGTTAAGCAACTCGCCTTTTAATAAACATGGGTTTGCCTGGGATTGTCTGAGAGAACAATAATTTCTTCTTCTTCTTCTTCTTCTTCTTCGATCGCTCAGACAGTTTCCTGTCAATTATGAGCGCAGATGCGTCATGCTGCCGTTATGCGCCTAACTAAGAAATAGTTAGGCCCAGCAAGTCCGACTTCGGCTGGAGGAAATGTTTTTGAAAGTCTTTCGTGAAAAAAGTCAGGAAAATGAACCGGTAAGGCAGAAAGATAGTAAATGACAGTAAGCAAAGGGGGAAAGGCAGAGTCAAAGAGAGTGACAGATTAGAGGAAGTTACAAGCACAGAACTTCCAGAGGGTGGGGGAACTATTGATACAAAAGACCCCCCGGTATCCCCACGGGGAGGAACAATAATTTAAAGCGTCACAATTACGTTTTGGTTAAGCAACTCGCCTTTAATAAACATGGGGTTAGACTGGTATTCTGTGGGCGAACAATAATGGGCGTCACAGTTACGTTTTTTTGTTAAGCAACACACCTTTGCGCCGCAATTACGTTTTTATTAAGCAACTGGCCTTCAATATTAATGGCATACCTGAGCAGCCCCCCTTTACCTACAGGGGAGAGGAAAGCGGTTCGCTTCGTCCTCCTGACGACATGGTTGCGTGGCCAGATTAAAGCGCTGACACAGTGACATCTACCGCCCATACGTCATAGACGATGGGTTATGCGCCCCCCCCCCCCCCCCCCCCCCCCCCCCCCCCCCCCCCCCCCCCCCCAACTAAACCTACTCTCCCCCCCCCCCCCCCCCCCCCCCCCCCCCTCCCCCCCCCCCCCCCCCACACACACATTCCTACAATTAAGCCCACTTGTCAAGTCCCTGCCCCTGTTCTTCAGACTTCCTTGATCAACATCATCATCATCATCATCATCATCACCTGTTGTTGCTGTTGCTGTCGTTGTTGTTGTTCTTCTTGTTTTTCGTCTTGGTATTTGGTATTTGGTATATTCGGGCTGCTCTCTCCCGGAGAGCGCGTCGCCGCAAGTACACCACCTACCCAATTTATTTTTTATTTTGTTATTTTGTTATTTTTTTTGGGGGGCACAGGGTGAGGAGGGGGTTTGGGCACACTTGGAAAACCTAGCTATCAAGTTGGCCATACCAGGCAGCGGGATTTATCCCTGCTCTCACGGACTTTCAACTGCCGCGTGGGATTTTTACGCGCGTAAAACGCAGGGGTCAGACTAGCTTTAAGTTCCCATCAGAAGGACTGGACGTTCAGTTCGAGTTTTCCTGTCAAACTAGAAAGAAAGGGCGAGGCCGGCCGGGATTCGAACCCGGGTCACTCACGCTGCAGTCGCGCATTACATTTGGCAGGCGAACGTCTTAACCACTCTGCCACCTTTCTCCCTTCTTCTTCTCCTCCCTCTCCTCCTCCTCCTCCTCCTCCTCCTACTCGTCTTCCTCCTTTTTTTCCGCTACATACTGTATTCCCATAGATATGACCCTAAACATAAAATTAAGGCGATATTGTAATAAGCTTCCGCCCCCCCCCCCCCCCCCCCCCCCCCCCCCCCCCCCCCCCCCCCCCACACACACACCCCTCCCCCCCCCCCCCCCCCCCCCCCCCCCACACAAACCAAACAACTGCCCACCCCTCTTTTTAAGTTCGTGAACGCACGTGCACTGAGTAATAATTAACACCACACTCTAAAGAAATTAGACTGGGAAAAAACCCAAATATGTTGAGCGCGCAGTGCGCTACATAACTGCTTCACTGTTACTTTTCTTCTTCTTCTACTCTCTTAATATGTTTTATCTGTATAAAATCAGAGACTAACTATCTTCATTATTATAAAAAAAACTTCCATGACTTTCCTGGTATTGCAGTACCTCCAGGATCGTCCCCAACATCTTGATATCTATCAATGTCCCATAATTATGTGCCTGTTCTAGGCCGGATGACGTTAATCAATTTTTTTTTTTTCTTCTTCTTCTTCTTCTTCTTATTATTATTATTATTACTATTATTATTAATATTATTATTAATATCATTATTATTATTATTATTATTATTGGGTTGGGTAGTGGAGAAGAGGTGAATACGGAAGAAACTATTTTTGGTAGCAAAAGAAGGGAACATAAAACACGAATTGAGAGAGAGAGAGAGAGAGAGAGAGAGAGAGAGAGAGAGAGAGAGAGAGAGAGAGAGAGAGAGAGAGAGAGAGAGAGAGAGAGAGAGAGAGAGAGAGAGAGAGAGAGAGAGAGAGAGAGAGAGAGAGAGGGAGAGAATGACAATGACAATGATTTATTCATTTAGGCCTTTGCCCCTCATGAAAGGGGTACAGGATAATCAAAACATCATATACAACTGATTATAATAATATTTATTAACAAATTAAAAGAGAGAGAGAGAGAGAGAGAGAGAGAGAGAGAGAGAGAGAGAGAGAGAGAGAGAGAGAGACAATGACAATGACAATGCTTTATTCATTTAGGCCTTTGCCCCTCATGAAAGGGGTACATGATAATCAAAACATCATATACAACTGATTATAATAATATTTATTAACAAATTAAAGAGAGAGAGAGAGAGAGAGGAGAGAGAGAGAGAGATAGAGAGAGAATGACAATGCTTTATTCATTTAGGCCTTTGCCCCTCATGAAGGGGGTACAGGATAAACAAAACATCATATACAACTGATTATAATAATATTTATTAACAAATTAGAGAGAGAGAGAGAGAGAGAGAGAGAGAGAGAGAGAGAGAGAATGACAATGATTTATTCATTTAGGCCTTTGCCCCTCATGAAGGGGGTACAGGATAAACAAAACATCATATACAACTGATTATAATAATATGTATTAACAAATTAGAGAGAGAGAGAGAGAGAGAGAGAGAGAGAGAGAGAGAGAGAGAGAGAGAGAATGACAATGACAATGATTTATTCATTTAGGCCTTTGCCCTTCATGAAGGGGGTACAGGATAAACAAAACATTATATACAACTGATTATAATAATATTAACAAATTAGAGAGAGAGAGAGAGAGAGAGAGAGAGAGAGAGAGAGAGGAGAGAGAGAGAGAGAGAGAGGTTTTTTGAGAGAGAGAGAGAGAGAGAGAGAGAGAGAGAGAGAGAGAGAGAGAAACAGACAAATAAACAGAGTATCCAGTCACCATTCCGCTGAGCGTTAGGGGACACACCCTGCAACGTTTTCATTACGTCGAGAAGTGGCGTAATAAGTCAGGGTGACAGCGCACTAAGCTGGGCAATGAAAGGCACGCTTAAATTAAAATCCATTCTCAACCGAGCACCACACCACAGCAAGTCATCACCTTTACTAGCTTTGTTGGACTCGGGGAGGGTAGGAACATACACACCTGATCCTGTGCCTTGCTTATAAAGGGACACCCTGGCGGATAAGTTTTTTGCAAGAAACACGCCGAGATCACCAGGAAAACACCCTTTACAGAGATCGCAACACTCACTTTACTCTGGTTTCCTAGAAATCAAACCGTCAAATCGGTGATTCCTCCTTGGCGGAGGTGCTGGAAGTCCCATTCTTTCAGTGAAAGAGAAAGCATATGGCCGCCCGAGTTTAAACCAAATCGCTTGCACGAAAGCAATACAAGCCTTTACAAAAATTGTTATACAGTTTACCTAAAGGAGTTTCGCTCACAACAAAGGAAATATCTCAATTTTAAAAAAAAACTGTACTGCAAAGAAGACAAAGCTTCAATCACTCTCCAACCACCCCATCCAAAATGGCTTATCTCCCCAGCATCGCCGCCAAGGATGAATCGCCGTATTGACGGTTTGATTTATAGGGAACCAGAGCAAAGCGAGTGTTCCTATCCTTAAAAAGGCTGTCTTTCTGGTGATCTCAACGGGTTTCTTGCAAACACTCATCCGTCAGGGTCCACCTTTAAAACTAAGTAGAATCATGGATGCTACACCAGACCTCTAGTCCATGGTAGAATTAAATGTCTTGTGTCTGATACTGGATCTCCGTTTGTTTGAAAAGAATAAGTACAAAGATTACGTTAGTACAGAGGCATTCTATAGCTGCTAAAGGTGCGCGTTCACTGCATGGCAAAGGTCAACAACCTCTCTCCTGGCCTTTATTAAAGTATCCGAGGGGAAGAGTGAGACAAATTGCAAACACACCACAAACGGGGGGAGACAGAGAGAGAGAGAGAGAGAGAGAGAGAGAGAGAGAGAGAGAGAGAGAGAGAGAGAGAGAGAGAGAGAGAGAGAGAGAGAGAGAGAGAGAGAGAGAGAGAGAGAGAGAGAGAGAGAGAGCGAGATGGCAAAGTGGAACAGCATCACAATATCACTCCAGAGCAATAGCATCAATTAGTCAAGTTTCCAGCAAACTGTGGAACAAAGCGTGATACCTGACGTGGCTATTAAATCACCCACACTGGCACTGCTATTGCCGTAATGCTTCCCACAAGGCATTCATTCACTATCGGTTACAAACTCACAATCTCGTATTTTACAAACCAAGTAAAGCTTGCCAAACAATAGTAACGAGTTGGCTGACATTTTACGTCTTTCTGTTACTGTCCTCAGATTCTAGTGTTTCATTTTGGTGTGCATAACTTGCTAAGTTTGTCATTGAGTAATGTTTTTTAACAAAAGTATTTGAACAAAAAACTTTGATTTTGTTTTCACCTTGTGTTTTTAATCCCTTTTTAATACGTGGTAACATTGAACGTGGTGACAGCCCTGACATGGCCTTTGCTGTCGACGGGGCTATAATTTGAATCTTAATCTTTTTATCTTGGTGTGCATAAACCACAATCACCAGAACAGACATTAGACAAGGGAAACTGCACCATGTCGTCGTAGTCGATGTACGTATTTTTCACTAACAACGACAACAACAGCAACCACAACAACAACAACCACAAGCACACACACACACACACACACAAACGCACGCACGCGCGCGCACGCACGCACGCACGCGCACGCACACGTACACATACACATACACATACACGCACGCACGCACACACTAACACACACACACCAGCACCCATATTTCGGATTGCTTACCTGAAAAAATCAGTACTACAACGACACATCACACACACACACACACACACACACACACACACACACACACACACACACACACACACACACACGCACGCACGCACACGCACACACACAAACACACGCACGCACGCACGCACACGCACGCACGCACACACACGCACACGCACACGCACACACGCGCACGCACGCACACGCACACACGCACGCACGCACGCGCACGCGCACGCGCACGCACGCACACGCACAGAGTGACACACACACACCTCTGAACATCTTTGAGTCTCACATAAAAGAAATCCCAACCAGAGTGAGAATAAAAAATCCATAGTAAAATCCACTTTTTCTGTTCGTATCTCTATAATTTCCCCCCCCCCCCCCCCCCCCCCCCCCCCCCCCCCCCCCCCCCCCCCCCCCCCTATGGCCATTTGGCCCAGAAGGCGTAAAACTCCTATTTTCTCTCCCTCTCGTGAGAAAAATATTAGACCTTCTAAGATTAAGATTAAGATTAAAATCATAGCCCCCGTCGACAACTGTCATGTCAGGGCTGTCACCACGTTAAATCTTACCCACCCAATAAACTAGAACTTGTGATTTTCCTCAACCACGACACATAATATATCCTAATAGTGTATAATGCCTTAATCATAATCATGTCTAATCTCTTGATAAGTGCCAAGGTCGGATGGTCTTCGCATCATCCAAGGAATGGGATGTATTGAGTACATTAATCACAGGTGACAGTGACACTTTCCCTGGTACCTTAATCATGAGAATGTCTTAAACAGTTAACACGGGTAGCAACGTGTAAATTAGGAGAAACTTTTGCAAAAAAACGATGGGCAGCTTTTTCTAATATACATTTTACTATCCGTTTTACTAACTGTTTAAGACGAGCTCATGGTTACGGTGTCTGCTGCTGTGCGCAGAGTTACGCCGTGTACACACATAAGCGGATATTCTATGCGGAAACCCGTGCGCAATCCATAAATGAGAGAAACAAAGAAGGGAAAAGATTTGCGCACGTGTCCGAATTTCCTCTATATGCGTAAACTTCTATCCTTCTTTCTTCCACTTATTTAGGGTTTTCCGTACGGAACTTACGCGTCTAAAATGTGAACCCGGCCTTAGCCGTCGTGGTAGCTCATAGGTGATACCTGACTACAATCATTCCGATATTTAACACTGTCTTCTGTTAGTGGTACAAGCAAACAGATTTTGTCTAATGATCGAGCTCTTTACGTGAAGTTATGGCCCTTAGCCCTTGACACTAGGTGGCGTTCCTTTTGAAGGCATTTTGTTAGCGACGACAAACTCACTCTCATTTGCGCAAGCGTGTGCACGAGTGGCAAAAATAGATTATGCCTTTTAGGTGAAATCAGTTGTGACCGAGCACCACGAAAGGGACATTAAGTGTCAAAATGACAATTCTGAGACAATGGTACAGTTAGAAACGTCAGACAAGTATCTTTCAAATGAGATAAGAACCATCCTATTAACGTTTTTTTATTTTAAAGTTATGAGCCGTTAAAGTTGGTAGGGTGACTGTCGGTCATGTTGAGAAATCACAGTCTACAGTTTAGCCTAGCTGAAGAAAATGCATCAACCTACTCATTTTAAAGCACTTTTAGGAGTATTTCGAGAGCATAACAAAGACTGTCCTTTATAAATATGAAAGATGAGATGTTAGAGAACACGAAAATATCCATAACTGAAAACTGACCCCCCAAAAAGAGATTTTTGATTTTACAAGCCTGTTGTGAGAAACTAGCCCAGCGACTTAATGTCCCTTCCGTGGTGATGAGTCACAATTAAGCCAGGAAAGCAATTGGGAGAAACTTTTGCAAAACACGATGGGCAGCTTTTTCTAAAATACATTTTACTATCCGTTTTACTAACTGTTTAAGACGAGCTCATGGTTACGGTGTCTGTTGCTGTGCGCAGCCTCCGGAAGAGCAAACTCTCCCGTAAAAGGGCCAGCCACACTACATAGATGCGATGCGATTGCAATGCGATTTGACATTTGTGAGGCATGATCCATGTCAAATTCAACTGTCTAAATGAATTTGACGAAATCCTACTAGATTTAGAATTGTTCACTAAATTTGTAGTCCCCCCCCCCGTACACGAATCTGATATCAAATATCAACATTGTTTTGCATCAGACATTTGATTTTATTCATGCATTGGGGGTCAACATGATTATACTGAGCCAAAATACTAGAATTATTTTTAGACGGGAAGTATTTCACGTGAATCATGACTCACAGACATCGTCACAATCGTATCGTATTGTGGTCAAATCGTATGCAGTGTGGCTGGCCCTTTACTTTGACACTCTGCCCTCCAGTCTACCATTCCTTCTATAAATCATGCTATCAATATTTTAAAGAGGTCTAACACAGTATTGTTAGCATCAGCAGATCATGGGGCCGTTTCACAAGGGCTAACGCTACGTAGCGTGAGCGCAAATCGGCAAAAAAAAAAAAAAAGTTCTAAGAAACACCTCTTTTGCCGACGTTTGTCGAAAACGTTTTGTGGCTGTGATCGAGGTAGCAAGCGACAAACTATTTGAAGGATCATGGGAAATATTAATACTTCCGACTTTTATTTATATCTCGCGTGACGAGACTTGAACTTTAAAAATGGAAGACCAAAACAACAAGCTTGCCACAGCAAATATTCTTTAGTCTATCGTGAAAAAATACGGGATGATTTTTAGCA
Source organism: Phymorhynchus buccinoides (assembly GCA_017654935.2). NCBI lineage: Eukaryota > Metazoa > Mollusca > Gastropoda > Neogastropoda > Raphitomidae > Phymorhynchus > Phymorhynchus buccinoides. The sequence continues at coordinate 14,391,801 of CM065685.1, forward strand.
AATTAAACAAACGCAAGTGCTTTAGAGTGCTCTTTCTTATTATTTTTATCATGTTAGATGGCATAATATAGTGCACATTCAATTTTCTGCACACAAATAGACGTGGGAGAAATCGAAAACTTTGTAGGGGAAGACGGGGTAAAAAGCGCATGGGCGGGTAAGAAGCCCACCCCAATTATCTCATGAAATAAAGAAAATGTCAGTCCAATTTGCCCATGAGACGAATGCTAAACATTAACGCTCGTCTCATGGGCAAAATGAGACTGAAATTTGCTTCATTTCATGAGATAATTGGGGTGGGCTTCTTACCCGCCCATGCGCTTTTTACCCCGTCTACAAAGGCCCTACAAACGGCTTTCGCCATGACAGAGAGGCATGATTTATCTCCTTTATGAGTTATTTGACCTTAGCAAACGTTTAAGGTGTTTCTTAGACCCCGTTTGCGTAAG
>CM065685.1:14397249-14399749 GCA_017654935.2 Phymorhynchus buccinoides
GTTTTTAGCAGTTGCACTATACAATTGTGGCGGTATCATAGCCGATGAGGTTTAACCGAGGCGTGGTTACCGCTACACTTATCTGTATTGTAAAAAAAAAAATCGGGACTTTACTGGAGTTGCACTGCCTCCGGGCATTGCCTCCAGTATTGTTCCCATCATCTTTGTATTTACAAATGTCCCATATATGTGTCTGTTCCAGACCGAGAGGACTTCAAGCACCATTTTTCATTCATGAGTTTTTGTAGGAAACGCGTCGAGATCACCAGGAAAACACCCTTTACAGAGATCGCAACATTCACTTTGCTCTGGTTTCCAAGAAATCAAACCGTCAAATCGGCGATTCCTCCTTGGCGGATGTGCTGGAAGTCTTTCAATGAAAGAGAAGGCGTGTCCCGTCTCTTTTCTAATGACCGCCTGAGTTTAGACAAAATCGTTTGCACGAAATTTTCGCAATCAAGCCTATTTTGTTTGTGGCACAAGCCACAAACCTATCACTCACTTTGTCGGTCTGTTGGTAGGTCCAAAATTGTCGCACATATTGTACAAGAGAAATAAATACTTGGGCATAAAGTAACATTTCAGTTGTCATATCTACAGTCCTTAGGTATGGAACGAAAAATATGAAACATTAATCAAAAAATATAAAAAAATTATCGAAAAATTCTCAGGCATGGAAAGAATTGTATACTGAACAGAGCACATGAATCTTCATTTCAAAGCGTACAAAATAATAAACATACGTAATACAGACACTGCAACAGACACGACGAGTATGCGGTGCTTCTTTCGATGAGTATAAGTAGGATAAATAGTTTTAAATATTTTCCAAAAGATATAAAAAGTTACGAAATGGTGCAGAGATAACATTCTGGTTTACAGATTAAAATTATTGAAAACCCAGGGGAGGCGACTCAGTGTATGTAATGATTGGAGTGGTAAAAATAGACCGCTGCCACAAACGATTGCGAATCCGCGCTTGCTTAATTTTATTGTTTATCTAAAGGAGTTTCGCTCACAACAAAGGAAGCAGCTCCTTTTTGTTTTACTGCACTACAAAAATACCCACTTCAACCACAATGGGATTGGCCTCCACCCACCCCATCCAAAATGGCTTCTCTCTACAGTATCTCCGCCAAGGAGGAATCGCTGTTTTGACGGTTTAAGTTCTAGGAAACCAGAGCAAAGTGAGTGTTCTTATCCTTGAAAAGGCTGTCTTTCTGGTGATCTCGACGTGTTTCTTGCAAAAACCCATCCGTCAGGGTCCAACTTTAAAGTAATTTTTCTTCTTTGTTTTTTATTTCTCTCTCATTATTCTTTCATGTCCTTCAGTGAAATGTTTTAACGTAATGCCCCAAAGCGCAGACACGCCAGAACGCATTATTAATGTGTGGAATGTTAATTAATTGGTGCAGGTGTGTGTATGTTCGTGTGTGTGTGTGTGTGTGTGTGTGTGTGTGTGTGTGTGTGTGTGTGTGTGTGTGTGTGTGTGTGTGTGTATGTGTGTGTGTGTGTGTGTGTGTGTGTGTGTGTGTGTGTGTGTGTGTGTGTGTGTGTGTGTGTGTGTGTGTGTGTGTGTGTGTGTATGTGTGTGTTCGTGTGTGTGTGTGTGTGTGTGTGTGTGTGTGTGTGTGTGTGTGTGTGTGTGTGTGTGTGTGTGTGTGTGTGTGTGTGTGTGTGTGTGTGTGTGTGTGTGTGTGTGTGTGTGTGTGTGTGTGTGTATGTGTGTGTGTGTGTGTGTGTGTGTGTGTGTGTGTGTGTGTGTGTGTGTGTGTGTGTGTGTGTGTGTGTGTGTGTGTGTATGTGTGTGTTCGTGTGTGTGTGTGTGTGTGTGTGTGTGTGTGTGTGTGTGTGTGTGTGTGTGTGTGTGTATGTGCGTGCGCGCGCGCGTGTGTGTGAGAGAGCGTGCAGGGGTGTAAGTGTGTCAAATTACACAACTGTCAACGCATCCTTTCATCTTCAGAAACAAACGGGACATAATCTCCGGCGATTAAGTAACGCTCACGTTTACAAACGCTGAGATAAATACCTAAAATGAAGCACTGTGGACACAGATATCGACAGGGATATATTGCCCTCCTCCCGTAGGGATACTCTGTGTGTGTGTGTGTGTGTGTGTGTGTGTGTGTGTGTGTGTGCGTGTGTGTGTGTGTGTGTGTGTGTGCGTGCGTGCGTGCGTGCGTGCGTGCGTGCGTGCGTGCGTGCGTGTGTGCGTGCGTGCGTGTGTGTGTGTGTGTGTGTGTGTGTGTGTGTGTGTGTGTGTGTGCCTAAAGCACTGCTCTGCCCATAGCTACACCGATCCAGAAATGCAACACAATTAAAACTGAATTTCGAATCCCTGTTTGTTTGTTTCTTAATGAAACGATATGGAATATCTCTTGGCTAATACATTCACAGACCCCCACCCCCACCCACCCAAACACACTCCCTCCCATTCATCCACCCCACCCACCCCAAAATGTATACGACCTCTTAAAATAGGTGCTAACACTCAAAACAG
>CM065685.1:14404749-14407249 GCA_017654935.2 Phymorhynchus buccinoides
TCCTTATTCTGTTCTTTCTTCTTTCCTTCCACGTAAAATCGTTCCTTTTCTCTTCCTTTCCACCTTCCTTATTCTGTTCTTTCTTCTTTCCTTCCACGTAAAATCGTTCCTTTTCTCTTCCTTTCCACCTTCCTTTCTCTGTTCTTTCTTCTTTCCATCCACGTAAAATCGTTCCTTTTCTTTTCCTTTACACCTTCCCTTTTCTGTCTTTCCTTCCACGTAAAATCGTTCGTTTTCTTTTCTTTCCTACCTTCCTAATTCTGTTCTTTCTTTTTCCTTCCACGTAAAATCGTTCCTTTTCTCTTCCTTTCCACCTTCCTTATTCTGTTCTTTGTTCTTTCTTCTTTCCTTCCGCGCAAAATCGTTACTTTTCTTTCTTTCTTTCTTTCCTTTCCTTTCCTTTCTTCCCCTGCAAAAAAATCAACAACCCACCTCCTTCTGGACTTACTTATCACATCCTCACAAGCAGCTTTTTAATAGACTTTCACTTCATTTCTCCCCTCCCTGCGTTTTCTTGAGCTTGATAAGAAAGGGGGGGGGGGGGGGGGGGGGGGTCCGAGAGAGAGAGAATGAGGCTCACGACAGCCGTGCTTTTTGTTTCGCTTGGGTTTTGTTTGTTTTTTATCTCTGTTTAAATTAAAGACAGAAGCGGTTTCGCTTTGTCTCGATCTGAAAACGTTTAGCTCTTGCTTCGTTTCGTTCTTCCGGTGTCCCGTGACATGTCACCCGCGTGAAATCCGTCCCGTTTCCTCTTTCCGAATTGTTTTCTGTTTGGGAAAGAGTCGCCCCTAAATACATTCAGAGGGGTCTTGTGGAAGAGTAGAAGATTCCTCATTGAATATCGAGAAGCCAGTGATCTTTTTCTGAAATTTATTATTCATTATTTTTCTGTGCATGGGAGTCCGCCATTTTGAAAAATGTGAAACTAAGTGGCATGGATTTGTACATCGATTTCTCGGTAAAGATGTAGATTTAGGCCTACACCCTCCCGCTCTATTTCTTGGTTATTTCTCGTGTGGATTGTGCAATTAGATACTCTATATTTTATTTTTTTAAACAGTTACGGTTGTGCCCGCACACGCACATTACGGTGACCGGGACATATTTCACGCCAGATTAGGTATATTTTTCGTGACACCGGAACAGTTTAGAAACTTGCAAGGTTGTTATTGCTCATCAAGTTTTACAATCATTTACAACCGTTGACTTTAAGAAAAATGAATGGACGATGAGCAAGCTATGCATAATTAAACCATGTAGTAGTAGTAGTAGTAGTAGTAGTAGTAGTAGTAGTAGTAGTAGTAGTAGTAGTAGTAGTAGTAGTAGTAGTAGTAGTAGTAGTAGTAGTAGTAGTAGTAGTAGTAGGCGTAGGGACTAAATAAGCCGTCAAACGTTTTGGCAGTCCCATCGTATCATCAAACTTGGATATATCTTTGACCAAGGTGTAATTCAGGTTGAATTTTCTTATCATGCAATTTTAATCAATGCTTCTAAATATATTTATAAAATGTGGATGATTATCTAGACGATTTTTTGAATGTATTAGTATTGGGTGCACATTTTAGGTCCACTGGTAAATCATTCCATAGGTTAGCAATTATACCATACATAAGGAATATTATTGATTTTGAAACATTCACTTGTTGATTCACTTGTGTGTTCTGTTACAACTCCAAAACTACAGACTTCGGTCATGACACCGATTTAAAATTTACATGATGATTTTTTTTAAAGCAAAGTCATGCTTCAATGACTGACAATAATGTTTTATAATAAAATATTTTTACGTTTTGCCTTATACTTCCAAAACCGTTCGTTCAATCTTAATTATATAAAAAAATATGACTTCGTCAATGAAAGATTTAACATCCTGCAGCCAAAAACTCGTGCATCGTTTGTTTAAAAACAAGCGACTAAATAAACAACAAAGTCGTCGTTAAACACAATACGAATTTTTTTTTTAAATGGCAGTTTATCTTTTAAAAGTTCTGTGACAAATTCCAACACTTAAGAAAAACACACACACTCAACAACAACAATCACGATAATACCGTTAAAAAGAAGACGATCGCTCTCCACAAACATTTTGTTCCACTTCCTATTCCAACATTTTCCCTTTTGCTATCTAGCTTGTGGGTAGATACACTGACCCACCACGGTTAAGTCCCTTGGGGGGGGGGGGGGGGGGGGGGGGGGGGGGGGGGGGGGGGGGGGGGGGGGGGGGGGGTTCTGCCATTTTAATCTAGCTTGTGGGTAGATACACTGACCCACCACGGTTAAGTCCCTTGGGGGTTCTGCCATTTTAATCTAGCTTGTGGGTAGATACACTGACCCACCACGGTTAAGTCCCTTGGGGGTTCTGCCATTTTAATCTAGCTTGTGGGTAGATACACTAACCCACCACGGTTAAGTCCCTTGGGGGTTCTGCCATTTTAATCTAGCTTGTGGGTAGATACACTGACCCACCACGGTTAAGTCCCTTGGGGGGGGGGGGGGGGGG
>CM065685.1:14412249-14419749 GCA_017654935.2 Phymorhynchus buccinoides
CAGACAGACACACACACACACACACACACACACACACACACACACACACACACACACACACACACACTCACACACACACACACACACACACACACACACACACACACACACACACACACACACACACACACACACACACACACACGCACAAAAACTTGCGCGCGCCACACACAGGCACACACCTACAAACATACACACACACACACTGCAAACGTTTAGCACATTCCGACAGCCGTGGGCGCTATCGTTCTAACAGACGTGGTAGTTTGGTCGTTTTGACGTCACTGATACGGAGCCGACAAAGATCAAAGATTCGGAAAGTAGTGATTCGGACAGTCGTGTTTTCCCGTCTGTGTGTGTGCATGTGAATGCTCGCGCACGTTAGTGGGTGCGTGCGAACGCGTGAACGTCATTGCATTCGTTTGTATGTGTGTGTGTTCTTGCTCGCATGCTCCTTTTTGTTTCTTTCTTAATTAAACGACGAGTTTGTTGTTTATTTACTCGCTTGTTTGTCAACACAAATGCTTGATGTTTGGGATGCACATGCTCGAATCTTCCATTGACAAAGTCACAAAATTGCAGCAAGATTCAATGAACGGTTTTGACAATATGAAGCAAAAAGTAAAAGTATGGGTGCAAACACACCCACGGGGTACGGGAAGGGTTCTTGATCGCTTTTTGTTGTTGTTGTTGTTATTATTAGTTTTAAAAGCACAATGGGACGATATTGTTGGGTATGTCTTAAAGTTCTAATAATCTGTATTGGAAGGTGGCAGAGTGGCTAAGACGTTCGCCTGCCAATTGCAACGCGTGAGTGACAGGGTTCGAATCCTGGCCTCGCCCTTTCGTTCTAGTTCGACAGGAAACTAGAACTGAACGTCCATCGGATGGGGGACCTAAAGCTAGTCTGACCAGCGCGCTTTACAGCTCGCTAAATCTCCACGGCAGTTAAAATGTCGGTAACAGCAGGGAGAAATACCGCTGCCTGGTATGACCAAATCGATAGCCAGGTTTCCCAAGTCTGCCCACACCCCCTCCCCACCCCCCACCCTACCACCCCCACCCAACAACAAAAGTTGCGCTGCGCTAGCGGTGACGTCTCCCCAGATGGGAGCAGCCCGAATTTTACAGACAAGTCTCTGTGACTGCAATGCACCAAAGACCAATGCATCAACGTGTATGTGTGTGCTCGCGTGCGTGCGTGAGTGTAGGCCTACATAGGTGAAGACGGGGTAAAAAGCCCATGGGCGGGTAAGAAGCCCATGCCAATTATCTCATGAAATAAAGCAAATTTCAGTCACTTTTTGCCCATGAGACGAGTGTTAATGTTTAGCATTCGTCTCATGGGCAAATGTGACTGACATTTCTCATGGGCAAAAAGTGACTGAAATTTGCTTTATTTCACGCGATAATTGGCACGGGCTTCTTACCCGCCCATGGGCTTTTTAACCCGTCTTCACCTTCGTGTTGAGTTACTTGTGCCTGTGTATTTTGTTTCAAAAACTCAAATTCCGTAACATTTGTATTAACGAGACATCTACGAAGACCGACATTTTCTTTTTATCATCGTTACGGGTGGCGCGCCTCTGGCTGCGACGCGCTCTGCATGATATCAAGAGCCTTATATAGTCATTGATGATATTTTGGGGCAGAAGAATGGGGCCAATAAGTCAGAAAGATAGATGACAGAAAGCAAAGGGAAAAGGCAGAGTCAAAGAGAGAGACAGATTAGGGGAAGTTTCAAGCACATAACTTCCAGAGGGTGGGGAAACTATTTTTTACGAAAGACCCCCCGGTATCCCCACGGGGAGCCTTTTTTGGCTAAAGCTTTACATTTTCTTTCTCTACCTTTTGCTCACTTATTACTCCCCCCCCCCCCTACCCCCTCCCACCCCCTCCACCCTCTCCATGTTATACGCGTTTTCTTTAACCCTTTCACCGCCAAAGTCGCATTTTAGCACCACAGTGATTTAACACCTATGTCACTAAAAGGCATCAAATTGGGGTCTATTATCCAAAGACCCTATTGTCTTAGTTTTGGGAAGTAAGGTTAGACCTTATTTTATATATGTCACAGAAGAATCCCCGATACTGCAGATGGATTTTGTTCTCTACCCAGGTAAATTTAATGGCATTTTTTGGCTGAAATATGGCTGGCGGTGAAAGGGTTAACAGAACATAGTCACAAATACAGTATTAGCATACGTATAATTTGTTAAAACTTTCTATATTTTCTTCCATCTTCCTTTTTTCATTCACCCTCCTCCCACTCACTAGGCGTTCAAGACTTGCACGTGGTTATCTCCAAACACAGAACACTCAATTTATTTATTTTTTAGCAAAGTCTTATCTGTTTGTCTATTTGACGGTTTAAGGTTTCGGTAAGGGTTAGGGCTAGATTTCAGATTGAATGGTTAAAAGATACACATTCTAAAGTGTCGCTGAAAACCGACATTGTCACACGAATGGCGTCACTTTCCATATTTGGAGATGACCGAGTGCAGCATTGCACGTCTTGTCTTCCAGTCACCCAGGCCCTACCTCCCCACACTACCTCTACGCTCAAGTTTTTTTTACCCCTGCACCCTCCGCGCCGAGTTTCATGTTCCCCCCCAAAACACAAAGTCCCGCCATTTGGCACGTGACCTTTGACAGGATGTCGGTCTGTCAGGACCCGGATTATGGGCTCCCAGATTACCCGGCAATTAATTTCCGCTGTGCACACACAGGTTCTCCCTCTCACCTACTAGCCCCCCACCTGACAGGCCAACACTGGTGTCATCAGATATGGTGTGGTGTTCCTGTCAAAAGGCGAAGATGTTCTCGATGTATGTGTTGACTGTCTCAATGTCACTCTATCCTTGGCCTGCCTATACCTAGGCTACATTGTGGAGTTCGTGATACAGATATCAAGTTGTTTGGTCCTAAAACATATATTTGCTTCTCTCTCCGAGCGTTTGCGCGCGTGTGTGTGTGTGTGTGTGTGTGTGTGTGTCTGTCTGTCTGTCTGTCTGTCTGTCTGTCTGTCTGTCTGTGTGTGTGTGTGTGTGTGTGTGTGTGTGTGTGTGTGTGTGTGTGTGTGTGTGTGTGTGTGTGTGCGTGCGTGTGCGTGTGTGTGTGTGCGTGTGCGTGCGTGCGTGTGCGTGCGTGCGTGTGTGTGCGTGTGCGCGCGCGTGTGTGTGTGCGTGTGTGTGTGCGTGTGTGTGTGAGCGCGCGCGTGTATTGTATATGTATGTTTGGTCCACTCTCATATGAAAACACAATCTTTAATATTAACTCAATTTCTTAATTCTTGAGTAATTATTTTCTATTCAATCAAGTTTACTTAAAAAAGCTTTAGATAAACCCCTTTCTTCTTTCTTCCCCTAAGCGACAGTCAGAAAGGTAAAGGTCAAGATGTGCCACCCCCCCCTACATTTCTCGATTAATTGTATTTTTCCGTTATTGCCTTTCTTACCATACATAAAGCTGTATTTTAGGAACATTTTCACTAAATTATCTTTTTGGAATACTAACCCTATCCCTAACCCTAGCCCTAACCCTAACCCTACCCCCCACCCTATAAGACGGAAAAACACAACGAACCACAACTGTGACAAATCGCGGTGTACTGCAGTACATAGTGGGGGGTAGGGTTAGGTTTAGGTTTAGGGCTAGGGTTAGGGATAGGGTTAGTATTCTAAAAAGGTTATTAGCTAAAACAAATCCTAAAATACAGCTTTATGTATGGTAAGAAAGGCAAAAACGGAAAAATAGAATTAACCGAGAAATGCAGGGGGGGTGCTTTACCTTTACCGGTGTTTTTTTTCGTGGATGGGTGGGGGGTTTTTTCTTGGGGGGAGGGGGGGAGGGGGGTACTCGAACACCATTTTGGCGGGTGCAAGCCACAAGGTACTATACTCCTTTATTCTCTTTTTGTGTGAATCAGTACCTTCTCCTTTTCACCCGACGATTTCTTGTTGCAGCAAAATCTTCATGAACACACATCCGATTTCCCCCTTACTGACTGTAGATTGAAGTGCATGCTGTCGCATGAAAAAAAGGTAGCTCGTAAGAATAAGTAGCTCGCTACTATGAGAGTCTGTATTTGCGACAACCACAAATTTCACTTTTTCTGTACTTTAACCATTTACCTAACCCTAACCCTAACCCTATCCCTAACCCTAGAAAAAAGTGAAATTTGTGGTTCATGCTCAATGTCGCAAATACACACCGTCATAGGTAGCGAGCTACTTATTTTTACGAGCTACCTTTTTTCATGCGACACATGCGACTACACGCTGAATGGAATTGTACATGTGTGCTCCCACTAATTAACATCAGTAGGAGCGGTGTGTTCAATGTGTATTGAAGTGACCCAGTTCAATACACATTTGCTGTGGTTTCCGCTTCAATCAAAGATAGCAGAGGGGGCGGGCAGACCATCCAATTCGGTTGACGGAAAGAGGTTGCGAGCTTCCCAAATTGGAAACAAAATGTTCAGTACAAATGCAATCGAGTGAAACTTAAAACTGTATCCCTCGACTATTATCATTTTTGTTGTTGTTTGCTTGGTGGTGGGTTTGTTGTTGTTGTTGTTGTTGTGTGTGCGTGTGTGTGTGTGTGTGTGTGTGTGTGTGTGTGTGTGTGTGTGTGTGTGTGTGTGTGTGTGTGTGTGTTGTGTGTGTGTGTGGGGGTGTATTGTGATCGTGTGTGTGTTGTGTCCTGTGTGTTCATTGTGTAGTGTGTCTACTACAACCTAATGGTCGCTATTCAGATCGACTATTGATTGCTCTTTTCCCATGTCCATTCATTCACTCCCTAGCCCAAATCTACTACAACCTAATGGTCAAAACACACGTCGCTATTTTTTGCTCTTTTCCCATGACAAGCAAGTCATAATAATTATTGCTAGCGTTTCACTGTGTTGGCATGGGAGAAAAAGAAAAAAATAGCAACGTGATTGTTTTTTACTAGTTTGTTTATACCAGTGCGTCACATCCCCACTCTCTCGGGCCAAAAGGGATCTGAGGACGAGAGCCGGCGTTGAGGAGGAAGGTTCCCAAAAGCCAACCCATCCCTTTGGCTGCAGCATCAGAGCCGGTGCCAAGGCCCCCCTCGTTAGAGAGTCATAGTCTTCCACGAGAGACTAAACCGTACCATGATTTTCCATTACTGTAGAAAATCATCTATTGTACAGCTCTCATGTTACTGTTGGCCCCTACTACAGGCTGATGTCAACCAATGATAAAAGCCATTTCAGTAAAGGGCTAAAGGTATGGCGCGCCAAAGATACAAAACTCTATCTAGCTGTTCGATAGAGTTTCGAAACTGTATCTATCAGTTCGATAGAGTTTGAAAACCCTATCTAGCTGTTCGATAGAGTTTGAAAACTCTGTCGAACAGCTAGATAGGGTTTCCACAAAATAACCCTATCGAGATATAGTTTTTCTATCGCGATTTCTGATTGGTACATGGCTTCAGCGACAAGTTTGTGGCCTTGGCAGGGCAGTGACCCGTGAATTTGAATAAGACAATAGGCCTAGGCTCTACACAGTCAAAGATACTAGTCCTATCTACCAATGAAATGCTTCGTTTAAGAAAGTATCAAAATGGCGCGTCCGATAGAGTTTTACGACGAGAAACTCTATCTAGCTGCTCGACAGAGTTTTGAAACTCTATCTAACTGCTAGCTATAGTTTAGAAACTGTATCTAACAGTTCGATAGGGTTTTTAAACTCTGTCGAACTGCTAGATAGAGTTTTGGTCATTCGGCGCGCCATATAAAGGTCAACGGAGTGGACACAACTGACCACAACAAAGCACTAACCACGCCGCTGAGTTTGTCCTGCTAACTAACACCTTTACAGTTTGGACCCCAAACACTGGCTATTCTAGACCTAGTCTAACGGCTTGATTAACGTGTGAACAGTTACACCCACTGCTCTCTCTGTACTGTCTTTCTAGCTCTCTATGTCTTTCTCTCTGTCTCTGTCTCTCTCTCTCTCTTCTCTCTCTTCTCTCTGTCTCTCTTCTCTCTCTCTCTCTCTCTCTCTCTCTCTCTCTCTCTCTCTCTCTCTCTCTCTCTCTCTCTCTCTCTCTCTCTCTCTCTCTCTCTCTCTCTCTCTCTCTCTCTCTCTCTCTCCCCGTCTCTGTCCCTGTCTCTTCCCCTCTCTGAATCTGACCAGATCTGACCCAATTCAATCATATAGTAAAAAGGCAAAGTTGTGTGTGTGTGTGTGTCTGTGTGTGTGAAACACAAAACGGGCCTTATAACTCCGCCGTTTTTCGACCGAATCGCTTCAAATTTGCTGTGAGCCCTAACGGGGCCCGTATCTCCGGTGTTTCTGGGCGGATTGCCTTCGAATTTGGCAGGAAGATGACCGGGGACGGTGACTGTCCGTGTACCAACCCGGAAGCGAATCGGTTCCGAAACGCGTGCGCTATACGCCGCTTCACCGTTTCACACATAACTCCGCCGTTTCTTAACCGAATCAAATTTGCTGTCAGGCTTGCTATGGCCGGGGCAAAGCCTGGCATGAAATTTGAACAGCATCCGTTCATAAACGCGCGCCATATGCACCAATTTACAGTTTTGCTGACTTGGCGAAACGGGACCCGTCCAAACGTGCTGTTGGGGGGGGGGGGGGGGGGGGGGGGGGGGGGGGGGGGGGGGGGGGGGGGGGGGGGGGGCGAGCAGCATCGCTGTTTCTCTTTCTCAGAGGAGGGGAGGATGGGGGGAGGGGGGGGGGGGGGGGGGGCGCGAGCGTCGCTCTCTCTCTCTCTCTCTCTCTCTCTCTCTCTGTCTCTCTCTCTCTCTGCCTTTGTCTGTCTGTCTCTCTCTCTGTGTCTCATGTCTCTGTATGTCTATGTCTCTCTCTGTCTGTCTCTCTCTCTCTCTGCCTCTCTGTCTGTCTCTCTCTCTCTCTCTCTGTCTGTCTCTCTGTCTCTCTGTCTGTCTGTCTCTCTCTCTCTCTCTCTCTCTCTCTCTCTCTCTCTCTCTCTCTCTCTCTCTCTCTCTCTAATAACATAATATTTTGCGAACCCGGCGAAACCGCTACTCATCATTACCGGTTCTTGGCGGTACCGGTACTAGGCGTTACCGGTTCTGGGATTTGCCAGTACTAGGAGTTGCGCTAGTACACATTACATTTTGCCGTGGTGTCACTTCAATCAAATTGTTTCATTTCATAATATCATTCTTGTTCGTTTGTTTGTATGTTTCCCCCACCCCATCAACTCAATTTGAAAGGGTCAAAAATGCCTATTCAAATAAACAATTTGGATTTCAGACATTCTCACTCACTCAGTCTCCCATGTCTCTCTCTCTCTCTCGTTCACTCACTCACTGTCTCTCTCCCTCTCTCTCTCTCTCTCTCTCTCTCTCTCTCTCTCTCTCTCTCTCTCTCTCTCTCTCTCTCTCTCTCTCTCTCTCTCTCTCTCTCTCTCTCTCTCTCTCTCTCTCTCATTCACTCACTCACAGCCTCTGTCTCTATCTCTCACTCCACTTCTGTCTCTGTT
>CM065685.1:14432249-14437249 GCA_017654935.2 Phymorhynchus buccinoides
TCATTTTCATCATCGGTCACGTTTTTTAACCAAATTCTTTAAGATTGATAAGTAGGTCAACATAATAATACTGATACTGGTAGTTGTCAGAAAACACAATCAGCAACGATGTCAATATCAATGGACATAATAATATTAATTAACCCTGCTCGATGTTATCTTGCCTTTTACGGATGGCATAAAATAGGTACATAGAAATGTTCCTTAACGTCGTAAGCGAACCAGTTTTCAAAATATTAGCATAATGACAGCATATTCCATGTAAGTATTTGTTTCTGATATCTGAATATAGAGGGCATGTAAATATAAAGTGTTGTTCATCTTCTATTACACCACATACTTGACACGCAAAATTATTGTTGAGTGTTTCACTAAATGTTCGTCTAAACAATGACCAATTAATTGGAAGTACACCAACGCGCAATTTTACTAAACAGTCTCTGAAACATCTATTGTCTAGGAAATCAAAGTATTTTTCTGGTTCAAAAGAAGATTTAAACAAACGATATTTTAAGAGAGAGAGAGAGGGGGGGAGGGGGGAGGGGGGGGGGGGGGGGGGGGGCGGGCGGGTTGCGTGCGTGCGCGCGTGCACATAATACCAGCTCTAAAAAGACATAAAATCTCAATAACGTATTCTGTAAAATGACAGCCACTTTTGTTCTAAAAAGTCGAACAGTCTGAACCGTATGATTGTTTCATGAAATAGTTTTAAAACACAAGTGTTGGTTGGGGTTTTTCGATCATCATCATCATCGTCATCGTCCTCCCCCTCCTCCTCCTCCTCCTCAACACCAATCATCATTAAAGAACCACCAGATCACAGGTTTCACGTGTTTTCCCTCTTATAGCTGGTAAGAAATCTTGTTTTGACCAGGTTTTTTAACTCCCTTACAAATGCCCCAAAATTCAAAGCGAAACATCATTTTAAAGAGCAGTGTGTCTTTAAAGACCCAGTGACGCACCACGATTAAGTCCCTTGGCTTTTTTCAGAGTTCATGTGACCCACAATCAAATTTCCAAAACTTTAAATTGAGGCTGCTCTTTAAATTGATGTTTCGGTTTGAATTTGGGGCCATTTATATGGGAGTCAGACTTGGTCAAAACAAGATTCCTTTCCGGTTATAAGAGGGAAAACACGTGAAACCCGTGATTTTGACACCTGATCTGGTGGATCTTTAATGCTTGCCCAACAATAAGCAACTCACGGTTGATGTAAGCCTCCCAGGTGTACCGCCGCCCCCCATGGTAAATGCCGTCCCGTTTCCGACACTCCACCGCCCGGTAGTCGTCCTGCCCCCCCGGACAGTCCTGTCCACCCACACCGGACACATCAAACAGGGAATACAGTGAAACCTCCCTTGTAAGACCTTCATTAAAATCATCATCCAAAATGTCACATTACATACATCTGTATCTTTACAAAATCGGGACTTTCTTGGTGTTGCACTGCCTCCGGGCATTGCCTCCAGGATCGTTCCCACCATCTTTATATCCACTAATGTCCCATAAGTGTCTGTTTCAGACCGGAGGACGTTAAACGGATTTTTCATTCATCCAAAATGAGGTCTTATAAGGGAGTTAATTTTAATACTTTCAAAGAAGGGCAATGTCTCAGAGAAGTAGGTCTTATGTGGGAGGGAGTCTTATAATGGGAGGTCTTATAAGGGAGGTTCCACTGTATTGCATGACAAAAAACCCCATGTTGATTATTTTATTAAAAGAAATTGGGAGTGGGTGGGTGAGGAGGAGACGCACAAAAAATCTTTTTTTTCAGAAAATTTGAACACAATGCCTGTAACGACAATTATTAGGTTTTCGTCACACTACTAACAGATAACTTTTTATTTTATTTTTATTAAAATACTTACATCTGTATCATTAAAAATTAGGGACTTTCCTGGAGTTGCACTGCCTCCGGGCATTGCCTCCAGGATCGTTCCCACCATGTTTATAATCTACTAATGTCCCATATGTGTCTGTTTCAGACCGGAGGACGTTGAACGGATTTTTCATTCATTCAAAATGAGGTCTTATAAGGGAGGGATCTTATAAGGGAGGTAATTTTAATGCTTTCAAAGAAGGGCAATGTCTCAGAAAAGTAGGTCTTATGTGGGAGGGAGTCTTATAATGGGAGGTCTTATAAGGGAGGTTCAACTGTAACAACAAATCTTTATTTGAGAAACTTGGCACACATACCTGTAAAGACAATTTTTAGGTTTTTCGTCATACCACTAACAGGGAAGTTTGGGTGATTTTTTGTTTTTTGATAACTCAACTCAAAATACCAGCAGTCAATTTGTAATTTTTACTTTCATTTTATATTTTGTGTGTGTGTGTGTGTGTGTGTGTGTGTGTGTGTGTGTGCGTGTGTGTGTGCGTGTGTGTGTGCGTGTGTGAGTGTATGTGTGTGTGTGTGTGTGTGTGTGTGTGTGTGTGTGAGTGTGTGTGTGTGTGTGTGTGTGTATGTGTGTGTGTGTGTGTG
Organism: Phymorhynchus buccinoides; assembly: GCA_017654935.2. Classification (NCBI taxonomy): domain Eukaryota; kingdom Metazoa; phylum Mollusca; class Gastropoda; order Neogastropoda; family Raphitomidae; genus Phymorhynchus; species Phymorhynchus buccinoides. The sequence goes on from CM065685.1 coordinate 14,434,732, forward strand.
TGTGTGTGTGTGTGTGTGTGTGAGTGTGTGTGTGTGTGTGTGTGTGTGTGTGTGTGTGTGTGTGTGTGTGTGTGTGTGTGTGAGAGTGTGAGTGTGTGTGTATGTGTGTGCGTGTGTGCGTGCGTGCGTGCGTGCGTGCGTGCGTGCGTGCGTGCGTGCGTGCGCGTGCGTGCGTCTGCGTTAAAGTGTATTACCTTAGCGCCACTGTAAACAGCATAAAGACAATATACATAAGGAATGTAGATAAAGGAATGCATAATAAGGTTTGATGAATAACAAATGGACTGACCTGTCGGTTACAGACTTGGTGCTGCTTGTGCTGACCAGTGCACTCTCTGACTCCAGATGACCTGCTCACAAAGTGGACACACATAGTCTTCCTCAACTGCCATAATTATATATGCCACCATTAAAGACCCACCACGTCACGTGTCAAAATAACGGTTTTCACGTGCTTTCCCTCTTACAGGTGGTAAGAAATCTTAAGAACTCTTCCGAGCATAAGAGGGAATGTGACACACCGGCCGGAGCTCAGGGAACACTCTTTCCCCATGGCAACACAGTATGACACACATACTGTGCATTCTTCCTCAACTGCCTAATTATATATGCCACCATTAAATTGATCTATACTTTCTAGGTTATCATCTCTTTGCAGAAAGTTAACAAGGGTCTCAATCAATGCACGTTGACATTTTTTACTCTTCCCCCATGGCAACACAGTGCTATACAAGTGATATTATGACTGGCACATCACTCTGTTGCCATGGGGAAATAGTGAAAAATGTTCACGTGTATTGAGAACCTTAACGATGTTCTGTTTTTGAGAAAGTCTGAATAACTGGACATTTTGCACCAAAGTTTTTTGGGTTTTTTCTGATAAAGAAAAGGGTAATAAAAGAAGAAATTGTTGGAGCCATGGTTGTCTTTCTAATAATTAATATTATATGTTGCTCACCAAACGTTAAGCATCACTTCTTCACAAGGGGCGTTCTTTGATTAGTTTTCGCTTCAAAACTAATGAATCCAACCCACCTGCGTGCGCATCTCGACCCTTCCAACGGAAGTGTCGCCAAGTTTTTTGGGTTTTTTCTGATAAAGAAAAGTAATAAAAGAAGAAATTGTTGCCATGGTTGTCTTTCTAATAATTAATATTATATGTTGCTCACCAAACGTTAAGCATCACTTCTTCACAAGGGGCGTTCTTTGATTAGTTTTCGCTTCAAAACTAATGAATCCAACCCACCTGCGTGCGCATCTCGACCCTTCCAACGGAAGTGTCGCCATCTTAGTCCTTATTTGTGTGCAAACAAAGTGAAAATGTTATCTAAATGTGTAAAGAAAACATCCAGATGTTATAAATACAGTTTAGATTAAGTTTCGAATTGGAACAGCCAAATACGCAGCATCGATCTGGCATTTTTCAAAAAAAGGTAAGGACTAAGATGGCGGTCTCCCATAATATGGCGCTCCTTGTGGCCGGATATGACGACACGTGGGTACCAGCCATACAGTAAACTACATTTGCTACAACTTTCTAACTACTCAAAAACTAGGAATAATGATTTGAAACTACTAACCCAATTCAGCAGAACTAACATTAGAAAGAATTTCTTTAGTAACAGAGTCACTAAATACTGGAATTCTCTTCCAGCACATATTAAATTGGCACCTAACCTTAATCAGTTCAAAAACCTCCTCGATAAAGACCCCAAGAATCAACAATTGAAATGTGTATATGATTAACACATCTAAAAGCGTCCTAGTCATGCCAATCATGAAAAAGAATACAAATAATCAGAAAGGACACATTAAGAGGCCGCGAGGCCTAGTTGTCCTCATTCTCTGACCTGACCTGACCTGACCTAAACACAGTGGCTACGGGTACGTCGTTGCTGCAACACTCAGACCATATTCAGGGATAGTAACTCTTCCTAGTCGAATCTTTCGTCAACAAAAATCATTTGCCTATTTCTTCTTCTTCTTCTGTGGCGGTGACCAACTTCCATATACTGAAGTAATTGTACACACGTTAGGGGGTGACCATAGAGAGAAAAAAGCGGAAGAGGGAAAGAGAGAAAAGAGCACACACATTACATTATCAGTTTTCCAAGAAAGAGCGACACACGTCACCCTATTAGTTTTACTTGGGTTCAGCTTCAATATCTAGGGTAAATTCAGGAGCAGCAAACAAAATAAAGACCTAGTTCGTATATTTAACGCATCTTGGTAAGGAATAGGGTTAGGGATACGGTTATGAACGTGTCAGAGTTAATGTTAGCAGTTTTTGAAGACATTTGCGCACAATTTATGCGTTCCGTGAGTGAGCGCCGTACCCGTAGCCTGGAGAATGTGAGATACGGGCCCGTACCCCGAGCCTCTGCCTAAAAGTAAATGGAATAGAAGTGAATACTTCTGTTTAAGATACATGGCAACACAACAAGCGCAAAAGGACGTTATTTTATTGACAAGACAAAACAAAACACGTCACATTTCAACACATTGTCTTTTCCAAACA
>CM065685.1:14447249-14462249 GCA_017654935.2 Phymorhynchus buccinoides
TAAGAGTTTTTAATCGAATGTCTGTTCATTTAATGGATGCTCTTTAACCCTTTCACCGCCAATGTCGCATTTATGCACCACAATGGTTTAACAATCATGTCACTAAAAGGCATCAAATCAGGGCCTGTTGTCTGAAGACCCTATTTTCTTAATTGTGGGAGGTAAGGATAGGCCTAATGTTAGACATGTCACAGAGGAATTCTCAATATTGCAGATTTTCTTTTTCTCTACCCAGTTTAATGGTATGCTTTGGCTGAAAACTGGCTGGCGGCGAAAGGGTTAAATTAAGTGACAGTGGTAATACGTCATACCGCAGCAGGACCACCACGGCTCTTTGTATTCAAAAAATGTCTGGAGGTTGAATTAAACTCCGTTAAAGTTTATGACTGCTGTTTGTTGTCTTTGTTTGCCAGGAGACCCTGTGCTGTCATATAGACCACCCAGTGTGTGTGTGTGTGTGTGTGTGTGTGTGTGTGTGTGTGTGTGCGTGTGTGTGTGCGTGTGTGCGTGCGTGCGTGTGTGCGTGTGTGCGTGCATGCGTGTGTGTGTGTGTGCGTGTGTGCGTGTGTGCGTGCGTTGTGTGTGTGTGTGTGTGTGTGTGTGTGTGCGTGTGTGTGTGTGTGTGTGTGTGTGTGAAGTCAAAACGTCAAGTCAAAATTGTATTTATTGAGCATAAAGAAATAAGCAGTGCAGCCTTTTCTTTTTACAATCAGTGCTCATGTAATAAAAGTGTGTGTGCGTGCGTGTGTGTGTGTGTGTGTGGTGTGTGTGTGTGTGTGTGTGTGTGTGTGTGTGTGTGTGTGTGTGTGCGTGTGTGTGTGTGTGTGTGTGTGTGTGTGTGTGTGTGTGTGTGTGTGTGTGTGTGTGTGTGTGTGTGTGCGTGCGTGCGTGCGTGCGTGTGTGTGTGTGTGTGTGTGTGTGTGTGTGTGTGTGTGTGTGTGTGTATGTGTGTGTGTGTGTGTGTGTGTGTGTGTGTGTGTGTGTGTGTGTGTGTGTGTGTGTGTGTGTGTGTGTGTGTGTGTGTCTGTGTGTGTGTCTGTGTGTGTGTGTGTGTGTGTGTGTGTGTGTGTGTGCGTGCGTGCGTGTGTGTGTGTGTGTGTGTGTGCGTGTGCGTGCGTGTGCGTGTGTGCGTGTCTGTGTGTGTGTGTGTGCGTGCGTGCGTGTGTGTGTGTGTGTGTGTGTGTGTGTGTGTGTGTGTGTGTGTGTGTGTGTGTGTGTGTGTGTGTGTGTGTGTGTGTGTGTGTGTGTGTGTGTGTGTGTGTGTGTGCGTGTGCGTGCGTGTCTGTGTGTGTGTGTGTGTGTGTGTGTGTGTGCGTGCGTGCGTGCGTATGAATCTGGGTCTCTGGGGACGTTGTGAAGGTGCCCCGCTGAAGACAAAGACACATCGGGGTGTCTATGAGACACTTGTCAGTCTGACAGGAAAACAAAAAAGGGTTTGGGGGGTGCGGTGAGGGGGTGCGGGGGGGGGGGGGGGTAGCAGTGTGGCAGGGGGTGGGAGTGGAGGGGGCGGAAAGGGTGCAGTGTTGACGATCAGTGCCAAAGTTAAAACACACTGCGACACAACAATGCTTAACAATGTGGCTATGACTACGCTATTAAATCAATGGTCAACCTAGCTCGCTAATTTGACCGCCAGGTGGCAACCCAACTCAATAGGGGATTATCTCGTGATATCATTTGTTGGGGGTAGAGAAAGAGAGAGAGGGAGGGACTCTTCTCCCTATATCTCTCAATCTGTCTCTCTGTCTCTGTCTCTGTCTCTGTCTCTGTCTCTCTCTCTCCCTCTCTCTCTCTCTCTCTCTCTCTCTCTCTCTCTCTCTCTCTCTCTCTCTCTCTCTCTCTCTCTCTCTCTCTCTCTTTATCCCCAACTAAGAATATAGAGGATTAGCCCCACGCGAGCGTTATGCCACCTGGCGGCCAAAACAGCCAGCTAAGCCGCTCATTAAAGCTGTTTAGAAGTTTGTTTATTACTTTCATGGCAAGTACTTAAGTCTCTTTATAATTTATTTATTTATTTATTAAGACAACTTTTATAGCGCCTAATCTTTAAGCTCTAAGCGCTTTACAGAAATCACTAAAATGAATAGTAAACACAATGAACAAAAAGTATACATCAAACATTGACCAACACCCCCCTTCCCTGATCCCTCAGTCAATTTCTCAATCACGCCCAAATAATGAATGACATAATCTACAGTACACTTTCGCAACCAACTTGAAACACTCACACTGATGGACACTTAAAGACGCCCAGGCCGCACTATTAACAAATCACACCCACACCCACACTTATAACGATAGAGAGAGAAGAGAACGAGAGAGAGAAAGAGAAAGAGACATACATACAGACAGACAGACAGAGAAAGACAGAGACGGAGACACAGAGAGTCAGACAGAGGGACAGACAGAGAAAGAGAGAAGAGAGAGACACACAAACAGAGAAACATAATAACACAGTGGCTACGGGCATGGCGTTCTTGCAACACTCACACCATGTTCAGGGATAGTAACTCTTCCTAGTCGAATTTTTTGTCAACAAAATGCATTTTTTCTTATTTCGTATATTTAACGCATTTTGGTAAGGAATAGGGTTAGGGATAGGGTTAGGAACATGTCAGAGTTAATGTTAGTAGTTTGTGAAGACATTTGCGCACAATTTATGCGTCCCGTGATTGAGCGCCGTACCCGTAGCCTGGAGAATTTGATATACGGGCCTGTACCCCTAGCCTCTGCCTTATAATAAACAAAAATAGTGAAACGAAACTATGCTTTGAATTGAAGTTAGGTCATTCATTACCTGAGCAGCAAGCACTCCAATGTCTTAGCCAGCACAAGTGGAAACAATGCTTTGATGCCATGTTTATGATAATTTAAAAACACTTGTCTGTGAGCAAAGAAAAACATTGCTGTTAAGAACAAAAGTCTACCCCCTCCCCCTCGCCGCACGAATAACGCTTACGCCAAGAAAACGATTGCGGCAGAATATTACAAGCTCTTGTCTGATTGGTCAATTTTTTTTTTTTTTTAAACAAACTTTAATGGACCAATCAGCAACAAGAAATGTATTCACCCCCTACTAGTTCCGGATAGTTCGCCGCTTGCTCGGTGTTTGGCAAGAACAAAACGCCACGCGAACTATCGGCAAACGAAGGGTGTTTCTTAGACCGTTTTCGCCGATTTGAGCGAGCGCAACGTAGCGTTAGCCCTTGTGAAACGGGCCCCTGGATTGTCTCCAGTTTTAACCTCTCCGGCTCTCAAGAGGCACAGGTGAAATAGAGGTGGTTTCCAATAAGGTGGTGAAAGAAATACTTGAAAAACGTTCTTCAGAAACTTCTGACAAAAATGCTATCAGGAATGTTGAAAGGGTTGTGCAAAAGACAGTGGGATAGGTGGGTGCGCGTGCGCACGCACATATACACACGCGCGCGCGCGCGCGCGCACACACATACAGAGAGTGAGAGAGAGAGAGAGAGAGAGAGAGAGAGAGAGAGAGAGAGAGAGAGAGAGAGAGAGAGAGAGAGAGAGACAGAGAGAGAGAGAGAGAGAGAGAGAGAGAGAGACAGAGAGAGAGAGAGAGAGAGAGAGAGACAGAGACAGAGATATACAGACAGAGAAAGAGAGAGAGAGAGAGAGTAAACCCGGCAGTATGCGAGTGTATGCCAGGCCCCCTTTCATGCACACACATACATACGCATGCACGCACGCACTCACGCGCACTCTCTCTCTCTCTCTCTCTCTCTCTCTCTCTCTCTCTCTCTCTCTCTCTCTCTCTCTCTCTCACACACACACACACACACACACACACACACACACACACACACACACACACACACACACACACACACACACACACACACAGCATACACGAGTATGCACGAAAATAAACTAGTAGGCCTAATATAACACGATTTCCCTTTCTTTACTATCTTTGAAGTAGTATCCCGGCACGCCTGTTTCAAGCATAAACGTCAATTCTTTGGGGATACATCATGAGTTTTATGCCTGTAAACACGATCTGAAATTCCAGAACATTCTTGTCCCAAAACGGAATAAACATGAGAGGGTTTTTGGCTAGCGTCCGCGTCTGGCATAGCCTTATATTAATTAGTATCTTCTGGCTACTCACCAAAGATGTTGAACCTTTTGGATAGGATCCATCATCATCATCGTCGTCGTCGTCGTCGTCATCATCATCACCATCATCGTCGTTCTCATCATCATCATCATTATCATCATCATCGTCGTCGTCATCATCATCATCATCATCAGCACCATCATCATCATCAGCAGCAGCAGCATCATCATCATCACGACCACTATCATTGAACGTTTTGAATAAGATCCATCATCATCATCGTCATCATCGTCGTCGTCGTCTTCGTCGTCGTCGTCGTCATCATCATCATCATCACCATCATCGTTGTCTTCATCGCCGTCGTCGTCATCATCATCATCGTCGCCGTCGTCATCATCATCATCACCACCATCATCATCATCATCATCATTATTACTTAAGGGAAAACACTAACTCCCCCAAAGACTGTATAGGGAAAGACAAGCATTCGGTCTCTTTTCCCTATATGAGTAATGAGGACAGAAACACTGGTTATGTCCCTTTTAAGCGTGACACATTTACACGTCGATAGGCCAGTTGAATTCTCCGTTCAAATTCCAGTCTGAGTGTTTGGATAGCCGCCGCTGTGAATGGTGTATAACTGTTTTTATTTTATTTTTAAAGACAAGAGATTGAGCCAATAAAGCCGGTGCTACATGGTGTTTAAATTCGTATTAGGATGCGATGCGATTGTGTCACGTGAGTCATGATTCACGTGAAATACTTCCGTCTGAAAATAATTCTGCCATTTTCACTCACTATACTCAAGTAGACCCGATACATGAATTCCACGTGAATCATGACTCACATCGTCAAAATCGTATCGCATTCGGATGCGACTCGTATGTCGTGTGGCAGGCCCTTAAGTCCGAAAGACAGTAGGTGACAGAAAGCAGAGGGAAAAGACGACGAGGCAAAGAGAGGGACAGGTTAGGGTCAGATTAGAGGAAGCTACATGCACAGAACTTCCAGAAGGTGGGAGAACTATTTATAAAAAATAAAAATAAAAACCGGTATCCCCACGGAGAGAGACTCGTGGAGACTCATCCAGCTCCCCGAATGGAGGCACGAGGCATTCACTCACTATCGGGACCTGTCCTTTAAAACGTATATAAAAAATATAGGAAAGTAATCAAAAGATAACGATCAAACGACTACAATTGAGTGTAACGAAAACTTGCAAGAGTAATGACAGGTCCTGAAGTTTTGATACGGTTTTTTTTTTATCGTCATTGTTTTCTTCTTTTTTTTTAAAAAAAGAACCCCAATAATCCAATCGCTCAAGTGTGACTTTTTGGTCATCAAAATAACAATATCTCGCTTCTCTTTACTTTTCTTGTCATAAAAAGCAAACATTCTGAACATGAAAATGTCGCTCCATTCGGTTGTTTTATGCATTTTGATGGAATAGGGGAAGACGGGGTAAATAGCGCATGGGCGGGTAAGAAGCCCACCCCAATTATCTCATGAAATAAAGAAAATTTCAGTCAAATTTGCCCATGAGACGAATGCTAGACATTAACGCTCGTCTCATGGGCAAAATGAGACTGAAATTTGCTTCATTTCATGACATAATTGGGGGGGGCTTCTTACCCGCCCATGCGCTTTTTACCCCGTCTTCCCCTATCACAAACGTTCCTTGAGGTAAGCCAATCAAAGTATTCTCGGACCTCGGTTTTGTTTAATTATTGAAATGTGAAGATGAAATGTTAATTGAACTAAACAAGGATAACACTAATGGCTGTATAAACATACAGCTATTAGTGTCTTTGATAATTTTGTATGTTTAAGATAATATCCTTAGCAAATTGTGAGCAGTATATGTTGTCGGAAAGGTCGCTTTGTTTCCACTTTTTCCCCCAAGTGCTTTCATAACTCAGGGGTGGGTGGGGGGGTGGGTGGGAGTAATGTATTATCTGTTGATCGGGAAGTTATTGTAAGACACCTGTTTGACGTGGCTGGAACTAGGAGCTGCTCAATAGGGTAGTAACAGGACAACACAGCTGTTTAACAGGGTATCTGCACAATAGGGCAGTAACAGGACAACACAGCTGTTTAACAGGGTGTCTGCACAATAGGGCAGTAACAGGACAACACAGCTGTTTAACAGGGTGTCTGCACAACAGGGCAGTAACAGGACAACACAGCTGTTTAACAGTCTAACAGGGCAGTAACAGGACAACACAGCTGTTTAACAGGGTGTCTGCACAATAGGGCAGTAACAGGACAACACAGCTGTTTAACAGGGTGTCTGCACAATAGGGCAGTAACAGGACAACACAGCTGTTTAACAAGGTGTCTGCACAACAGGGCAGTAACAGGACAACACAGCTGTTTAACAGGGTGTCTGCACAATAGGGCAGTAACAGGACAACACAGCTGTTTAACAGGGTGTCTGCACAATAGGGCAGTAACAGGACAACACAGCTGTTTAACAGGGTGTCTGCACAATAGGGCAGTAACAGGACAACACAGCTGTTTAACAGGGTGTCTGCACAATAGGGCAGTAACAGGACAACACAGCTGTTTAACAAGGTGTCTGCACAACAGGGCAGTAACAGGACAACACAGCTGTTTTTAACAGGGTGTCTGCACAATAGGGCAGTAACAGGACAACACAGCTGTTTAACAGGGTGTCTGCACAACAAGGAAGTAACAGGACAACACAACTGTTTAGCAGGGCGTCTGCACAATAGGGCAGTAACAGGACAACACAGCTGTTTAACAGGGTGTCTGCACAATAGGGCAGTAACAGGACAACACAGCTGTTTAACAGGGTGTCTGCACAATAGGGCAGTAACAGGACAACACAGCTGTTTAACAGGGTGTCTGCACAATAGGGCAGTCATAGGGCAACGCACCTGTTTAACATAATGTCTGTTAGCATTGTTGTAATTGTGTCTTTTGATGGATGAGGCTAGTTGTTTACCAAATTACCTGACCAACCAAACAGAACAACAAGGGCGACCAAAATGGAAACAAGACAGGAAGGGCAAAGCCAGCGGACTATGATGACTGAGGCGAAGTCCGCCGTTGTAAATCTCCCTGTCTTCCTTTGTGGGAGCAATGACGGTTGCTTGACGAGGGATTTGCCGGTTACGCCACAAGACAAAAGGCTTCTGTCGTGGATGGCGGACACTCTAATGCACCTGTAAGCTGTTCACGCCTGTCCGAATCACATCTCTTAGAAAAGCCGTTTGTTCGAATCGAAAGGGGCAGTATGCAAGATATTAAGATAATTATAGCATTAGAAAGGGGCAGTTTCAAACATAATATAGCATTAGAAAGGGGCAGTATCAAACATGATATAGCATTAGAAAGGGGCAATATCCAACTAACATAGCATTAGAAAAGGGCAGTGTCCAACTAACATAGCATTAGAAAGGGGCAGTGTCCAACTAACATAGCATTAGAAAGGGGCAGTATCCAACTAACACAGCATTTGAAAAGGGCAGTGTCCAACTAACATAGCATTAGAAAGGGGCATTGTCCAGAATAGCATAGCATTAGAAAGGGGCAGTATCAAACATAATATAGCATTAGAAAGAGACATTGTCCAATCTAACATAGCATGAGAAAGAGACATTGTCCTGTCTAACATAGCATGAGAAAGAGACATTGTCCAATCTAACATAGCATGAGAAAGAGACATTGTCCAATCTAACATAGCATGAGAAAGAGACATTGTCCTGTCTAACATAGCATGAGAAAGAGATATTGTCCAATCTAACATAGCATGAGAGACAGACATTGTCCAATCTAACATAGCATGAGAAAGGGACATTGTCCAATCTAACATAGCATGAGAAAGAGACATTGTCCAATCTAACATAGCATGAGAAAGAGACATTGTCCAATCTAACATAGCATGAGAAAGAGACATTGTCCAATCTAACATAGCATGAGCATGCAAGGCATTAAATAGGGACAGCGTTTCTAACGTAAAATAGCAAATGGGACAGTGTTCAACTTAACACAGCATGGGACAGTGAACAACGTATTGTACATTAGAAAGAGGCGGTGTCCTGAGTAACTTCTTCTTCCTCCTCCTTCCTCTTCTCTTCTTCTTCTTCTTCTTCTTCTTCTTCTTCTTCTTCTTCTTCTTCTTCTTCTTTTTTCTTCTTTTTCGTTCCTGGGAATATGCGTCAGACGGTTGTGTTGGTGGCAATGATGAACTGGGCTGTGGTGGACAGTTGTTGTCCCCCCCCCCCCCCCCCCCCCCCCCCCCAGCTTCTCTTCGATTGTGGCACCCTCGGGCCAGAACTGGACCCTGGCTTCCTAGTGTCCAGAGTAACGACGTTAGAAAGGGGCAGTGTCCGACGACGAAAATGGTGTTTTACGTCCTCTTGGTCTGAATCAGACACATATGGGACATTTGTAAATACAAATATGGTGGGAACAATACTGGAGGCAATGCCCGGAGGCAGTACGAAACCAGTAAAGTCCCGATTTTTAAAATTATTAATACAGATAGGTGTAGCGGTAACCACGCCTCGGTTAAACCTCATCGGCTGTGGTACCGCCACAAGAATGCGATAAGGGGCAGTGTCCAGCGTAACATAACACCGAAATGGTGCGTTTCGGGGGACAATAAAACAAGCACAGTTTTATTAAAATAATTAAAAGTATATTATTGTTTCATTAATTGCTTGTTTGTTTGTTTTCAGCTTTGATGAATGGAAAACATGTATAATGGGAATTGTTCGGAAATAATTAAGGGTAGTAATTAATTTCATGGTGTGTGGGAGTGATCTTGCCTAATTCAATCGGTCAAACAGGGGAAGCAACTCTACCATTAGGTACATCCCCAGCTCTTACCTCGTGTGTTTGAACAGACATCACAGCACTTAGAACACTGTGCGTCATTCTAAAATGTATGTCATATATATTTTTACGTCACAGTTTGCCAAATTTATCAGTTTGTGGCAACTGGTCACCCCTAATGTTTCTATAAAAAAAAATGTGTGCAAGTCGCTGACGTCCTACGGTTTCAAGCTTCGACGCCATTGTTGCTATGGTCTTTGACCGAGTAATGGAGGTAAGCAACCCTAATTTTCACGAAGTGCTCTCCCCTAGTGTTTTTCTCTCTCCGAAAATCGTCTATGCATATAATAGACGGGCGTATTATAAACTAGCATGGCCTTCGGTTTCAATTGTAAAGTACTCTCGTGTATAAATAATATATAGAACAAGGTCACGATGGCGATAATTTATGCGCGGATGCCTTCTTCTCATGGTGACACACCACCACACAAAATATGAAGCGATTCGGTCAAGCGGTTCGGGAGATATCCTTGGGACAGACAGTGGGGAAAAAAAAAAAAAAAAAAAACAAAAACAAAAACACAAAGAAACATACACGAACGAAAACATACTCCTTTGCGATCGTAGATCGGCAAAGGACAATCAGTATATTATCAGAATGAATGAGGTCCCCGTGTTGTGTAAGCAGGCTTGAAGACAGTGAAGACAGAGAAATGTGTTCAGTGTCACTGGTTGCAAAGACAGCTACTACCACCCTGTCTTCTGGGGGCTTAACTTAGCCAAGAACACGTTCCCCTTTCAGACGGCCTTTCATCTTCAAAGTTACGTGGACACAGACATGATCTCATCTGTCCTGAGTTTGTCCGGTCTGTATTAAGAACTTTAGGACATCGTGAAGATAATATAATGTCGTCGTCAGAAGCTGTCGTCAGAGTTGGCTTCCTGCGTTAGATTTTGTTGGGAGGAAGCGTACATGCAGAGGCTATTAACTTATTAAAGGGACACCCTGCTGGGTGAGTTTTTGCAAGAAACACGCCGAGATCACCAGGAAAACATCCTTTACAGAGATTGCATCACTCACTTTGCTCTGGTTTCCCACAAATCAAACCGTCAAATCGGCGATTGCTCCTTGGCGGAGGTGCTGGGAGTGAAATTCTTTCAGTGAAAGAGAAGGCATGTTTGGCTTCTCTCTCCGGCATCTCCGCCAAGGAGGAATTGCCGTTTTGACGGCTTGATTTCTATGAAACCAGAGCAAAGTGAGTGTTCCGACCCTTGAAAAGGCTGTCTTTCTTGTGATCTCGACGTGTTTCTTGCAAAAACTCATCCGTCAGGGTCCACCTTTAAGGCCAAAAGTATACTATTTGTAGTTTGGGGGTTGTCCTTAAATAAGAGACAATTCTGGTATTTTATTTTTTATTAAGCACGGGTCTTATGGCAGGGGGTGGGGTGGATAATAGAGTATACACTATTAGTCATACACAACTTCAAAGTCCGGGCCTTCAAATCAAAAGACAAAAAAAACGTTTGGTGAATCTTTATTCCTCCATCATAATACTGAACCTGTACACACATTATCAATACTTACGATACCTGTACCCATTAATAGTTATAGCATTGTGAAAAGTGCATTTGAATGTCGGATAACATGTTTCCCCATTTGATGTTATACTTTGTTGTTCACGATGTTATGTATGTATGTATGTATGTATGTATGTATGTATGTATGTATGTATGTATGTATGTATGTATGTATGTATGTATGTATGTATGGATGGATGGATGGATGGATGTATGGATGGATGTATGGATGGATGTATGTATGTATGTATGTATGTATGTATGTATGTATGTATGTGTGCATGCATGCATGTGTGTATGTATGTACATGTACATGTACATGTATGTATGTCTTCTTCTTCTTCTTGTATCGCTCAGACAGTTGTCCTGTCATATGAGCGTAGATGTCATGTGCCGTTATATGCCTAACTATGTATGTAAGTAGGCCCAGCATGTCCGACTTCGGCTGAAGAAATGTTGTGTATAGAAAAAAGGCAGGAGAATGGACCAGTGAGACAGAAAGATAGCAGATGACAGTAAGCAAAGGGAAAAGGCAGAGTCAAAGAGAATGACAGATGTAGAGGAAGTTACAAGCATGAACTTCCAGAATGTGGGGGAACTGGATGTACAAAGACGATGTATCCCCACTGGGGAATGTATGTACATGTATGTATGTATGTATGTATGTATTCTTCTTATGTTATGCTGTAGCATGTGTGTCCTGTATGTATGTATGATGTATGTATGTATGTATCTATGCGTCATGTATGTATGTATGTATGCCTAACTATGTATGTATGTATGCCCAGCATGTATGTATGTATGTATGTAAGAATGTATGTATGTAAATATGTATCATGTAAAAATGGCAGGAGAATGTATGTATGTATGTATGTATGAAAGATGTAGTAGCATGATGACATGTATGCAATGTATGAAAAGGCAGAGTCAAAGAGAATGACAGTATTAGAGGATGTTACATGTATGTAGTATGTATGTATGTATCCAGAAGTATGTATGGAACTATTTATACAAAGATGCATGTATGTATGTATGTATGTATGTATGTATGTATGTATGTATGTATGTATGTATGTATGTATGCATGTATGCATGTATGTATGTATGTATGTATGTATGTATGTATGTATGTATGTATGTATGTATGTATGTATGTATGTATGTATGTATGTATGTATGTATGTATGTATGTATGTATGTATGTATGTATGTATGTATGTATGTATGTATGTATGTATGTATGTATGTATGTATGTATGTATGTATGTATGTATGTATGCATGTATGCATGTATGCATGTATGTATGTATGTATGTATGTATGTATGTATGTATGTATGTATGTATGTATGTATGTATGTATGTATGTATGTATGTATGTATGTATGTATGTATGTATGTATGTATGTATGTATGTATGTATGTATGTATGTATGTATGTATGTATGTATGTATGTATGTATGTATGTATGTATGTATCTATGTATGTATGTATGCATGTATGTATGTATGTATGTATGCATGTGTATAAGTGTGTGTTAGTTTCATGTTGTTGTTGTTTATTGTTGTTTTCTTTGGTTTACATGTGCATGGAAAACGAATAAAAATGTTTATTATTTTAAAAACCCAAACGACCAACAAAGAAAGAATAAAACAAAGAGCAATAATATGTTTTAAAAATTCAAAGGTTGTATGAATGCCATTTATCCTAAATAAACACAAAATGGACCGCTATACTATTGTCGTAAACCCGACCCCACACGGCATGTAAAATCGTATGGGGATACGATGCGAATGTGTCACGTGAGTGATGATTCACGTGAAATACTTCCGACTAATAAAACACAAACATTCTGCCATTTTCGCTCACTATACTCAAGTGGAACCAATACATGATTTTCACGTGAATCATGACTCACATCGTCAAAATCGCATCGCATTCAGATACGATTCGTGTGTCGTGTGGCTGGCCCTTAAAAGTACAAGATTTAAAGACCTACAATGAATAGAGAGAGAGAGAGAGAGAGAGAGAGAGAGAGAGAGAGAGAGAGAGAGAGAGAGAGAGAGAGAGAGAGAGAGAGAGAGAGAGAGAGAGAGAGAGAGAGAGAGAGAGAGAGAGAGAGAGAGAGAGAGAGAGAGAGAGAGAGAGAGAGAGAGAGAGAGAGAGAGAGAGAGAGAGAGAGAGAGAGAGAGAGAGAGAGAGAGAGAGAGAGAGAGAGAGAGAGAGAGAGAGAGAGAGAGAGAGAGAGACAGAGAGGGAGAGATAGACAGAGAGAGCGAGATACAGAGATAAAGAGGGGGTAGGGGGGGGGGGGACAATCTGTGCATTCCAACCTTGGGACAGAGTGGGTTACTTGTCTTCTTTCTCTGGTTATTCCTGTTTGACGACCTTTTTTACTGCTGTCTTTTCTGCCTGTTGTCATTCCCCCCTGTCTTTTATGGATTACATCCTGGTACCTAAAATACTTTGCAAGGCTCTCTGTCTCTCTCTCTATCTCTGTGTCTCTCTATCTCTGTCTCTCTCTCTGTCTCTCTCTGTCTCTGTCTCTCTCTCTCTCTCTCTCTCTGTGTGTCTGTCTCTCCCCTCCCCCCTCTCTCTCTCTCTCTCTCTCTCTCTCTCTCTCTCTCTCTCTCTCTCTCTCTCTCTCTCTCTCTCTCTCTCTCTCTCTCTCTCTCTCTCTCTCTCTCTCTCTCTCTCTCTCTCTCTCTCTCTCTCTCTCTCTCATTTAATACAGTGTATTACCCGCCAGGTATTTTGGACATGGCGTGGTCATACACGTTAACATTATTCACAAAATATCTCTATGTCCCCATGGTAGCAACACAGTGTTAGGCCACTCATAATATCACTTATAATTCTCTAGTACATTGGAACCTCCCTTATAAGACCTCCCATTATAAGACTCCCTCCCATATAAGACCTACTTCTCTGAGACATTGCCCTTCTTTGTAAGTATTAAAAGTACCTCCCTTATAAGACCTCATTTTGGATGATTTTTGGAGGTCTCAATAGGGAGATTCCACTGCACTGCGTAATTTTCATCCTAGGAACGCACACCAAATGTGTGTTTATTTTACTTTCTATACGTCGCGCGCGCGCGCACGAGTGTGTGTGTGTGTGTCTGTATGTGTGTGTGTGTGAGTGTGTGTGTGTGTGTGTGCGTGCTTGTGTGCAATGCGTAATTTTCATCCTAGGAACGCACACCAAATGTGTGTTTATTTTACTTTCTATACGTCGCGCGCGCGCGCACGAGTGTGTGTGTCTGTATGTGCGTGTCTGCGAGTGTGTGTGTGTGTGTGTGTATGTGTGTGTGTGTGTGTGTGTGTGCGTGCTTGTGTGCAATGCGTAATTTTCATCCTAGGAACGCACACCAAATGTGTGTTTATTTTACTTTCTATACGTCGCGCGCGCGCGCACGAGTGTGTGTGTCTGTATGTGCGTGTCTGCGAGTGTGTATATGTGTGTGTGTGTGTGTGCGTGCTTGTGTGCAATGCGTAATTTTCATCCTAGGAACGCACACCAAATGTGTGTTTATTTTACTTTCTATACGTCGCGCGCGCGCGCACGAGTGTGTGTGTCTGTATGTGCGTGTCTGCGAGTGTGTATGTGTGTGTGTGTGTGTGTGTGTGTGTGTGTGTGTGTGTGCTTGTGTGAGCCTGCGTCTTTCTAATTCTCTAATTGTTTATTTTACTCGCTTCTGTAGCTTACATCATTATGTGTGATCTTGTACGCATCATATCCGTTTATCACACCCCCTGATACTTGAGCTAACCCAAGCCGTTTTCTTTTCATCCCATTCCCCTAAACACAACCCTACTACATCATTTCCTGTGGCCACACACGTACAGTACAACCACTTCAGGTTATCACCCCTTTGACGCCCAGCGTCTCCGATTGGCTAGAAACCCGTAACGACGTCACACATCCACGGACCAATGAAAAAGACGAGTCTGCTTATTGTCAAAAAACGCGGCACTGGAGGTTGCTTAAGTTTAACGTTGCGTGGCGTTTTGGGGGAGAATACCAGGAATCACGATATATACATTTCCGGACTTTTCACGATGTTGTTATTAGCCT
Source organism: Phymorhynchus buccinoides (assembly GCA_017654935.2). Lineage (NCBI taxonomy): Eukaryota > Metazoa > Mollusca > Gastropoda > Neogastropoda > Raphitomidae > Phymorhynchus > Phymorhynchus buccinoides. The sequence goes on from CM065685.1 coordinate 14,461,783, forward strand.
TTAAGAGCAATCTCTTTGAGCAAACTATTTATTTTTGCGTTCATTTGTCATAGCCTCACGGAGGCCCTTCCACACTTGCCCAACTGAGCACCAACACAAAAAAATGAAAAGAAAGTTGAAAGTCTCAGATCAGCGTAGTTCACTTTGGTGGGAAATTTACAACCCGTTTCAATCATCTAAACCGGATAGCTAGTCTCATAAAGCCATAAAATACGCCACCAGACTGTCCAATTTACTCGAAATAAACAAGTTGTGAATGTCATTTATATCGTGCAGAATGCACAGTAACAGTGCAGCAGAATGACGTTTACAGCTTTTGTTGTTGTTGTTGTTGTTGTTGTTGTTGTTGTTCGACCAAATGGGATATAAGATGAAATATCACAACAAGGCGCTTTGATCGAGCAGTGCGTTACGCCTTCGCAACTTTTCCTTATATAATTATCATGGTGGAGGAAACGACTCCAAAG
>CM065685.1:14467249-14474749 GCA_017654935.2 Phymorhynchus buccinoides
TCTTTCATGTTGTGGATACCGGTAGAACACATAACAATAGAAATAAATATGACATAAATAGAAATTTGATATTTTGGGGGGTTGTTGACTATTTCGGATTTTTGCTATAAAAAAAAACATTCTGAGCGACTTATGTAGTTTTTCCCCATGCACCATCACATATTATGCATCATCATGAATGTCTCGAATGTGGGTTGTGCAGGTTGTTGAAACATTTCTCCCTCAAGGACAAGACATGTCAGGTTCTTGGCTATTATGTCTAGCTTGTAGTTTTATTCTTTTGCAAGTGCTTCCCACCTGAGAAGGTAGGGTCACGAAAGAGAAAACGAAAGAAGAATTCCTATGGGAGAGAAAGTCTGTCTCTTTCTGTCTGTCTCTATGTCTCTTTCTGTCTGTCTCTCTATTACTCTGTGTGTGTGTGTGTGTGTGTGTGTGTGTGTGTGTGTGTGTGTGTGTGTGTGTGTGTGTGTGTGTGTGTGTGTGTGTGTGTGTGTGTGTGTGAACATAGGCTATCATGTTTATGTGTGTGTATGTATGTGTGTGTGTCAACATATACATATGTGTGTGTGTGTGCGTGCGCGCGCGCGCATGAGTGTTTGTCAACGACTACGTGTGTATATATGTATATGTGTGAGTGAGTGAGTGAGTGAGTGAGTGTGTGTGTGTGTGTGTGTGTGTGTGTGTGTGTGTGTGTGTGTGTGTGTGTGTGTGTGTGTGCGTGCGTGCGTGTGCGTGTGCGTGCGCGTGTGCGTGCGTGCGCGCGTGCGTGTGCGTGAGTGAGTGAGTAAGTGAATGTATATGTGTGTGTGCGTGCGTGCATGTGTGCGCGCGCGCGTGTGTGTATGAAAAACAATATTCCTCATAAAAGCTAACATTTTGTGAAGAACATTTAGTTAGATAAAACAAGCATACTCGGGACAGCAGTTACCGTGGACGCTGGAAAAAATAATTACATAATTCACAACAGACGGATCAGTCTTGATGGTTATTAATATCTTTATAATTTGCTCTTCTGTTCTGCATTATATGTTAACAAGCGACTAAATAACAATATTAGGCCTAATTATTTGGCAACTTCTATGTATTCGCGCGCCATAATTATTATATTTTTTATTTAACAAAATGACATCTAAGAAAACACGAGAGACGTAAAATGAAACATAAAACAATGCCATTTTGGGGCAAGGCACGAGTTTGTTTGGAACATTGTAAACCTGTACAGTCTTGTTCGATCATATTCTTCTTCTTCTTCTTCTTCTTCTGCGTTCCCAGGCCATATGGCCATAATGGGTAAGGTACTTACGTACGGTGTCCGGTTTTCAGTTTTAACTGGTCTCCACGCTGCGTACAACCAACACATTCCGATTTCGGAGGAGCTCAAAGGAGAAAAAATACCTGGAAGTTTTTAAAATAAAAAGTAGGAGAATGGGCCAATAAGTCAGAAAGATAGTAGATGACAGAAAGCAAAGGGAAAAGGCAGACTCAAAGAGAGTGGTAGATTAGAGGAAGTTACAAGAACATAACTTCCAGAAGGTGGGGAAACTATTTTTACGAAAGACCCCCCACTCCCCACTATTCCCACGGGGGGAGACTCGTGGAGGGGGCGGGGTCGTCCAGCTCCCCGTATGGAGGCACGAGACATCCACACACTACTGCCCCAAGTGTTCATATCATACGCCTGACCGGGAACGTCTACACCTTGCTAAATCCTTGCGTATATTGATATAATATAGCCCTCGAGACAAAAACAAATGTTGGCTTAGCTTACACAATTCTAGGCCTGGTAATAATTATAAAGACGAAATTTTGAATGTAAAAACTAATCTCTAAAGGCCCTGCAACACTGCATACGATTCGCTGTCAATGCGATGCGATTGTGACGACGCGAGTCATTATCCACGTCTAAACATAATTCTGCTACTTTCGCTCTATATACTCAAGGAGACGCAAGACTTGGTTCTAATGTTTGTAAATAGTGTTGCTCTCTCTCTCTCTCTCTCTCTCTCTCTCTCTCTCTCTCTCTCTATCTCTCATCTCTCTCTCTGTCTCTCTCTCTCTCTCTCTCTCTCTCTCTCTCTCTCTCCTCTCTCTCTCTCTCTCTCTCTCTCTCTCTCCCCCGTCTCCTGGTGTGTGTGTGTGTGTGTGTGTTCTCCTGTGTGTGTGTGTGTGTGTGTGTGTGTGTGATTGTGTGTGTGTGTGTGTGCATGTGTGTGTGTGTGTGTGTGTGTGTGTGTGTGTGTGTGTGTGTGTGTGTGTGTGTGTGTGTGTGTGTGTGTGTGTGATACTACTTGTGTGTGTGTGTGTGTGTGTGTGTGTGTGTGTGTGTGTGTGTGTGTGTGTGTGTGTGTGTGTGTGTGTGTGTGTGTGTGTGTGTGTGTGTGTGTGTGTGGTGTGTGTGTGTGTGTGTGTGTGTGTGTGTGTGTGTGTGTGTGTGTGTGTGTGTGTGTGTGTTGTGTGTGTGTGTGTGTGTGTGTGTGTGTGTGTGCGTGCGCGCGCGTATATTATGTTGTTTACAATAATTGTTCATGTTTTATCTTTTTGTGTGGCTGTATTCGACAATGAGAGATGGAGCATTGAGAGATGGTGGGGGTGGGGGGTGACGGTGAGGGATAGGAACGTTTGTTCATAATATGTATTTAATATAATACCCTTTAGTTAAAAATTGTAAAGCGCTTAGAGCTTTGATATAGAAATGTACATAATAAATGAATACATGAATTTCACGTGAATCATAGACTCGCATCGTCATAATCGCATCGCATTGGCAACGAACCGCATGATTGTAGTGTAGCAGGCTCTTTAGAAGAAGCGGAAGGTATGTTTGGTATGCTGCAGCGTGACTGGAATTCGATGGAAGAGAGTTCCAATTCTCCCACCTATATTATTGGGGAGGTCCTTTGTTCCTAGACAAAGTGATAGAGCAATTTGTACCGCTTTTGTCATGTGAGACTTGAATGTCAGAGGGGTCATCCATCAATCTTCAGATTAAATTTGACTCCAAGAGATTTAGATCTCATAAAATAAAAATGACAAAGAAAGAGATAACGTGAGAGTGTGTGTAAGTGAGAATGAAAGAGAGAAGTCTGAAGTCTGAAGTTTTTATTGATTAGGCCTCTCTGCCCGTATCAATACTTTTTATCATATCTTTACTGTATTGGTTTGTATTCAAAAACAGTTATCTAATCATTCAAAACTATATGTTGAATGAAAGCGAGAGAGAGAGAGAGAGAGAGAGAGAGAGAGAGAGAGAGAGAGAGAGAGAGAGAGAGAGAGAGAGAGAGAGAGAGAGAGAGAGAGAGAGAGAGAGAGAGAGAGTGTGTGTTATAAATTTGAACACAGTGGCTACGGGTACGGCGTTGTTGCAACACTCATACCATGTTCAGTAGAATTTTTTCGTCAACAAATGTATTTTCTTATTTCGTATATTTAGCGCATCTTGGTAAAGAATAGGGTTAGGGATACGGTTAGGAACGTGTCAGAGTTTATATTAGTAGTTTTTAAAAAAGATCTTTGCGCACAATTTATGCGTCCCGTGATTGAGCGCCGTACCCATGGCCTGGATCGAGTGTCTCTAGACATGGTCGCTGCGCACATAACTGTTACGCCAAAAGGGGTCTAAGAAACACTTTAGAATATTACAAGCTCTTGTCTGATTGGTCCAAAAACAGTATTATTTTAACCAAACTTTAATGGACCAATCGACAACAAGAAATGTTTTCACCCCATGCAAGTCACGTGATAGTTCGCCAAGAGATACTTTGGGAGTAGCCACAAAACGTTTGCGGCAAACGTCGGCAAAAGATGTGTTTCTTAGCACCATTTTTGCCGATTTGCGCCCACGCTACGTAACGTTAGCCCTTGTGACCCCCCCTGAGAATGTGAAATACGGGCCCGTACCCCAAGCCTCTGCCAAAGTTGAAAAAGAAACATTCATCAAACGCATGTGTGTTGTGAGCCTGTGTGGGTGGGTGCGTGCGTGCGTGCGTGCGTGCTTTGCCATCTTTAGTTCCAATCAGTGGAACACACGCGAAACTCGGGTGGACTTAACCGAACACGAACGTTAGCACCCCGCGCTGAAAAGAAGCGCAGCGACCACATTATCCCGAGGGTAAAAGGCCCCCTAATTCCGGCCTAGTGTATCTCACACCCCTGACATGATTCACCCCCGGATGCGAACCGATTAAAATCTCACCCCCACACCCCACACCTCAGCACCAGTAGGGCGGTTTCAAATCACCAATCATGATATTACATACACGTCAACCCCCCAAAAAAACACCCAGAATGGACAGAAGTTGGGGGGAAATTTGAGAAATGTGTCAAGAATAACCGAGGGCGAACAAGAATGATGGCTCTACTACCAGTCTTCTGAGGGACTTTGTGGGCTAAGACTGAAAGCGGTGCCACGCGTCACTATTCGCCTACGCGCGCGTTTCGCCTACGCGAGTTTCGCCTATGCATGTTTCATCGACAAACTGATAAGAGTAAGTCTCGTTTCGTCTAACTTGGAAAGAGAATTCGTGTAAACCTTTTGTCTAGAAGTATATAGTCCTTTAGACACCAAAAGTGTGTGTGTGTGTGTGTGTGTGTGTGTGTGTGTGTGTGTGTGTGTGTGTGTGTGTGTGTGTGTGTGTGTGTGTGTGTGTGTGTGTGTGTGTGTGCGCGCGCGCGCGTGTGTACGTGCGCTTATGAACGCGCACATGCATGCGTGCACGTGCAAGTGGATAACATGCCATCAAACTTAGTGGTTTTACGTATAAACCCAAAGGGAGAGGAAGAGAGAGAGAGAGAGAGAGAGAGAGAGAGAGAGAGAGAGAGAGAGAGAGAGAGAGAGAGAGAGAGAGAGAGAGAGAGAGAGAGAGAGAGAGAGAGAGAGAGAGAGAGAGAGAGAGAGAGAGGGAAAAAAAGAGAGAGACAGACAGACAGAGAGAGAGAGAAAAATAAAATGAGAGGGAGAGACAGAGACAGACGGACAGATATACGGACAGGCAGACAGATTCACAAACCTTCGTTCTAATGGCAGTGCGTTCGCCTTGGCTGAAGGCTATGCCAGACCAATTGACATAGGTTAGAACACCAAGGCTACATCAAAATGTTGTTATGCTCTGTGGATGTTTTGTGTCCTTACCCATGACAAGCTCCTAGCATAACATCACCTGTCTTCAAAATCCCCCGAAGTCCCACTGCGGCTGCCCACGTGGCGGGGTGGTCACAAACGGTCACACACGTAATGTTCTCGTCCCTAGCTGATGCATCTGTACCATAGTGTTCAAGCGCTTCGGCTGTTCGGATGATCCCTGGAGTCTTTTAGTCAGCGTACAACAACAATAAGAACATTGCAGTGCGTTCTCGGTAACAAAAAAAGAAGAAGAAAAAAAAGAAGAAGGTAAGTTCAAAAATTTATTTTTAGCACTGGACAACGGGTTGAACCCGAAACGTCGTGATTTGTGTTTTTTGTTATTAACCCTTTCACCGCTAGCCATGTTTGAGCCAAAATGTTCCATTAAACTTACTTGGCTACAGTAAAGATTTCGTCAGCAATATTGTGTGATTTTTCTGTGACACATTTAGAATAGGGTCAAGCCTTACTAATCAAACTTAGGAACACAATATCATTGAATAATAGACCCTGATTTCAAGAGTTTTAATGGTGTGGGTGTTAAACCATTGTGGTGCAAAAATGCTACATTGGCGGTGAAAGGGTTAAACCTTTTCTTTTGGGTTTCAATTTCGACTGTTTTAATTTGTTGTAAGTTCAAAAGTAAACAAACAGACACAAAAAGTTCACACTTATGACCACATTATGTGCTAGCAAATACAAGGGGTGTAACGCTGTGGGCGAAACGAGACACTCGGTGTGGGCGAAACGACACAGCCGACACAAAAAATGCAAATGAAGCGGCACATGTTCTGCATCAAAGAGTTAGGAGAACCGCACGTAGGCGAAACGACCCCGCTGAAACGATCGGAGAATGGAATAGGGATTGTAGTATTATATACGATGAACCCAAGTATACTTTTCTCAACTGCACAGGGAAAGGTAGAATTGCAATGAACTTGAGACACCGGATAATATAACGTGTCATATCTTTTAGACCCCGAGCCGAAGGTTCGGGGAGCTATTGTTTTTGTCTGGTCCGTCCGTCCGGTGTCCGTCCGTTCGGCGGCGTGCCTCCGTCCGTCCGGCTATTCATCCGTTTTTCTCAAAAACTATTCAGTCTATCATCATCAAATTTGGCATAGTAGTTTGCCAAGATGCAAGCTATCCACTGATGTATTTAGTTTTACATTAAGGTCAAGGTCGCGCCAGTTACGGGGTTCAAACCCCGAAACACATAATCGCTAATATCTCGCGAAGTTTTGCATGTATTTTAATGCAGTTATTTTCACAACATTTCTTGATGAATGGTCTATAACACAGTTGTCATGAATGTTTCTGTGCGCGCGTGTGCGCATGATCGCGCACGCTCAAATCACGGGTCCGAACCCCAAGGCTATATATAAAAAAAACTATTTAGTTACGTGCTGTTTTGATGCGTTTTTTATGTAGTTACGTGCTGTTTTGATGCGTTTGTATGTATGTGTACAGCCGACACATTCCGATTTCGGAGTAGCTCGGCGATGCTGCGAGGGGACTTTGCAGACGCTCGGCGTTGCACTTGTTCTGTGTGTTTCCCCTCCCTCCCCCCCCCCCCCCCCCCATAAATTCCTAAAAATAAAGTATGTGGTTAGAATAAAAAAAACAAGGACATACCGTTTCTCTACTCGATTTAAGCTCGGTGTCCATCAGTGTAGTACCTACTACACATGTTTGACAATCGTTTGACAAATGGCACCACGCCTTGTTGCTTTTGACCTGCTGACAGGTTATGCACACAAGCAGGTCTGCTTCTTTTTGGTCTCTCTCTTCTCCCAAGACCCAAACAACATGGGCGACAGCGGACCAAACGCGTACACAACGCACGCCAGTAGGTGCGAATGACATGGCAGCAGGTATGAACAATACTCAGACTGACACAAAACAGATGCTTTGTATTAAGCTGGAGACAGACTATGCGACTGCTTCATATGACTCGATCAGGTCGTGACGTAGATCAAATTTTGTTTCCCGCACAGAAGAGGTCACAAGCCATCTGACTCGATCAGACTCGATCAGTGAAATTTAGAACCCGCCCTATTCGGCCCTGTCACCTGACTGGGCCCGACTTAGTCAGACTGATCGAGTTAGATGGTATGCAAATGAGGTGAAACGTCACGACCTGATCGAGTCACATGCGGCAGTTAAGCCGGCGACAGACTATGTGACTGCCGCATGTGACTCGATCAGGTCGTGACGTTTTACCTCATTTGCATACCATCCTGCTCGATCGGTCTGACTCAGTCGGCCCCAATCAGGTGACAGGGCCGAATAGGGCGGGTTCTAAATCGAGCTGATCGAGTCAGATGGTTTGTGACCTCTTCTGTGCGGGAAACAACATTTGGTCTACGTCACGACCCGAT
>CM065685.1:14494749-14497249 GCA_017654935.2 Phymorhynchus buccinoides
TATATATATATATATAAATATTGAGTGAAAAAATCAAAAAACAACAAAACTTGGACGAGACGTTTCGCTTTATAGCTTTATCGATCTACAGTCTAAGTTACAAGAATGATTGACGTACTGTGGGGAAATGTCATCATACTGATGACAAATTATATATATATATATAGATATATATATAGTATGAAAGAAAAATCTCAGTGAATAGCCAGCTCCGTACCCCTACTCTGAATAATATATATATTATAGCATAGAGAGAGAGAGAGAGAGAGAGAGAGAGAGAGAGAGAGAGAGAGAGAGAGAGAGAGAGAGAGAGAGAGAGAGAGAGAGAGAGAGAGAGAGAGAGAGAGAGAGAGAGAGAGAGAGAGAGAGAGCAGTGCGCATACACAATAAAAGAAAATGTTAACTAAAATACACACCCACACACACACACACACACACACTAAGTGTTTTTGCAGTTTGGGTTTGTATAATGTCGAATTCTAGTGGTGTTTTCATGGATCTGTAACTAAAACAAAACATCGTTCTACAGTTTCCCAAGGGATCCTCCTCCACGTTTCTAAGTAAACGGTGCTGCTAAAAAACAATAATAACAACAATTCCGTTGGCTTGGAGTCAAAACGGACTGTCCTTAGATAGTCCATTGACATATTATTGAACTTATTACGAAAACTAATAACTTGTATATAAAAAAAAGACTGCAGAAATATAAAAAAGCATAACCCCCTTTTTTTTAATATTTCTGCAGTCATTGTTTGATACAAGTTTGTAGTTTTTTTTTTTTATATAAAAAGTCCAATAATACGTCAATGGAATATATACAGATAGTCCGTTTTGACTCCAAGCCATCGAAATACCCAATATAAAACAAATGTACCCGTAATACTATGCAAGCCAAGAGTTTTTTAACAAAGAAAAACAGCAGTTTATTTTTTTTTTAAACTCAACATGGGAGTGACACACATTTACAGCCAGACATACTTAAAAGGAGACAAGAAGAAAAAAAAAGCAGCAGAAGAAAAAAAGTCGGGGGGGGAAGGGGGGGGGGGGGGGGGGGGGGGGGGGGGGTGGGGGGGGGGGGGGGGGGGGGGGGGGGGGGGGGGGGGGGGGGGGAGGGGGGGTGGGGTGGGGAAGGGGGGGGGGGGGGGGGGGGGGGGCCTTATCATGTTATCACATTTTCTCCTGCTTTAAATCAAATGGTTTCAGGAGCAGCAAAAATACCGAAAAAGAAACAAAAACAAGAAAAAAACACCATATCATCCTAAAAAGACATTAAAGACCCCCCACGTCATGTGTCAATTTCCCTCTTTTGCTAGGAAGATTTCAGTTGTACTACAGTTTTTGTTTTCAGGTTTTGTACGTTGTTTAAGATTCATGGATTTGTGTTTTGCTATACGTGGTGGATTTGTTATGCGGTGACAGTCCTGAGATAGCCATAGCTGTTGACGGGACTATAACAGACTAACTAACTAACTAACTTACCAGCTATAAGAGGGAAAACACGTGAAAACCGTGATTGTGACACGTCACGTGGTGGGTCTTTAAAACAGTGGAATCTGACGTAGTCCATCTGTGTGTCAGAGCTGGCAGACTTTGCACACCTGACTATTGCACCGTGATGCACGTGCTTGGAGCAATCTCCCCTAAAGAAAGCCCCCCCCCCCCCCCCCACCCCACACACACACACACACATCCACCCGATCCAGCACTGCGCAGGAGCTATTCAGTCACGTGACTTCCTGCCATTTTTAGCCCCGAGCGATTATTTATTTGTTTGGTTCCCAAGTGGGTTAGAGATTCGATTCGAGAGGCAGGCGTTTGTTCCCGAAGAAATTGGGTTTGGGCTAGGATGTGCACAATCTTCTTTCTTGCTTTGCCCTATACGCCTACCATCGACTAACTATTATCCTTATTTTCTTTCTTTTTTAAAGACCCCCCACGTCACGTGTCACATTCCCTCTTATGCTTGGAATATTTTTTTAAAGGTGGACTCGGACGGATGAGTTTTTGCCAGAATCACCTCGAGATCACCAGAAAGACAGCCTTTTCAAGGATCGGAACACTCACTTTGCTCTGGTTTCTTATAAATTAAACCGTCAAAACGGCGATTTTTTCCTTGGCGGAGATGCCAGAGAGAGTAGCCATTTGGATGGGGTGGGTGGAGGTCACTCATTGTGGTTGAAGCGTTTTCTTTTTTTGTAGTGCAGTAAAAAAAAAAAAAGGGAGCTATTTACTTTGTTGTGAGCGAAACTCCTTTAGATAAACTATAAAAAATATAAAAAATTAAATCAAAAGGCTTGTATTGCGAAAAGTTCGTGCAAACGATTTGTTCTAAACACAGGCGGCCATTCAAAAAGAGACGGAAAACGCCTTCTCTTTGGGTGAAATAATTTCATATTTGGCTTCCAGCACCTCCGCCAAGGAGAAACCGCCTTTTTGACGGCTTGATTTCTGGCAAACCAGAGCAAAGTGAGTGTTGCGATCTCTGTAAAGGGTGTTTTCC
>CM065685.1:14512249-14514749 GCA_017654935.2 Phymorhynchus buccinoides
TCACTGCTTATCTGTTTTGTGTAAACTGTTGTGTCTAATGTCAGGTATTTGTACATCTAAACGTTTAGAAGGTTTACTTAAACAAACCCCACTGCTGCAGACAACGAGCAAGGTTGCATTTCAGTCTGGATGGGGTTAGTGTTAAAGGACCGTAAGGCCAAGGTTAGGACGATGGCTTGGAGTCAAAACGGACTATCTTTAGATAGTCCAATGACATACTATTGAACTTATTACGAAAACTAATAACTTGTATAAAAAAAAGACTGCTGAAATATAAAAAGAAAAAAAACCTTTTTTTATATTTCTGCAGTCATTGTTTGATACAAGTTATTACTTTGTGTAATAAATCCAATAATACGTCAATGGACTATCTAACGATAGTCCGTTTTGACTCCAAGCCATCGCTGGTAAGGCTAGTTTAAGATACGGATTAAACTTGGTTTCGATGACTGAATTTCAAGCTTTCGAAACTTTTATTAGTGGGGGGTTTTTCATCAGGAAATATCATTAAAACTAACACAAGATAAAATGTTAAAAGGCACATTTAGAAAAACAGGGGTAAGCACAAGTATCAATATTATGTATTGACAAAGCAAAAGAGGAGAACCATCGCTTAAACATAAGAGATTGAGTATGCTGTTCAGACAAAATTATGGGTGAATTTGAACATTAGTTTGGTTTCGATTATGATGAGCAATCCCAAGGTAAATTATACTATCACTGTTTAATGTTATGGTTACGTTAACATGGTACCTGACAATGAAGACTAGGGTACGTAATGATATGTATCACAAGAACTGATAATCATAGAATAACAGTCCCCCGCAAAATGGTCTGTGTGAAAACCAGTAGTGCTCAGCTTCAGTCCTTGTATCAGACGCTTCTCGAAACCGTTGAAATTATATCAATGCTACCAGCTTGGGCTGGACACTGGACAGTTTGCTTCTTCTCTCCACCAGTTTAACCCTTTCACCGCTAAAGTCGCATTTCAGCACCACAGTGATTCAACACCTATGTCACTAAAAGGCATCAAATTGGGGTCTATTAACCAAAGACCCTATTGTCTTAGTTTTGAGAAGTATGGATAGACCTTATTTTTTATATATTTCACAGAAGAATCCCCAATACTGCAGATGGATTTTGTTCTCTACCCAGGTAATTTTGATGGATAATTTAGGCTGACATATGGCTGGCGGTGAAAAGGGTTAATTAAGCAACCCTCAATATGTCTGCAAATTTGTGACCAGACTGGACTCCTCCTTGTCCTGAACAGACTGGACACCTCCTTGTCCTAATCACTGTCAGGATGCGGACCTGCAGTCCACCAAGAGGCGGTGCTGTCATCACGGGGGCAGGACATCGCACAGTGTACACACCCGACACTTCTTTCGCTTCTAATCTCAGACCCACACCACCCCACCCCACCCCACACCCACCCCTCATCTCCATCCCTTAATGTTCCCCATCTTACTGCTCTATGCAGGGCCGGGCGTGTAATGATGAGTGCGGCTTAGACAGTCAACACGGGTAGTAGTAGTAGTAGTAGTAGTAGTAGTAGTAGTAGTAGTAGTAGTAGCAGTAGTAGTAGTAGTAGTATGTAAATTAGACTAAACTCCCAAAACGATTGGCTAGGTAGCCTAACGTACGCAGTACTACCCCGTAGTTGAACTGTTTAAAGACCCAGTAGTCACGTGTCAAAATCACGGATTTCACGTGTTTCCCCCCTTATAGCTAAACTCCCCAAATCTTGTTTTGACCAGGTCTCACTCCCATACAATGGCCCCCCACAAATTCAAAACGAAACATCATTTTAAGTATCCCACCGGATCACGTGTCAAAATCACGGTTTTTCATGTGTTTTCCCTCTTATAGCTGGAAAGAAATCTTGTTTTGACCAGGTCTGACCCCCATACAAATGCCCCCCAAATTCAAACCGAAACATCATTTTAAATATCCACCAAATCACGTGTCAAAAATCACGGGTTTCACGTGTTTTCCCTCTCATAACTGGAAAGAAATCTTGTTTTGACCAAGTCTGACTCACATATAAATGGCCCCAAATTCAAACCGACACATCAGTTTAAAGAGCAACCTCAATTTCGAGTTGGGGAAATTTGGATGTGGGCCACAGCTACCCAGAAAAAAATCAATGGACTTAATCGTGGCGCGTCACTGGGTCTTTAAAAGAGCAGCCTCAATTTGAAGATGGGGACATGTGTATGTGGGTCACAGCAACTCAGAAAAAAACCCCAAGGGACTTACTTAATCGTGGTGCGTCAGTGTATCTTTAAGACGCGCTCATGACGACACGCCCCTGGTGCCGTTCCTGTCCAGTCGTGTCCTCCTTTTACGCTGAGCATTTCGCAGTGGCCGTGTGCCTTCCATAATGCTCTGCCATGCAGCAGTTATGGCCCGAGCGATCACCAGAACCCCCGCAGATCGCCACAACGAGGGACAGACCCACACCAAGATGGTGACCAGCGGTGCAACAAAGCTCCCC
>CM065685.1:14522249-14537249 GCA_017654935.2 Phymorhynchus buccinoides
TGTGTTTCTTTCTCTCTCTCTCTCTCTCTCTCTCTCTCTCTCTCTCTCTCTCTCTCTCTCTCTCTCTCTCTCTCTCTCTCTCTCTCTCTCTCTCTCTCTCTCTCTCTCTCTCTCTCTCTCTCTCTCTCTCTCTCTCGCCCCTTCTTCTTCTCCTCCTCCTCTCCGTGTCTCTCTCACTCGCTCTTTCTCCATCAGTCTGTCTCAGCTCAGAACCGATGCCACAGAAGTAGTAAACCAGGTCGCACAGTGTAGACCCAGAATTCCTTGCCCATGTTCTTTGGATTATCTCCCCCATATATCACCGATGCCCTCGGAATGCCCATCTCACCACTAAACCAGTACAGCCATTCCTGGCGCAGGTATTACCAGGTACAGTAGTCATGGGTGCGTCTAAGCCAAAGCCGTCGTCGGTGAAAGAAAAGCTGAAAAGGAGATTGTTCACAACACAACACCCAGACCACTGTGCCAGCGATGCTTGCTAATCAACACCAAGAAGAGTAGAATGGTACTCTTCTTGCTACCACCACCTCACCTCTCCAGGCCAGGCGAAGCGATCGTGAGGAGACTGAGGACTGGACACTCCAGACTCCGGCATCATAATTATTCACGAAACTCCACATTGGAGACTATCTTGTGTGCCCCTGCAGGGCTCCCAGGGACCCCATATGGAATACTACAATTCTAAAGGACCCTCTAAAAGAATGTGCAGGGGGTCCCAGCTTATGTGTTCTAGTTTGTATCAACTGGTCTGACACAGCCTCATGCCAAGGCGTAACCTGCCTGAGTGATCAACAAGAAGAAGAAGAAGAAGAAGAAGAAAAAGAAGAAGAAGAAGAAGAAGAAGCGAAAAAGAACAAGAAACAGTTACCACGGGTCGCAACGTGTAAAATTATACCAAACTGGCAAAGCGATTGGTAGTTCGTTTTATTTACACGCTGCGCCACGATTAAGTCCCTTGGTTATTTTCTGGGTAGCTGTGACCCACATCCAAATTTCCCCAACTCGAAATTGAGGCTGCTCTTTAAACTGATGTGTTCGGTTTGAATTTGGGGCCATTTATATGGGAGTCACACTTGGTCAAAATAAGATTTATTTCCAGTTATAAGAGGGGAAAATACGTGTAACCCGTGATTTTGACACGTGATCTGGTGGATCTTTAAGACACACTCGTGATTACGGCACCAGAAGAAAAAGAAAAACCTCAGCAAATTGCTTCCCACTTTCTCTGGTATCGCCACCACACCACGCCCTTCCTTGGAATTCCTCGCCCTTGGTCTTGGAACATTCATGGCTACTGTTTTGCTGCAAGGTGTGTGTGTGTGTGGGGGGGGGGGGGGGGACAAAAGCGGTACATTGGCATTGTTTATAAACGACCGGTAAAGCTTCTTGCCTTTTCTTCGCTTATCGTTCGTTGTTTGTTTTGCAGATAAGACAATGATCGCACAAAAATTCTTCTGTGTTGGGTTGACCACAGTGCATGTGAATCTAGTTAGTTAAACGACGATTTTGTTGTTCATTTACTCGCTTGTTGTTCAACACAAATGCTTGAGGTTTGGGGTGCACATGCTCGAATCATTCATTAACAAAGTTATAACATTTCAGCAAGATTCAATGAACGGTTTTGAAAATATGAAGCAAAAAGTAAAAGTATGGGTGCAAACACACCCACGGGATACGGGAAGGGTTAACTTAATTTGCGGCTCATTTCGAATGAACAATGGAAATGCCGCCCCCTTGGTTTCAAACTCTCAACCGTTATATAGACATTACGTTCTGAACAGTGGCCTATCTATTTTCCCTTCTAATTTTTTTTTTTCTATTTTAGAATAATGCAAATGTACAGAACCAGTCATAACAAAAACACCCTTCTGATTCCTTTAAAGAAAAGGAGAAAACGAACATGTTAACGCGCGTGTGTTTAAGCGAACACCAACAACACGTCGTTAGTTAGTTGGCCAACGTTGTAGCTCCATAAAGATTTTATAATAAATCGAAATTTCGCTCTTTTAACACGGTGTTGCTGATTTTATTTCGTCTTGTCTGAATTAGTTAGTTAGTCTATTATAGTCCAGTCAACAGCTATTGTTATCTCAGGACTGTCACCGCGTAAAGTTCGACCACGTATAGCAAAACACAGTCAAAGCAATGAATATTAACAACGTACAAACACCTGAAAACATGATAAATATAGTACGATTCATAACATTCATTGTACACTAGTGTAACGACTAAACACACGTCATTATCCTGCACAATCCACTCAGATCATTTTGCCTTGTTATGTTATGCATAACAAAAAACAGGATCACGCCCTCTGGTGTTTTGTTGTGGGTTTTGTTTTTGCATACAACTCGTGGCACATAAAGGGCTTCGCACACTAGCGTCAAGATCTCGAGATCGTGGCGATTTCTTGCTCCAAGGCGCAGTTTGATGCGCCGCTTGCGTGTGAAAGATTCGCGGCGCGGCAGGATTTTTGATGCGTAGCTGCGCGATTTTTGGTTGCTCGAGAATAGAAGCGGCTCTAATTTTGATGCTCAAGATCGCAGAGATCGTGAAACTAGCCAATCACAACGGACGGAAGGACCATAACTCTGATTGAAGAAAAAAAATACTGTTGTTTCTAGGAGGAGTTTTGACGCTAGAGTAATCTTTCCTTGCTTTCCAAATAAGGAAGTTCGCGCGACAAGAGGCGAAGCGACAATAGTCGTGTGTGAGAACACCACTGCCTCACTACAATGTGTGCTGTGATGCAGGCGTCAACGCGTCAAGGCGTTGCTCTGAGAAACAATTGACGCCTGATGCTAGTGTGCGAAGGCCTTAATGTAAAAGTGTTCTTCATTCTCAGTCGTTACTAGTGTAACAGTTAAACACATATATCTTGCACAATCCACTCAGATCATTTGCCTTGTCATGTTATACGCAATATAACAACAGGATCACACCCACTGGTGTGTTTTGTGTGTGTGTGGTTTTTTTTGCATGCAACTCGTGGCACATATGTAAAAGTGTTTTTCCTTCTCAGACATTACTATTAGGTATTAGGTACTTTTTAGTCACAGAGGCGTCTCTGTGAAATTCGGGTTGCTCCCACCTGAAGAGCGCGTCGCAGCATAGTATTGTGGCCTATGGCGGATGTGCAATTAAAATATTTCAGTGTTCAGTGTTCTCTCTCTCTCTCTCTCTCTCTCTCTCTCTCTCTCTCTCTCTCTCTCTCTCACACACACACACACACACACACACACACACACACACACACACACACACACACACACACATACATACACACACACACACACACACACACACACACACACACATATATATACACACACACACACACACACACACACACACACACACACACACACACACACACACACACACACACACACACACACACACACGCACACACACCTCATGCGCATATCCGCAAATAAGTATAAAAGGAAGTAAGAAATAAAGGGAAGAGATAAGCGCATTACTTTCTTATAAACATCACTAAAAACTTTTGAGTGAGAAAACGGCGAAACGGAACTCTTTAAAAGGGCGAAACGGCACTCCTCGCCAAAGGGAAATCACGTGAGGAGGCATGCGGCATAGATCAAAGAAAGGGCGAGATGGGAAAAGGCCGATCGGGACCTACCCTATTTATTTAGCACTAGCAACAGCAGCAGACTTGCCTTCCATTATCTCTGTCCTTATCTTTCTCCCGTGATGTTCACAGAGATTTACGTCACCGTGGAAGTTCAGTTTAACGTCGCGTATCGGCTTTCGCCATGTACGACGGGCTGAACAAACCAACCAGGTTATAAACACAAATTGATGTTCCTGAATCACTGTCTTAGCCAAAAGGCTGAGAAGCGATCAGTTGTCTGAACATGTACGTAACCGTAGGCTTTACTTTTTTTTTTATACTGGTGGTAATATATTCGCGAAAGTTCTTTCGCTTTCAAGTGTTACGCGTCCCCATGTTGCAACAGCAGCCGCCGCCGCCGCAGCAGCAGCAGCATCAAACGGTTACCACTCAATTGCGCGTAGTTGAAAAGTACTCAATTGCGCCTATCTGGGTATGTAAATAAGAGGGCATTTGCCACGTGAGGGCGACCTTGAATTTCACTGAGTTGAATTAAGAAAGGTCAGCGTAACTCGGGCAGAACGAGTGCGGGCAAATTAGTAGTCTAGTAGAGAACGAACACTCGTGGCAAATGCCCTATTGGCGCCTGGTTTCCTTCATTGATGTATCTTAGAAGTTGTATTTCGGGCGACTATAAAATAAAAACTAGAAACACTATTTGAATTCTGGGGGGTTTCTGTATATTTTTTGTTATTATTTAACAAGACGTTCAATGCTGCACTTGGTTATCTCCAAATATGGACAGTGGCGCCATTCGCGTGACAATGTCGGTTTTCATCGAAACTTTAGAATGTGTATCTTTTAACCATTCAATCTGAAATTAAACTGACTCTAGCCCTAAGCCTAAGCCTAACCCTATCCCTAACCAAAACCTTAAACCGTCAAATACACCCCCCAAAAAAACTTTACTAAAAATTGAGTGTTCCGTGTTTGGAGATGACCAAGTGCAGTCTTGAACGCCTAGTGTATTATTTATAAGGAATGTTACTTGCATCTTCGGCAACGAATCTCAATTTATTGCAAAACTTCCATTATGCTTATTTTTTTGTTCTCAAGAACCATTCCAACGGGCGCAATTGATGAATGACTACAATGGGCGCAATTGACACAGGCGCAATTGAGCACAGGGGTGATTATAAGAGGCGCAATTGAGACGCAGCAGCATCTAACATTTCCCCTTATCTCCCCCGCTGTTATCTTGTCCACGGGGATTTGTGCAACGTTCAGGGTCTGACTGTGTGTAGGTAAACATGGGCGATAGTGCACGTGCACAGTCAAAACAACAATTTGCACCTGTTGTGACAGACATCATTGTAGCAAACGGTGTCTGACGCTGTAGCAGAACACACACATGTACAATTATATCACTCGGAAACGCGAACAATAATTGGGAGTTGTCAAAAAAGCGCGAGTATGTCCATTTGCGCTACTTTTCCTCTATGGAATTTGCGCGAACATGAAGTATACCATTTGCGCAACTATCCCACGTAGAGAGACAGAATGAGACAGAGATAGAACGCACAAACAAACGGACACACACACACACACACACACACACACACACACACACACACACACACACACACACACACACACACACACACACACACACAAACACACACCTTTTAATTCATTGATTTTTTTATTATTGATTTTTAAAGTCTAATATCACCATTGTTGTGAACTTTTTGACTATCAGACATTCACGGAAGGGGTTCGCGCTTTTTGACTATCAGACAGACATTCGCGCATTTTGGATACAGAAAGTATTCGCGCTTTTTGGTATGTTCGCTCAAATTGACGGTTGCCGAACAATGACGTCACTGTGTTCAAACCGTGCAACTTCTTTCACGGGTCCTTCTTCCCAGTGATCGTGTTAACTAAAATACTATACTGTTGTTGTTGTTGTATTACCCTGGCTTAAAGACTCCAGGGATCATCCCAACAGCCGAAGCACTTGAACACCATGGTACAAATGCAACAGCTAGGGATGAGAACATTACGTTTTTGACCGTTTACCCGCGCCACGTGCGCAGCCACACTCCGACATCCCCGGAGGATAGATACTATAATAAAAAAAAGACCTGTCAGTCCCAGGAACTGATACATTTTTGCTAGGACTGATAAATGGTTTTAAAGACCCACCAGATCACGTGTCAAAATCACGAGTTTCACGTGTTTCCCCTCTTACAGCTGGTAAGAAATCTATGTTTTGACCAGGTTTGACTCCCACGCAAATGCCCCCAAATTGAAAACGAAACATCATTTTAAAGAGCAGCCTCAATTTGAAGTTGGGGGAATTTGTATGTGGGTCATAGCAAACCCAGAAAAAAAACAAGGGGCTTAATCGTGACGAGTCACAGAGGCTTTGATATTGTCAGTTTCTGAGGGGTTTTCATTGGTTTTTGTATCCCTGGGACTAGTTAACACGATTAGGCAACACGATTAAGTCCCTTTTTTTCTGGGTAGCTGTGACCCACATACACACGTCCCCAACTTCCAATTGAGGCTGCTCTTTAACATGATGTTTCGGTTTGAATTTGGGGGCATTTGTGAGTGAGACCTGGTCAAAACAAGATTTCTTTCCAGCTATAAGAGGGAAAAACACGTGAAGCCCGTGATTTGGACACGTGATCTGGTGGATCTTTAATAACGGTTGTCGGAGGGAATTGTCGCTGATGGGACTGGTCTTCAACATGTATTCTTAGCGCGATCACTAGATTTTTTTGTTTGTGGGCACAAGCCACAAACATCTAACTCACTTTGTCGGTCTGTCGCTCGGTCTGTCGGTCGGTCGGTCTGTCTGTCCCAAAATTGTCGCACGTTTGTGGCAAAATTGTCGCACGCTGTTAACCGCCGTTTTGTCCAAATTCCGCCGTTTTTTTCTATAGACAAAACGGCGGGGCTAGATCCGCCGTTTTGTCCAAATGTTTCTATTATGATTTGGACCGCTTTTGTCCAACCCGCCGTTTTGTTTCGGCGGGTTGGACAAAACGGCGGATTGTTGAAACCGCCGTAGTACAAAACGGCGGGTTGGACAAAACGGCGGATTGTTGAACCGCCGTTTTTGTCCAAATCATAATAGAACATTTGGACAAAACAACGGCGGATCTAACCTCGCCGTTTTGTCTATGGGCAAAACGGCGGAATTTGGACAAAACGGTCGGTTAACAGCGCCCAAAACCCGATTGCGAATCCCGCGCTTGTTTTCCTGCTACGTGCGTAGCTCTTGTTTAGTTCAATCCTCAGCAAACAGGTTGGTGCAATAACTTTCCTATTGTTAAGCTGGTTGGATGGTCCCATTACTATTACAGTGGAACCTCTCTTATAAGACCTTCCACAATCTTCCAAAATGAGGTCTTAAAAGGTAGGAGGGGTCTTATGAGAGAGATCATTTCAATATTTACAGAGAAGAGCAATGTCTCAGAGAAGTAGGTTTTATGCGGGAACCTCCCTTATACTGACCGCCCATTATAAGACTCCATTCCCGCATAAAACCTACTTCTCTGAGACATTGCTCTTCTCTGTAAATATTGAAATGATCTCTCTCATAAGACCCCTCCTACCTTTTAAGACCTCATTTTGGAAGATTTTGGAAGGTCTTATAAGAGAGGTTCCACTGTAATAGTAATGGACCATCCAACCAGCTTAACAATAGGAAAGTTATTGCACCAACCTGTTTGCTGAGGATTGAACTAAACAAGAGCTACGCACGTAGCAGGAAAACAAGCGCGGATTCGCAATCGTTTGTGGCGCTGTTAACCGCCGTTTTGTCCAAATTCCGCCGTTTTGCCCATAGACAAAACGGCGAGGTTAGATCCGCCGTTGTTTTGTCCAAATGTTCTATTATGATTTGGACAAAACGGCGGTTCAACAATCCGCGCCGTTTTGTCCAACCCGCCGTTTTGTCTACGGCGGTTCAACAATCCGCCGTTTTGGTCCAACCCGCCGAAACAAAACGGCGGGTTGGACAAAAGCGGTCCAAATCATAATAGAAACATTTGGACAAAACGGCGGATCTAGCCCCGCCGTTTTGTCTATATCGACAAAACGGCGGAATTTGGACAAAACGGCGGTTAAACAGCGTGTGCGACAGATTTTGCCACAAACGTGCGACAATTTTAGAAAGACCGACCGACCGACAGACCGACCGATAGACCGACAAAGTGAGTTATAGGTTTTTTGTGGCTTGTGCCACAAACAAAAAATCTAGTGATCGCGCTAAGAATACATGTTGAAGACCAGTCCCATCAGCGACAATTCCCTCCGACAACCGTTATTAAAGATCCACCAGATCACGTGTCCCAAATCACGGGTTTCACGTGTTTTTTGCCTCTTATAGCTGGAAAGAAATCTTGTTTTTGACCAGGTCTCACTCCTATGCAAATGCCCCAAATTCAAACCGAAACATCATTTTAAAGAGCAGCCTCAATTTGAAGTTGGGGACATTTGTATGTGGGTCACAGCTACCCAGAAAAAAAGGGACTTAATCGTGTTGCCTAATCGTGTTAACTAGTCCCAGGGATACAAAAACCAATGAAAACCCCTCAGAAACTGACAATATCAAAGCCTCTGTGACTCGTCACGATTAAGCCCCTTGTTTTTTTTTCTGGGTTGCTATGACCCACATACAAATTCCCCCAAACTTCAAATTGAGGCTGCTCTTTAAACGGATGTTTCGTTTTCAATTTGGGGGCATTTGCGTGGGAGTCAAACCTGGTCAAAACAAGATTTCTTACCAGCTGTAAGAGGGGAAACACGTGAAACTCGTGATTTTTGACACGTGATCTGGTGGGTCTTTAAAACCATTTATTTTTGCAGTCCTAGCAAAAATGTATCAGTTCCTGGGACTGACAGGTCTTTTTTTTATTATAGTATCTATCCTCCGGGGATGTCGGAGTGTGGCTGCGCACGTGGCGGGGTAATCCAAAACGTAATGTTCTCATCCCTAGCTGTTGCATTTGTACCATTGTGTTCAAGTGATTCGGCTGTTCGGATGATCCCTGGAGTCTTTAAGCCAGGGTAATACAACAACAACAACAGTATAGTATTTTAGTTAACACGATCACTGGGAAGAAGGACCCGTGAAAGAAGTTGCACGGTTTGAACACAGTGACGTCATTGTTCGGCAACCGTCAAATTGAGCGAACATACCAAAAAGCGCGAATACTTTCTGTATCCAAAATGCGTGAATGTCTCGTCTGATAGTCAAAAAGCGCGAACCTCTTCCGTGAATGTCTGAGAGTCAAAAAGTTCACAACAATGGTGATATTAGACTTTAAAAATCAATAATAAAAAAATCAATGAATTAAAAGGTGTGTGTTTGTGTGTGTGTGTGTGTGTGTGTGTGTGTGTGTGTGTGTGTGTGTGTGTGTGTGTGTGTGTGTGTGTGTGTGTGTGTGTCCGTTTGTTTGTGCGTTCTATCTCTGTCTCATTCTGTCTCTCTACGTGGGATAGTTGCGCAAATGGTATACTTCATGTTCGCGCAAATTCCATAGAGGAAAAGTAGCGCAAATGGACATACTCGCGCTTTTTTGACAACTCCCAATTATTGTTCGCGTTTCCGAGTGATATAATTGTACATGTGTGTGTTCTGCTACAGCGTCAGACACCGTTTGCTACAATGATGTCTGTCACAACAGGTGCAAATTGTTGTTTTGACTGTGCACGTGCACTATCGCCCATGTTTACCTACACACAGTCAGACCCTGAACGTTGCACAAATCCCCGTGGACAAGATAACAGCGGGGGAGATAAGGGGAAATGTTAGATGCTGCTGCGTCTCAATTGCGCCTCTTATAATCACCCCTGTGCTCAATTGCGCCTGTGTCAATTGCGCCCATTGTAGTCATTCATCAATTGCGCCCGTTGGAATGGTTCTTGAGAACAAAAAAATAAGCATAATGGAAGTTTTGCAATAAATTGAGATTCGTTGCCGAAGATGCAAGTAACATTCCTTATAAATAATACACTAGGCGTTCAAGACTGCACTTGGTCATCTCCAAACATGGAACACTCAATGTTTTAGTAAAGTTTTATTTTTGTGTGTATTTGACGGTTTTAAGGTTTTGGTTATGGTTAGGGTTAGGGTTAGGGTTAGGGCTAGAGTCAGTTTAATTTCAGATTGAATGGTTAAAAGATACACATTCTAAAGTTTCGATGAAAACCGACATTGTCACGCGAATGGCGTCACTTTCCATATTTGGAGATGAACCAAGTGCAGCATTGAACGTCTTGTTAAATAATAACAAAAAATATACAGAAACCCCCCAGAATTCAAATAGTGTTTCTAGTTTTTATTTTATAGTCGCCCGAAATACAACTTCTAAGATACATCAATGAAGGAAACCAGGCGCCAATAGGGCATTTGCCACGAGTGTTACATCTCTATACTAGACTACTAAATTGCCCGCACTCGTTCTGCCCGAGTTACGCTGACCAACTTTCTAAATTCAACTCAGTGAAATTCAAGGTCGCCCTCACGTGGCAAATGCCCTCTTATTTACATACCCAGATAGGCGCAATTGAGTACTTTTCAACTACGCGCAATTGAGTGGTAACCGTTTGATGCTGCTGCTGCTGCGGCGGCGGCGGCTGCTGTTGCAACATGGGGACGCGTAACACTTGAAAGCGAAAGAACTTTCGCGAATATATTACCACCAGTATAAAAAAAAAAGTAAAGCCTACGGTTACGTACATGTTCAGACAACTGATCGCTTCTCAGCCTTTTTGGCTAAGACAGTGATTCAGGAACATAAATTTTTGTTTATACCTTGGTTGGTTTGTTCAGCCCGTCGTACATGGCGAAAGCCGATACGATACGCGACGTTAAACTGAACTTCCACGGTGACGTAAATCTCTGTGAACATCACGGGAGAAAGATAAGGACAGAGATAATGGAAGGCAAGTCTGCTGCTGTTGCTAGTGCTAAATAAATAGGGTAGGTCCCGATCGGCCTTTACCCATCTCGCCCTTTCTTTGATCTATGCCGCATGCCTCCTCACGTGATTTCCCTTTGGCGAGGAGTGCCGTTTCGCCCTTTTAAAGAGTTCCGTTTCGCCGTTTTCTCACTCAAAAGTTTTTAGTGATGTTTATAAGAAAGTAATGCGCTTATCTCTTCCCTTTATTTCTTACTTCCTTTTATACTTATTTGCGGATATGCGCATGAGGTGTGTGTGCTTGTGTGTGTGTGTGTGTGTGTTTGTGTGTGTGTGTGTGTGTGTGTGTGTGTGTGTGTGTGTGTGTGTGTGTGTGTGTGTGTATATATATGTGTGTGTGTGTGTGTGTGTGTGTGGTGTGTGTGTATGTATGTAATGTGTGTGTGTGTGTGTGTGTGTGTGTGTGTGTGTTGTGTGTGTGTGTGTGTGAGAGAGAGAGAGAGAGAGAGAGAGAGAGAGAGAGAGAGAGAGAGAGAGAGAGAGAACACTGAACACTGAAATATTTTAATTGCGGCCTCCGCCATAGGCCACAATACTATGCTGCGACGCGCTCTTCGGGTGGGAGCAACCCGAATTTCACAGAGACGCCTCTGTGACTAAAAAGTACCTAATACCTAATAGTAATGTCTGAGAAGGAAAAACACTTTTACATATGTGCCACGAGTTGCATGCAAAAAAAACCACACACACACAAAACACACCAGTGGGTGTGATCCTGTTTTTATATTGCGTATAACATGACAAGGCAAATGATCTGAGTGGATTGTGCAAGATATATGTGTTTAACTGTTACACTAGTAACGACTGAGAATGAAGAACACTTTTACATTAAGGCCTTCGCACACTAGCATCAGGCGTCAATTGTTTCTCAGAGCAACGCCTTGACGCTTTGACGCCTGCATCACAGCACACATTGTAGCGAGGCAGTGGTGTTCTCACACACGACTATTGTCGCTTCGCCTCTTGTCGCGCGAACTTCCTTATTTGGAATGCAAGGAAAGATTACTCTAGCGTCAAACCTCCTCCTAGAAACAACAGTATTTTTTTTCTTCAATCAGAGTTATGGTCCTTCCGTCCGTTGTGATTGGCTAGTTTCACGATCTCTGCGATCTTGAGCATCAAAATTAGAGCCGCTTCTATTCTCGAGCAACAAAAAATCGCGCAGCTACGCATAAAAAAAATCCTGCCGCGCCGCGAATCTCTCACACGCAAGCGGCGCATCAAACTGCGCCTTGCAGCAAAAAATCGCCGCGATCACGAGATTTTGACGCTAGTGTGCGAAGCCCTTTATGTGCCACGAGTTGTATGCAAAAACAAAACCCACAACAAAACACCAGAGGGCGTGATCCTGTTTTTTGTTATGCATAACATAACAAGGCAAAATGATCTGAGTGGATTGTGCAGGATAATGACGTGTGTTTAGTCGTTACACTAGTGTACAATGAATGTTATGAATCGTACTATATTTATCATGTTTTCAGGTGTTTGTACGTTGTTAATATTCATTGATGACTGTGTTTTGCTATATGTGGTCGAACTTTACGCGGTGACAGTCCTGAGATAACAATAGCTGTTGACTGGACTATAATAGACTAACTAACTAATTCAGACAAGACGAAATAAAATCAAGCAAACACCGTGCTAAAAGAGCGATATTTCGATTTATTATAAAATCTTTATGGAGCTACAACGTTGGCCAACTAACTAACGACGTGTTGTTGGTGTTCGCTTAAACACACGCGCGTTAACATGTTCGTTTTCTCCTTTTCTTTAAAGGAATCAGAAGGGTGTTTTTGTTATGACTGGTTCTGTACATTTGCATTATTCTAAAATAGAAAAAAAAAAATTAGAAGGGAAAATAGATAGGCCACTGTTCAGAACGTAATGTCTATATAACGGTTGAGAGTTTGAAACCAAGGGGGCGGCATTTCCATTGTTCATTCGAAATGAGCCGCAAATTAAGTTAACCCTTCCCGTATCCCGTGGGTGTGTTTGCACCCATACTTTTACTTTTTGCTTCATATTTTCAAAACCGTTCATTGAATCTTGCTGAAATGTTATAACTTTGTTAATGAATGATTCGAGCATGTGCACCCCAAACCTCAAGCATTTGTGTTGAACAACAAGCGAGTAAATGAACAACAAAATCGTCGTTTAACTAACTAGATTCACATGCACTGTGGTCAACCCAACACAGAAGAATTTTTGTGCGATCATTGTCTTATCTGCAAAACAAACAACGAACGATAAGCGAAGAAAAGGCAAGAAGCTTTACCGGTCGTTTATAAACAATGCCAATGTACCGCTTTTGTCCACCCCCCCCCCCCCCCCCCCCCCCCCCCCCCCCCCCCCCCCCCCCTCCCCCCCCCCCACCCCACACACACACCTTGCAGCCAAAACAGTAGCCATG
The DNA here is from genome assembly GCA_017654935.2 of Phymorhynchus buccinoides. NCBI lineage: Eukaryota > Metazoa > Mollusca > Gastropoda > Neogastropoda > Raphitomidae > Phymorhynchus > Phymorhynchus buccinoides. Next base: position 14,535,232 of record CM065685.1, read on the forward strand.
AATGTTCCAAGACCAAGGGAGAGGAATTCCAAGGAAGGGCGTGGTGTGGTGGCGATACCAGAGAAAGTGGGAAGCAATTTGCTGAGGTTTTTTTCTTTTTCTTCTGGTGCCGTAATCACGAGTGTGTCTTAAAGATCCACCAGATCACGTGTCAAAATCACGGGTTACACGTATTTTCCCCTCTTATAACTGGAAATAAATCTTGTTTTTGACCAAGTCTGACTCCCATATAAATGGCCCCAAATTCAAACCGAAACATCATTTTAAAAGAGCAGCCTCAATTTCGAGTTGGGGAAATTTGGATGTGGGTCACAGCTACCCAGAAAATAACCAAGGGACTTAATCGTGGCGCAGCGTGTAAATAAAACGAACTACCAATCGCTTTGCCAGTTTGGTATAATTTTACACGTTGCGACCCGTGGTAACTGTTTCTTGTTCTTTTTCGCTTCTTCTTCTTCTTCTTCTTCTTCTTCTTCTTCTTCTTCTTCTTGTTGATCACTCAGGCAGGTTACGCCTTGGCATGAGGCTGTGTCAGACCAGTTGATACAAACTAGAACACATAAGCTGGGACCCTCCTGCACATTCTTTTAGAGGGTCCTTTAGAATTGTAGTATTCCATATGGGGTCCCTGGGAGCCCTGCAGGGGCACACAAGATAGTCTCCAATGTGGAGTTTCGTGAATAATTATGATGCCGGAGTCTGGAGTGTCCAGTCCTCAGTCTCCTCACGATCGCTTCGCCTGGCCTGGAGAGGTGAGGTGGTGGTAGCAAGAAGAGTACCATTCTACTCTTCTTGGTGTTGATTAGCAAGCATCGCTGGCACAGTGGTCTGGGTGTTGTGTTGTGAACAATCTCCTTTTCAGCTTTTCTTTCACCGACGACGGCTTTGGCTTAGACGCACCCATGACTACTGTACCTGGTAATACCTGCGCCAGGAATGGCTGTACTGGTTTAGTGGTGAGATGGGCATTCCGAGGGCATCGGTGATATATGGGGGAGATAATCCAAAGAACATGGGCAAGGAATTCTGGGTCTACACTGTGCGACCTGGTTTACTACTTCTGTGGCATCGGTTCTGAGCTGAGACAGACTGATGGAGAAAGAGCGAGTGAGAGAGACACGGAGAGGAGGAGGAGAAGAAGAAGGGGCGAAGAGAGAGAGAGAGAGAAGAGAGAGAGGGGAAGAGAGAGAGAGAGAGAGAGAAGAGAGAGACGAGAGAGAGAGAGACAGAGAGAGAGATGACGAGAGAGATAGAGAGACGAGAGAGAGAGAGAGAGAGAAAGAAACCACAGGACAGACACACAGAACTGATTATGCAAAACAAACAGCAACAGCGAGTTCACCAGCAACGAGAGCAACAACGACAACAACTAGGCGTTCAAGACTGCACATGATGATCTCCAAACATGGAACACTCAATTGTTTAGTAAAGTTGTTTTTTGTTTGTGTTTGACGGTTTAACCCTTTTACCGCGAATATCGCATTTTTGCACCACAATGATTTAATCACCCATGTCATTAAAACCCTTGAAACCAGGGTCTATTATTCAATGATGTTATGTTCCTAAATAGGGGCAGTAGGGATTGACCCTATTCTAAATATGTCACAAAGAAATCCCACAATATTGCAGATGAAATCTTTTCTGTAGCCAAGTAAGTTTAATGGAAATGTTTGGGCTCAAAGATGGCTGGCGGTGAAAGGTTTAAGTTTTGGGTTTGGGTTAGGGATGGGGTTAGGGTCAGTTTAAGTTCAGATTGAAAGGTTAAAATACACAAATTCTAAACTTTCGCTGAAAACCACTTTGTCGAGCGAATGACGTCACTTTCCATATTTGGAGATGATCATGTGCAGTCTTGAACGTCTTGTACGACAACAGGGTCAGTAGCAGTAGTGACAGAACTAGCAGAAGTTGTTGCTGCCTGTCCGTCGTTTCCGACAATGACTGCCTGATAGCAGAGGGGGCAGCTGCTATTCGGGCGGGCTGGGCTAAAATTTGTTTATAGTGGAGAAGCCTTGCCC
>CM065685.1:14542249-14544542 GCA_017654935.2 Phymorhynchus buccinoides
GGACCTCTCGACCACTATAATCAGTTAGTCGGAGTGTGGCTGCCCACATGGAGGGGTACTGAATCAAAAACGGTCACACATTTAATGTTCTCATCACTAGTGGGTGCATGTGTACATTGGTGTTCAAGTGCTTAGGCTGTTGGGACGATCCCTGAAGTCCTGTAACGCGGAATCGACACAGGCGCAATAGAATATAGAGGTTATTGAAATAGGCGCAAGTGTGATGCACCGGTTGGGGAGTGGTGTGCCTCTCTCTCTCTCTCTCTCTCTATCTCTCCGAAGAATCTCTCTCTCTCTCTCTCTTTTTTTTTTTTCGTTCTCTATCTCTATCTCTCTCTTCTCTCTCTCTCGAGGCAATGAGTCAAGGTGAAGGAACGATGCATCTCAATTGCGCATATTTAAATCGCCCCTATACTCAATTGCGCCTGTGTCAATTGCGCCCGTTGTAGTCATCAATCGCGCCCGTTGAAACGGTTGAAATGGTTCGTGAGGAAAACTAGACATAATGGAATTTTTGCATAAATTGAGTTTTATTTCAGAGGATCGAGATAACATTCCCAATAATTATAAAGATACAGAAGACGGAATTTAAATAGCTTTTCTAGTTTCGATTTTATAGCCACCCGAAGTTTAACTTCCAAAAGACATCAATTTTGGAAACCATGTGCCATCGATGTATATGCCCCGTACGCGCAATTGAGTAATTTTCAAACAGGGGCAATTGAGAAGTAACCGTGAGGAATGGGTTAGACCACAGCCAATGAATCGTTGGCTCTGGTTTGACACCGGAAGTTGGGAGGATGGAGGGGATGAGGTTGAGAGGCGAAGAATAGCTGCGATAGAACGCGTTCAATGATTGGTAGATTTCTTGTTGCTGCGACAGAACGCGTTCAATGATTGGTAGATTTCTCGTTGCTGCGATAGAACGCGTTCAATGATTGGTAGATTTCTTGTTGCTGCGATAGAACGCGTTTAATGATTGGTACATTTCTTGTTATCTCGCTGTTGTCCACTTGTTTTATGACTCATGTTCCGGTTTGAAAATAGTGTTTAGTGAAGAAGGTTATGCTTTTGATTTATGAGGATACAAAAAAAAAAGAGACGGAGAGGGAGAGAGGGAGCCGGAGGGATTGTGTGAATTGTTCCACATCTCTTTGATCAAAGAACATAATTTTGTTCGTGTCGGTTGATATTAAACACTTTACTCCCATTTGGTATTGAGAGGGACACTCCCATGCGTTGGCAATACCCTGTAATGAATCGAGTGGACATTGTGGGAATATCTAAGTGTAAAATTGTATCTTTCGGTCGGCCGTTTCAGAAAATAAATATTTTATGGAACCTTGGCGCTTTTAGGCTGCTTTTTTTGCTGATCGTATTCAAGAGTTCAAAGGAAAATACATGTTACGGTGTATGTTTGATTCTTAGTTTTATCACACAGCTAGCATAACTCTTCTCTCCTTTCACGTTTGCATCTGTGTCCATTTCTGTGTTGGGCTCCGTTTTCTTTCAGCCCCACTCCTGCATACTGGCTTCTCCCGTCTTTATTCTTCCCAGATTATGTCCCCCAGCTTCAGTGGTTTTAACTTCCATCCATCCGCCTTTAGGCTTCCTAGCCGGACCCCCCACCTCACAGACACGCAGTCAAACCGTCATAACTGTAACACTGAGGAGTAGTTGTATGAATACCACGAGTTGCTCGTTTTGTGCTCCTTGTGGGCAGCAGCCTCCTGTGATGGAAGATACTATATTACCCATTGAAACAATAACAAGGAAAAAAAAGAACTGCATAGCTACGAAGATATAAGAAAGGGGAGGAAATGACAAGCGAAGTCATCATGTCAGCGGGGGAGCTTTGTTGCACCGCTGGTCACCATCTTGGTGTGGGTCTGTCCCTCGTTGTGGCGATCTGCGGGGGTTCTGGTGATCGCTCGGGCCATAACTGCTGCATGGCAGAGCATTATGGAAGGCACACGGCCACTGCGAAATGCTCAGCGTAAAAGGAGGACACGACCTGACAGGAACGGCACCATGGGCGTGTCGTCATGAGCGCGTCTTATAGATCGCACTGACGCACCACGATTAAGTAAGTCCCTTGGGTTTTTTTTCTGAGTAGCTGTGACACACATACAAATGTCCCCAACTTCAATTGAGGCTGCTCTTTAAAAGACTCAGTGACGCGCCACGGATTAAGTCCATTGTTTTTTTCTGGGTAGCTTGGCCCACATCCAAATTTCCCCAACTCGAAATTGAGGCTGTTCTTTAAACTGATGGTTTGAATTTGGGGGCCATT
>CM065685.1:14545042-14562542 GCA_017654935.2 Phymorhynchus buccinoides
TTCTGGGTTCCCGGCGGTGAGCCTCTGCTCCCTTTTTGTCCGTTGGCGGCGTTTTTTTTTTCTTTCGTTCTATGCGGGGCAGGTGGGGGTACTCTGTTCTGGCAGAGAAAGAGACCTGACGAGATAGAGAGATGAGAGCTTGGAGAGAGAGAGAGAGAGGCCACCCACTCCCCAACCGGTGCATCCACTTGCGGCCTGATTCTCAAAACTCTATATATTCTTATTGCGCCTGTGTCGATTCCGGCGTTTTAAAGATCCAGGGATCATCCCAACAGCGAGCACATTGAACACAAGTACACATGCACCAGCTAGGGATGAGAACATTACGTTTGGTGACCTGTTTTGATTACCCAGCCACGCCCACGTGGCAGGCCCAGGACCATCCTCCGACTACGGGAGCTATTAGCGTCGAGAGTCATCAATTGCGCTCCGTTGATATAGTGTTGTTGTTGTCGTGAGCCTGGCTCACAAGACTCCCAGGGATCATCCCAACAGCCGACGCACTTGAACCCCAGGGCACAACAAATGCACCGGCTAGGGATGAGAACATTACGTGTGGACGTTTTTTTAATTTACCCGCCACGTGGGAAGCCACACTCCAACTTCGGATGAGTTGTTTGATATAAATATAGTTGAAATGGTTCATGCGAAAACCTAGGACATAAGGAATGCTTAGCATATGAGACGAGATTTCGTTTCAGAAGATAGAGCTAGCTACCATTACTTTGATAAAGAAAATTTCCCCAAGAAAACACTCCGAAGGTGCTTGATGGGACCTAGAGATGCACTTGTCCCACCTGCCCTATCAGCACCACAAGAGCCTTCATCAGCCTCGGAAAAAGCCCGTAGTTAGGACTTTGATTATAGACGCGTAAGTTCCGTACGGAAAACCTAAATAAGTGAAGAAAAGAAGGATTACAAGTGTACGCATATAGGGGAAAAAATTCGGAACGTGCGCAAATATTTGCATTCTTTGTTTCACTATCTATGGAATTGCGCCACGGGTTTCCGCATGGGAATATCCGCCTTATGTGTGCACACGGCCTAAGGATGCATTCAATTGCGGACACCATGGCGCAGTTGATGTACATAACCGAACATTGCGCAAGTGAGTAGTAACCTCCCCAACTCATGTCTCTAGCAACTGTATGTCCCACAAAAAAGCGCACACACCCACACACACACACCACAAACACACACATACCACACACACACATACATTCCATCATGTAACACCAAAAGAAGGACACTGTACTCGAGGATTCTGGAGGTATTAGACACAGATAGGCATGCGGCCCTCATTGCGGCGTTTGATCCTAGCCAAGACTATAGGATAAAGTTGTTTATTAATTATAGGGGTTTCTTGTCCCTAACCTCCTCCACTGTGATGGAAGGGGGGGCTTTGAATCTGAAGCGTCCAGTAGAATCAGAATCTGATGGTTATCTGAGAAGCTAATCGGTTGATGAAGGTACAGGGGCGGATTAGGGGGCGGGGGGGGGTTGTTCTGGTTGTACGGAACCCCCCTCACCCCCTCGACTGCTTAAACAAGGAAAACGAATTTGGGGTTGAGGACCACACAACACACACACACACACAGACACACCACACACACAGACACACAGACACACACACATACACACACCACACACACACACACCAGACACACACCCACACACACAGAAAACAACACAGACACACACACATACACCACACAGACCTACACACACACACACCACCACACACACACACACAGACACACACACTACACACAAACCCAGACACACACACACACACACACACACACACACACACACACAGACACACACACATACACACACACACACACACACACCACACACACGCACACAAACATACACACACAGGACACACACACACACACAAACACACACAGACACACACACAGACACACACACACAAACACACACACACACACACACCCAAAGGACACACACACATACACACCAAGACACACAACACACACACACATACACACTACACACTACACACATACCACACACACACCCACACTACAGACACACACACACACATACCACACACACACCCACCACCCCCACCCACACACCCACACACAAACACCCACACACACACACAACACACACCAACACACAACACACACACACACACACACACACGACACCAACACCGACACACTGTGGCGTTCATCTATGACAATATTCTGTTACTATAAACTTTATTTTATTCTGCTGGCCACCCCCCCCCCCCCCGCCCTACCCCCCCCCCTTTCATCAACGCATATATCCGCCTTGAGGTATTAACACAAAATTATGACAGGCTTCCACTCATGTTTTATCTTATCCATTTAAACACTGGGTTGTGGGCGGTGATGGTGTAGGGAACTGAAGCCGGTGTCAGATCAAACGTGCCCAGCAATTCTTTAGAGCCTCGTTAACAACCTGGTATTGCAAGTACCTCCAGGATCTGCTCCGAGCATGGCTACCCCCCGTGGGGATACTGTGGGTGGGGGTTCTTTCGTAGCAATAGTTATCCCACCCTCTTGAAGTTCTGGGCTTGTAAACTTTTCTCTAATCTTGACCCACTCTTCTTTGATTCATGCTTTTGTCTTGTTCTTGCTACTATCATCTACTATCTTTTGGGTCCATTCTTTTGCCTTGGGTTTTTTCAACAACAAAAATATTCCACATAGTTTTTTTGCCCCTCCGTTGAGCTCCTCCAAAATCGGAATGTGGGCCATGGCCTAGACTGACTTAAAACATGTGCCCGTGCTCTCTCTCTCTCTCGTGTCTCTCCTCTCTTCTCATCTCTCTCCTCTCTCTATGGGCGAGGTCATCCTACTCTCTCTCTCTCTCTCCCCCTCGTCTCTGTAAGCGTGTGTGGTTTGAGTGCGTGTGTTGTGTGTGGTGTGTGTGTGTTTGTGTGTGTGTTTGTGTGTGTGTGTGGTGTTTGTCTGTATGTATTGTGGTGTGCGTGTGTGTGTGGCGTGCGTGTGTGTGCGTGTGTGTGCGCGTTCGTCCCTTTAGTCTGCTGTCAAATCGACCGTACGTGTGGTGTGGTGTTGTGTGTGTGTGTGTGTGTGTGTGTGTGTTGTGTGTGTGTGTGCGTGCGTGTGCGTGAGTGTGTGACTGTGTGTGTGTGTGTGCGTGCGTGCGGGTGCGTGGGTGCGCGCGCGCGCGTGTGCGAGTGTGCTGTTTGTTCGTTCTTTAGTTTTACGTCAAATCACCCGTACGTGTGTGTGTGTGTGTGTGTGTGTGTGTGTGTGTGTGTGTGTGTGTGTGTGTGTGTGTGTGTGTGTGTGTTGTGTAATATGCGAGATGTGCGTGTATGAGTATATGCGCGTGTCTACGTGTGAATGTACGGGGTACGGTCCGCGCGCATCGCCGCGCAAAAGAGAGAGAGAGAGAGAGAGAGAGAGAGAGAGAGAGAGAGAGAGAGAGAGAGGAGAGAGAGAGAGACGGAGGAGAGAGAGAGACAGACAGACAGACCAGAGAGAAGACAGAGAGAGAGAGACAGACATAGAGAGAGAGAGAGAGAGAGGAGAGAAGAGAGAGAGAGAGAGAGAGAGAGAGAGAGAGAGAGAGAGGCAGACAGAGAGATATATAGAGAGAGTACAGAGAGAGAGAGAGAGACAGAGAGACAACACAAACACACAGAGGGACAGAGAGAGAGACAGAGAGAGAGAGAGAGAGAGAGAGAAGAGAGAGAGATAGAGAGAGAGAGAAGAGACAGAGAGAGAGAGAGAGAGAGAGAGAGGAGAGAGAGAGAAGAGAGATGTAGAGAGAGAGAGAGAGAGAATGTACGTCTTCCCAATGTTGATTTCTCGTCTTTCTGTCACAGACGGAGGGGTCAAGTTGTCGGCACTCGTCTAGATGCTATCTGGGCCCAGTGCTCCTTTCACTGACGAGCACTGACGAACGATCTGTTCTCACGCGAAAGGGACAAAATTGCAGGAATGTCCGCACCCCGCACACCTCCTCCCACCCCCCTACGTCCCCTGAGTCTATGGAGATATGTTCTCTTTGACATGCTACCAATGCGGTTTCGGTTTCGGCAACCCGTCAAGTTGAGCGAACGTACCAAAAAGCGCGAATTACTTTCTGTGTACAAAATGCGCGAATGTCTGATTGTCAAAAAACTACTACCACCACCACACACCACCACCACTACTACTACTACTACTATACTACTACTACTACTACTACTACCGATGTACTAATGGAACAACAAACGATTGTCTCCAATCTGGAGAAAGCAGTAGTGTAGATACTGCTACCAGAACCATTAGCACATACTATCCTTTTCTAGGTTAGTACTTCTGCTAGTCAGGCCGTTTGCTTAACCCTTTCACCGCCAAAGTAGCATTTTAGCACCACAGTGATTTTAACACCTATGTCACTAAAAGGCATCAAATTGGGGTCTATTATCCAAAGACCCTATTGTCTTAGTTTTGAGAAGTAAGGATTAGACCTTATTTTATATATGCCACAGAAGAATCCCCAATACTGCAGATGGATTTTGTTTCTCTACCCAGGTAAATTTGATGGACATTAATTTTGGCTGAAATATGGCTGGCGGTGAAAGGCGGTTAATGGCTTTTATCACCGGTTTGACATCATCCAAGTAGGAAGGGCCCATAGTAAATGAGAGCTGTACTGTGATATTCTACAGTATTGGAATATAATGGTACAGCTTAGTCTTTCGCGTAAGAACTATGATTCTCTAACTAGGGGGGGGGGGGGTGGGGGGGGTGGGGGGGGGGGGGGGGGGGGGGGGGGGGGGGGGGGGGGGGGGGGGGTGGGGGGGGGGGGGGGGGGGGGCGGGGGGGGGGGGGTGGGGGGGGGGGGGGGGGGGGGGTTGGGGGGGGGGTGGGGGGGGGGGGGGGTGGGGGGGGGGGGGGGGGGGGGGGGGGGGGGAGGGGGGGGGGGGGGGGGGGGGGGGGGGGGGGGGGGGGGGGGGGGGAGTGGGGGGGGGCGGGGGGGGGGGGGGGGGGGGGGGGGGGGGGGGGGGGGGGGGGGGGGGGGGGGGGGGGGGGGGGGGGGGGGGGGGGGGGGGGGGGGGGGGGGGGGGGGGGGAGGGGGGGGGGGCGTTTGTGCACTGACTCGCTAGTGCTACAGCAATTCTTGGATTAAGGTTGGCCCTTACGGGGACCTTCCCCAACGCCAGCTCTCTGTCCTCAAATTCCCTTTTGGCCGAGAGAGTGGTGATGTACCCTGGGCAAGGCTTATCCACCATAATAAAATTTTAGCCCAGCCCGCCGGAATAGCAGCTGCCCCTCTCTGCTATCAGGGCAGTCATTGTCGGAAACGACAGACAGGCCAACAACAACTTCTGCTAGTTCTGTCACTACTGGTACTGACCCATGTTCCGTAGTACAAGACGTTCAAGACTGCACTTGGTCATCTCCAAGTATGGAAAGTGACGTCATTCGCTCGACAAGGTGGTTTTCAGCGAAAGTTTAGAATTTGTGTATTTTAACCTTTCAATCTGAACTTAAACTGACCCTAACCCCATCCCTAACCCAAACCCAAAACTTAAACCTTTCACCGCCAGCCATCTTTGATCCAAAGGTTTCCATTCAACTTACTTGGCCTACAGAACAGATTTCTATCTGCCATATTATGGGATTTGCTTTGTGACACATTTAGAATAGGGTCAATCCCTACTGCCCCCCCCCTAATTTAGGAAGACAATATGATTGAATAATAGGACCCTGGACTTTCAAGGGTTTTAATGACATGGGTGCCTAAATCATTGTGGTGCAAAAATGCCCGATATTCGCGGTAAAAGGAAGTTAAACCGCTCAAACACAAACAAAAACAACTTTACTAAACGAAATTGAGTGTTCAACTGTTTTGGGAGATCATCATGTGCAGTCTTGAACTCCCTAGTTGTTGTCGCTTGTTGCTCTCGTTGCTGGTGATCTCGCTGTTGCCTGTTTGTTTTTGCATAATCACGTCTGGTGTCCTGTCTGTGTTTTTCTCCTGTCAGTTTCTCTCTCTCTCTCTCTCTCTCTCCTCTCTCTCTCTCTCTCCTCTCTCTCTCTCTCTCTCTCTCTCATCTTCTCACTTCTCTCTCTGCCTCTCTCTCTCATTCTCTCCCCTCTCTCTCTCTCTCTCTCGTCGCCTCTCTTCTTCTTCTCCTCCTCCTCTCCGTGTCTCTCTCACTCGCTCTTTCTCCATCAGTCTGTCTCAGCTCAGAACCGATGCCACAGAAGTAGTAAACCAGGTCGCACAGTGTAGACCCAGAATTCCTTGCCCATGTTCTTTGGATTATCTCCCCCATATATCACCGATGCCCTCGGAATGCCCATCTCACCACTAAACCAGTACAGCCATTCCTGGCGCAGGTATTACCAGGTACAGTAGTCATGGGTGCGTCTAAGCCAAAGCCGTCGTCGGTGAAAGAAAAGCTGAAAAGGAGATTGTTCACAACACAACACCCAGACCACTGTGCCAGCGATGCTTGCTAATCAACACCAAGAAGAGTAGAATGGTACTCTTCTTGCTACCACCACCTCACCTCTCCAGGCCAGGCGAAGCGATCGTGAGGAGACTGAGGACTGGACACTCCAGATGATCCTGTCTCGCGCCGACTCCGGCATCATAATTATTCACGAAACTCCACATTGGAGACTATCTTGTGTGCCCCTGCATGGGCTCCCAGGGACCCCATATGGAATACTACAATTCTAAAAGGAACCCTCTAAAAGAATGTGCAGGGGGTCCCCAGCTTATGATGTTCTAGTTTGTATCAACCTGGTACTGACACAGAGCCTCATGCCAAGGCGTAACCTGCCTGAGTGATCAACAAGATAGAAGAAGAAGAAAGAAGAGAGAAGAAAAGAAGAAGAAGAAGAAGAAGAAGCGAAAAAGAACAAGAGACAACAGTTTCCACGGGTCGCAACGTGTAAGTAGAAGATACAGACAACTGGCAAAGCGATTGGTAGTTCGTTTTATTTACACGCTGCGCCACGATTAAGTCCCTTGGTTATTTTTTCTGAGCCAAGACCCTGTGCCACCCACATCCAAATGCCCCCAACTCGAAATTGAGGCTGCTCTTTAAACGGATGTGTCGGTTTGAATTTTGACGCGGGCCCATTTATATGGGAGTCCACACACTGGTCAAAATAAGATTTATTTCCAGTTATAAGAGGGGAAAACACGTGTAACCCGTGATTTTGACACGTGATCCTTGCGTGATCTTTAAGACACACTTCGTGATTACGGCACCAGAAAGAAAAAGAAAAACCTCAGCAAATTGCTTCTTCCCACTTTCTCTGGTTATCGCCACCACACCACGTCCCTCCTCCTTGGAATTCCTCCTGCCCCCTTGGTCCTTGGAACATTCATGACCTACTGTTTTGCTGCAAGGTGCTTTGTGAATGTGTGTGTGGGCACGGGGGGGGGGGGGGGGGGGGACAAAAGCGGTACATTGGCATTGTTTATAAACGACCGGTAAAGCTTCTTGCCTTTTCTTCGCTTATCGTTCGTTGTTTGTTTTGCAGATAAGACAATGATCGCACAAAAATTCTTCTGTGTTGGGTTGACCACAGTGCATGTGAATCTAGTTAGTTAAACGACGATTTTGTTGTTCATTTACTCGCTTGTTGTTCAACACAAATGCACTTCTGAGGTTTGGCGTGCCACATGACTCGAATCCATTCATTAACAAAGTCATAACAATTTCAGCAAGATTCAATGAACGGTTTTTGAAAATATGAAGCAAAAAGTAAAGTATGGGTGCAAACACACCCACGGGATACGGGAAGGGTTAACTTAATTTGCGGCTCATTTCGAATGAACAATGGAAATGCCGCCCCCTTGGTTTCAAACTCTCAACCGTTATATAGACATTACGTTCTGAACAGTGGCCTATCTATTTTCCCTTCTAATGTTTTTTTTTCTATTTTAGAATAATGCAAATGTACAGAACCAGTCATAACAAAAACACCCTTCTGATTCCTTTAAAGAAAAGGAGAAAACGAACATGTTAACGCGCGTGTGTTTAAGCGAACACCAACAACACGTCGTTAGTTAGTTGGCCAACGTTGTAGCTCCATAAAGATTTTATAATAAATCGAAATATCGCTCTTTTAACACGGTGTTGCTGATTTTTATTTCGTCTTGTCTGAATTAGTTAGTTAGTCTATTATAGTCCAGTCAACAGCTATTGTTATCTCAGGACTGTCACCGGAGCGTAAAGTCTTCGACCACGTATCTACAAAACACAGTCAAAGCAATGAATCTTAACAACGTACAAACACCTGAAAACATGATAAATATAGTACGATTCATAACATTCATTGTACACTAGTGTAACGACTAAACACACTCTCTCATTATCCTGCACAATCCACTCAGATCATTTTGCCTTGTTATGTTATGCATAACAAAAAACAGGATCACGCCCTCTGGTGTTTTGTTGTGGGTTTTGTTTTTGCATACAACTCGTGGCAGTCATAAAGGGCTTCGCACACTAGCGTCAAGATCTCGAGATCGTGGCGATTTCTTGCTCCAAGGCGCAGTTTGATGCGCCGCTTGCGGCGTGAAAGATTCGCGGCGCGGCAGGATTTTTGATGCGTAGCTGGCGCGATTTTTTGTTGCTCGAGAATAGAACCGGCTCTAATTTTGATGCTCAAGATCGCAGAGATCGTGAAACTAGCCAATCACAACGGACGGAAGGACCATAACTCTGATTGAAGAAAAAAATCTACTGTTGTTTCTAGGAGGAGTTTTGACGCTAGAGTAATCCTTTCCTTGCTTTCCCAAATAAGGAAGTTCGCGCGACAACAGGCGAAGCGACAGGAGTCGTGTGTGAGACGACAAGAGGCGAAGCTACAATGTGTGCTCTGATGCAGGCGTCAACGCGTCAAGGCGTTGCTCTGAGAAACAATTGACGCCTGATGCTAGTGTGCGAAGGCCTTAATGTACTAAGTGTTCTTCATTCTCAGTCGTTACTAGTGTAACAGTTAAACACATATATCTTGCACAATCCACTCAGATCATTTGCCTTGTCATGTTATACGCAATATAACAACAGGATCACACCCACTGGTGTGTTTTGTGTGTGTGTGGGTTTTTTTGCATGCAACTCGTGGCACATATGTAAAAGTGTTTTTCCTTCTCAGACATTACTATTAGGTATTAGGTACTTTACAGTCACGAGGCGTCTCTGTGAAATTCGGGTTGCTACCACCTGAAGAGCGCGTCGCAGCATAGTATTGTGGCCTATGGCGGTACTGTGCAATTAAAATAGTTGTTCTGTTCAGTCTTCTCTTCTCTCTCTCTCTCCTCTCTCTCTTTCTCTGTCTCTCTGTCTCTCTCTCCTCCTCTCTCTCTCACTCTCTCTCACACACACCACACACACACCACACACACTCCACCACACAGCACACACACATACCACACACACTCCACACACACACAACACACACACTCACATATATACACACACACACACACACACACACGACACACACACACACACACACAACACACACACACACCACACACACACACCGCACCCACACGCACACGACACCTCATGCGCATATCCGCAAATAAGTAAAAGGAAGTAAGAAATAAAGGGAAGAGATAAGCGCATTACTTTCTTATAAACATCACTAAAAACTTTTTGAGTGAGAAAACGGCGAAACGGAACTCTTGAAAGGGCGAAACGGCACTCCTCGCCAAAGGGAAATCACGTGAGGAGGCATGCGGCATAGATCAAAGAAAGGGCGAGATGGGTAAAGGCCGATCGGGACCTACCCTATTTATTTAGCACTAGCAACAGCAGCAGACTTGCCTTCCATTATCTCTGTCCTTATCTTTCTCCCGTGATGTTCACAGAGATTTACGTCACCGTGGAAGTTCAGTTTAACGTCGCGTATCGGCTTTCGCCATGTACGACGGGCTGAACAAACCAACCAGGGTATAAACAAAAATTTATGTTCCTGAATCACTGTCTTAGCCAAAAGGCTGAGAAGCGATCAGTTGTCTGAACATGTACGTAACCGTAGGCTTTACTTTTTTTTTTATACTGGTGGTAATATATTCGCGAAAGTTCTTTCGCTTTCAAGTGTTACGCGTCCCCATGTTGCAACAGCAGCCGCCGCCGCCGCCGCCGCAGCAGCAGCAGCAGCATCAAACGGTTACCACTCAATTGCGCGTAGTTGAAAAGTACTCAATTGCGCCTATCTGGGGTATGTAAATAGGGCATTTTGCCGCGTGCTGGCGACCTTGAATTTCACTGAGTTGAATTAGAAAGGTCAGCGTAACTCGGGCAGAACGAGTGCGGGCAATTTAGTAGTCTAGTATAGAGAACGAACACTCGTGGCAAATGCCCTATTGGCGCCTGGTTTCCTTCATTGATGTATCTTAGAAGTTGTATTTCGGGCGACTATAAAATAAAAACTAGAAACACTATTTGAATTCTGGGGGGTTTCTGTATATTTTTTGTTATTATTTAACAAGACGTTCAATGCTGCACTTGGTTATCTCCAAATATGGAAAGTGACGCCATTCGCGTGACAATGTCGGTTTTCAGCGAAACTTTAGAATGTGTATCTTTTAACCATTCACTCTGAAATTAAACTGACTCTAGCCCTAACCCTAACCCTAACCCTATCCCAAACCTTAAACCGTCAAATACACACACAAAATAAAACTTTACTAAACAATTGAGTGTTCCATGTTTGGAGATGATCATGTGCAGTCTTGAACGCCTAGTGTATTATTTATAAGGAATGTTACTTGCATCTTCGGCAACGAATCTCAATTTATTGCAAAACTTCCATTATGCTTATTTTTTTGTTCTCAAGAACCATTCCAACGGGCGCAATTGATGAATGACTACAATGGGCGCAATTGACACAGGCGCAATTGAGCACAGGGGTGATTATAAGAGGCGCAATTGAGACGCAGCAGCATCTAACATTTCCCCTTATCTCCCCCGCTGTTATCTTGTCCACGGGGATTTGTGCAACGTTCAGGGTCTGACTGTGTGTAGGTAAACATGGGCGATAGTGCACGTGCACAGTCAAAACAACAATTTGCACCTGTTGTGACAGACATCATTGTAGCAAACGGTGTCTGACGCTGTAGCAGAACACACACATGTACAATTATATCACTCGGAAACGCGAACAATAATTGGGAGTTGTCAAAAAAGCGCGAGTATGTCCATTTGCGCTACTTTTCCTCTATGGAATTTGCGCGAACATGAAGTATACAATTTGCGCAACTATCCCACGATAGAGAGACAGAATGAGACAGAGATAGAACGCACAAACAAACGGACACACACACACACACACACACACACACACACACACACACACACACACACACACACACACACACACACACACACACAAACACACACCTTTTAATTCATTGATTTTTTTATTATTGATTTTTAAAGTCTAATATCACCATTGTTGTGAACTTTTTGACTCTCAGACATTCACGGAAGAGGTTCGCGCTTTTTGACTATCAGACGAGACATTCACGCATTTTGGATACAGAAAGTATTCGCGCTTTTTGGTATGTTCGCTCAATTTGACGGTTGCCGAACAATGACGTCACTGTGTTCAAACCGTGCAACTTCTTTCACGGGTCCTTCTTCCCAGTGATCGTGTTAACTAAAATACTATACTGTTGTTGTTGTTGTATTACCCTGGCTTAAAGACTCCAGGGATCATCCCAACAGCCGAAGCACTTGAACACAAATGTTGTACACATGCAACAGCTAGGGATGAGAACATTACGTTTTTGATTACCCCGCCACGTGCGCAGCCACACTCCGACATCCCCGGAGGATAGATACTATAATAAAAAAAAGACCTGTCAGTCCCAGGAACTGATACATTTTTGCTAGGACTGATAAATGGTTTTAACAGACCCACCAGATCACGTGTCAAAATCACGAGTTTCACGTGTTTTCCCTCTTACAGCTGGTAAGAAATCTTGTTTTGACCAGGTTTGACTCCCACGCAAATGCCCCCCAAATTGAAAACGAAACATCCGTTTAAAGAGCAGCCTCAATTTGAAGTTGGGGGAATTTGTATGTGGGTCATAGCAACCCAGAAAAAAAACAAGGGGCTTAATCGTGACGAGTCACAGAGGCTTTGATATTGTCAGTTTCTGAGGGGTTTTCATTGGTTTTTGTATCCCTGGGACTAGTTAACACGATTAGGCAACACGATTAAGTCCCTTTTTTTCTGGGTAGCTGTGACCCACATACACACGTCCCCAACTTCCAATTGAGGCTGCTCTTTAAAATGATGTTTCGGTTTGAATTTTGGGGGCATTTTGTGGAGTGAGACCTGGTCAAAACAAGATTTCTTTCCAGCTATAAGAGGAAAAACACGTGAAGCCCGTGATTTGGACACGTGATCTGGTGGATCTTTAATAACGGTTGTCGGAGGGAATTGTCGCTGATGGGACTGGTCTTCAACATGTATTCTTAGCGCGATCACTAGATTTTTTGTTTGTGGCACAAGCCACAAACATCTAACTCACTTTGTCGGTCTGTCGCTCGGTCTGTCGGTCGGTCGGTCTGTCCAAAATTGTCGCACGTTTGTGGCAAAAAAATTGTCGCACGCTGTTAACCGCCGTTTTGTCCAAATTCCGCCGTTTTGTCGATAGACAAAACGGCGGGGCTAGATCCGCCGTTTTGTCCAAATGTTCTATTATGATTTGGACCGCTTTTGTCCAACCCGCCGTTTTGTTTCGGCGGGTTGGACAAAACGGCGGATTGTTGAACCGCCGTAGACAAAACGGCGGGTTGGACAAAACGGCGGATTGTTGAACCGCCGTTTTGTCCAAATCATAATAGAACATTTGGACAAAACAACGGCGGATCTAACCTCGCCGTTTTGTCTATGGGCAAAACGGCGGAATTTGGACAAAACGGCGGTTAACAGCGCCACAAACGATTGCGAATCCGCGCTTGTTTTCCTGCTACGTGCGTAGCTCTTGTTTAGTTCAATCCTCAGCAAACAGGTTGGTGCAATAACTTTCCTATTGTTAAGCTGGTTGGATGGTCCATTATTATTACAGTGGAACCTCTCTTATAAGACCTTCCACAATCTTCCAAAATGAGGTCTTAAAAGGTAGGAGGGGTCTTATGAGAGAGATCATTTCAATATTTACAGAGAAGAGCAATGTCTCAGAGAAGTAGGTTTTATGCGGGATGGAGTCTTATAATGGGCGGTCTTATAAGGGAGGTTCCGCAGTATTAACTTCACCCACAAAGGCATGAGCAGACGTTCATAACATTGTGAGCAGAGTTCGCATGAAACCTCATTAACTACGGAACAGCTGTCTTGGGTTTTCTGCATTGTGCATGGGGTAATGGCGTCCAATGTATTTCGTCCATTTTCAGAGTTAAACTGGGACGGTATTCATGTCGAGATAGCATGAGACTTAGCATGATGCTAACTTAGAAGCTCTTCCAATGTCCTATAGGATTTAATAGGACTTTTGGAAGAGCTTCTAAGTTAGCATCATGCTAAGTCTCATGCTATCTCGACATGAATACCATCCCTGGATGTTTTGATTTATGTTTTGCAGTCTAAAAGAAACAAGCTTCTACTCAAAGGCATTAGGGGAAGACGGGGTAAAAAGCGCATGGGCGGGTAAGAAGCCCACCCCAATTATCTCATGAAATGAAGAACATTTAAGTCACATTTGCCCATGAGACGAATGCTAGACATTAACGCTCGTCTCATGGGCAAAATGAGACTGAAATTTGCTTCATTTCATGAGATAATTGGGGTGGGCTTCTTACCCGCCCATGCGCTTTTTACCCCGTCTTCCCCTATATATATAGACTTCGAACCATATTTTGCACTCTTTTGGTTCTTTCTAGTTTACATTCGCGTTCTTAATTAAGCTAGCCATTTCGACAAAATGTACTTGATGAAAGGCAGAGGATATTGGATTTCTTAATGAATTAAAAAAAGTAATAACTACAGAACGACGAGGAGTGAAACTGAATAGAAAACAAATAGAAAACAAAATTCCCAAATCTGAGTTTCCAACACTTTAGGAAACACGCAGTTCTGATCTCCGGCTTTAAAAGAAAAACACACATAAAAACACCTACAGAACGACATAGACCTATCAATGAACTGGCAACCACCACACACATACAAGCACGCACACACACACACACATACACGCGCGCACGTACACACACACACACACACACACACACACACACACACACACACACACACACACATCAAGACGCATACAGGCACCCGCACACACGCACTCCAAATACACGCACGCACCCTTCGGCTACAGGCACATATACGCGCGGCGCGCACACACACTTGGGCACATGTTCACACACACACACACACACGCAAATACGCGCGCGTGCACACACACACGCACACACGCACACACACGCACGCACGCACGCACGCACGCACACACACACACACACACACACACACACACACACACACACACACACACACACACACACACACACACACACTCACGCACACAAATAATAATTGGGAGGGGGACTAGTTTGTACTTTGTAACTATTGTGGTGTTGCTTCCTGTGAAACGAAACACGAGCCGACTGCAACTGACACACGCCCTGCAGCCACTGCAGAGAGAGCCATTGAAGTATGAGATTGACGTTTAGATAGGCGAGTCTTGATACAACAACAACAACAACATACAGTATTTATACGGCGCTGAATCTTGATAGAAATCAAATCAAAGCGCACACACACGTTAGCATTCAAAGCGCATTCAAACACAAACGCAATACAACGCGAACACACACAGATAACATAAATGGAATATAGCAGAAACAGACCTAATGGCAAGAGAGAGAAGATAAAGAGAGAGGAGCTTTAATGACGGGGGAACAGGTGGGTTTTGAGGTTAGCTTTGAAAGCAGAGAGAGTCGGTCGCTGACGGAGGGAGAGCGGAAGTTTGTTCCAGGAGGTCGGTCCTGAGACAGCAAAAGAGCGCCGACCAACAGTTGAAAGCTTATACCTAGGGATCTGGAGAGAAAGAGGGTCAGAAACTGAACGTAAAGTGCGAGCTGGCGTATAGATGGAAATATTGTCACAGAGGTAAGATGGAGCAGCTTTATGGATAGATTTATAGCAAAGTGTGTTTAATTTATACTCAATTCTGTCTGCGACAGGAAGCCAGTGCAAAGAACGGAGAAGAGGGCTAACATGATCGAACTTTTTCTTCCTAAGGACAAGACGAGCAGCTGTGTTTTGAATACGCTGGAGACAAGATAGAGAAGAGACTGATAGGCCAGAAAGGAGAGCATTACAGTAGTCAATACGAGATAGGATGAGGGAAGTAACAAGCTTTGCTGTGGCTTCATCTGAGAGGTATTTACGAATACACGTACACATATACCGATACACACACGCACACACACACGCGCGCGCGCGCGCGCACACACAGAGAGAGAGAGAGAGAGAGAGAGAGAGAGAGAGAGAGAGAGAGAGAGAGAGAGAGAGAGAGAGAGAGAGAGAGAGAGAGAGAGAGAGAGAGAGAGAGAGAGAGAGAGAGAGAGAGAGAGAGGTGTGAGGGAGAGAGAGAGAAAACTTGAAAACTTGAACTTTATTTTTCAAGGACAAAGATTTTAGGCAACGCCTAGTCTTCCAATCTTAGAGAGAGAGAGAGAGAGAGAGAGAGAGAGAGAGAGAGAGAGAGAGAGAGAGAGAGAGAGAGAGAGAGAGAGAGAGAGAGAGAGAGAGAGAGAGACAGAGAGAGACAGAGAGAGACACACACACACTCACACACACACACACACACACAGACAGAAGAGAGAGAGAGAGAGAGAGAGAGAGAGAGAGAGAGAGAGAGAGAGAGAGAGAGAGAGAGAGAGAGAGAGAGAGAGAGAGAGAGAGAGAGAGAGAGAGAGAGAGAGAGAGAGAGAGAGAGAGAGAGAGAGAGAGAGAGAGAGAGAGTAGACATATACTATATACTCTCTGTATGTTTCTATGATAATGTTTCTATATATAAACCGCCGAAATATTAATTTTGGTAACATTTACCTTGTTTGTTGGCAGAGTGCAGAGCCATTGAAATATGAGATTGGCGTTTAGAGAGGCGAGTCTTGATATACACACATATATATATATATATATGATATACTAACACACACGCACACACACGCACACGCACGCACATAGAGAGAGAGAGAGGATGAGAGAGAGAGAGAGAGAGAGAGAGAGAAAACTTTGAAAACTTTGAAAACTTGAAAACTTTAACTTTATTTTTCAAGGATAAAGATTTTAGGCACGCCTAGTCTTCCAATCTGTCCTTGGAAGAGAGAGAGAGAGAGAGAGAGAGAGAGAGAGAGAGAGAGAGAGAGAGAGAGAGAGAGAGAGAGAGAGAGAGAGAGAGAGAGAGAGAGAGAGAGAGAAGAGAAGAGAGAGAGAGAGAGAGACAGAGACAGAGAGAGAGAGACAGACAGAGAGACAGACAGACAGAAACAGAGCCAGAGACAGACAGAAAGAGACTGACTGATAGACATACGGGTAACACGGATAAATCGTCGAAATCAACAGACAGGAGATAAATGCATGCAGCCTTAATTAATGGCAAATCCATCCTGACAGCTAAGATGCGAGCAAAAACCACGTGTCATTGCGCCAGCCAATCAAAAGGAATTTCTGTGACAGACGTCATACATTCTCAGGCACCCAAATGAGCGCGTGCCACGAAGTCTTTCTGCACACGTTTCAGATTTTAGAAGAACCGGGGGGCGAAGTAATGAAATATGTCAGGGGCGGATTACTGGGGGTTTCCTCGTCGCACGGAACCCCACTTGGCTGGCTCAAACAATCTTACACCAACACATGTGTATGGGAGTCAAACCTGGTCAAAACAAGATTTCTTACAAGCTATGAGAGGGAAAACACATGAAATCCGTGATCACGTGCCAAAATCACGTGTTTCACGGATTTTCCCTCCCTCTTAATCGTAAGAAATCTTGTTTTGACCAGGTCTGACTCCCATATAAATGCCCCCAAATTCAAACCGAAACATTATTTTAAAGAGCAGCCTCAATTTGAAGTTGAGGACATTTGCATGTGGGTCACAGCTACCCAGAAAAAAACCCAAGGGACTTAATCGTGATGGGTCAGTGGGTCTTTAACAGACGGTCGTTAGAAGAGAGTGACCGTTATGATTGTCAAGGATAAACTGTCAAAGCTGTCCCCAGTGATGTCTCTTCTTGAAGATGATTCTTTGAATAAGTGCTGATGAGACAAAGACCATAATGGGCATTTCATCAGGAAGCATTAAAGGGGCACCCTGACGGAATGTTTTTTGTAAGAAACACGTCGAGATCACTAGGAAAACACCCTTTACACAGATTGCAGCACTCACTTTGCTCTGGTTTCCTAGAAATCAAACCGTCAAATCGGCGATTCCTCCATGGCTGAGGTGCTGGAAGTCAAATTCTTTCACCCAAAGAGAA
>CM065685.1:14580296-14587796 GCA_017654935.2 Phymorhynchus buccinoides
AGAGGAGAGACCGACCACAGAGAGAGAATTAGAGCGAGAGGAGAGATGAGAGGGGAGCGATAGAAAGAGAAAGAGAGAGAGAGAGAGAGAGACGAGAGAGAGAGAGAGAGTGAGAGAGAGGAAGAGAGACGAGACGATGAATGGAGAGAGAGAAGAGAGGGGGAGATGAGGGGGGGTGGGAGAGAGACCGACAGAGAGAGAGAATGAGAGCGAGAGAGAGATTGAAAGGGAGAGAGAAAGAAAGAAAAGAAAAAGAGAGAGAGAGAGAGAGAAGAGAGGAGAGAGAGAGAGAGAGAGAGGGGGGGGGGGGGGGGGAGTGGGGGAGATGGAGAGAGACGAAAGAGAGTAAGAGAGAATGAGATGCGGGAGATTAGATTGAGAGTTAGGGGTGGGGAGATTGAGAGGAGAGACGAAAGAGAGAGAAAGGAGCCGAGAGACAGAGAGAGAGAGCGGAGAGTACAGAGAGGGAGAGAGAGAGAGAGAGAGAAATAGAGAGAGAGAGTAGAGAGAGATGAGAGAGAGAGAGAGAGAGAGATAGATGGAAGAGAGAAGAGAGAGAGAAGAGAGAGAGAAGAGAGAGGCAGGGGGGGGGCTGGGGGGTAACAGAGCTTAATAAATGGCATAACAGCACGACACGACACATATATAAACATACACCAAATGCAGTGCGCACCCACAGCGCGCACGCTACACACACACACACAACACACGCACACGCAACACACACCACACCCACACACACAAACAAGCGCGCGCGCGCGTTCTCGTACAACTTTCTGTATTCAACCTGTCACATTGGTACTTAAGTTGATGGCGTAATAGACTTGTAGTACAAACTGACATTGCCATGGTAAATGGCCATGCCTTAATTCACGTTCATAGTTCAAACACGGACGATTTTATACGAGACAGAGAGAAAGGGGGGGGGGAGGGACGAGAGAGGAAGCCGGAGAAAGATGAAGAGAGAGAGAGTAGCAGGTTAGAGAGAGAGATAGAGAGAGAGAGAGAGAGAGAGAGAGAGCGAGGAGAGAGATCTTGAGGACAGAGATGAGAGCTGAGAGGGGTGGGGAGACAGATAGATAGACAGATACAGAGAGAGAGAGAGATACGAGAGAGAGAGGATAGAGAGAGTTTTTGAGAGAGAGAGAGTGGTGTGAGAGGGAGATGAGAGAGAGAGAGAGGTAGGGGTGGGGAGACAGAAAGATAAGAAAGATACAGAGGAACAGGAAGAGAGAGAGAGAAGTCAGGAGAGAGAGAGAAAGAGAGATTGATGAAGAGACGAGAGATCGAGAGAGAGGAGTCGAGAGAGAGTGGACAGAGAATGATGAGTGAGAGGAGAGGGGTGGGGAGGACAGAAAAGATAGAAAGATACAGGAAACAGTGAGAGAGAGAGAGAGAGAGATGTAGAGAGAGAGAGAAGAAAAGAGAAGAGAGAAAGAGAGAGAGAGAGAGAGAGGAGAGAGAAGAGAGGGAGAGAGAGAGAGACAGAGAGAGGGGAAAGAGAGAGAGAGAGAGAGACGAGATGAGAGAGAGAGAGAGGGGGGGAGATAGAGGAGAGAGAGAACCAGGGAGAAACAGTAGAGCGAGAGAGAGAGAGAGAGAGAGAGAGAGAGAGAGGGAGAGAGAGGGACAGGAGATCAGAGTGCTGAGAGGGGTGTGGGCATAGAGAGAGAGAGAATTAGAGAGGAGAGAGGAGAGAAGAGAGAGAGTGGAGAGAGAAGAGAGAGAGAGAAGAGATGAGAGACGACGACGATGAGGTGGAGACAGATGAAAGAGAGACGAGGGGGGGACAGAGTGAGAGAGTGAGACGAGAGAGAGAGGGAGAGAGTATAGAGGGGAGCGGGAGCACTAGCGAGAGAGATACAGGAAACAAGTTGAGAGAGAGAGAGAGAGTGAGAGTCAGCGAGAGAGAGAGAGAGAGAGGATAGGAGAGAAGAGAGGGACAGAGATGAGAGTGTGAGAGGGTGGGGAGGATAGAGAGAGTAGAAAGAGATACAGGAAACAGGACGAGAGAGAGAGAGAGAAGAGAGAAAAAAGATGAGAGAGAGACAGAGAGAGATGAGAGAAGAGAGAGAGAGAGAGAGAGAAGGGTGTGTGGGGGAGAGAGAGAGAGAGAGGGGGACAGAGAGCGTGAGAGAGAGAGAGAGAGAGAGGGAAAGCATGTTTCTGTGAGAGAGAGAGAGAGAGAGAGAGGGAGGGGAGATACCTCGCGAGATAGAGGATAACAGGAAAGAGAGAGATAGAGAGAGAAAGAAAGAAAGAGAGACGGAGAGAGAGACAAAGACAGACATGACAAAGACAGAGAGAGAATAGAGTGAGGTGGACAGAGAGAAGAGAGAGAGTAGAAGAGAAGAGAGAGACATAGAGAGAGGAGAAGAGGATGACAGCAGACAGAGAGGAAGACATAGACGAGAGACAGGACCTACACTACACAAATAAACACAATCAGAGGACATGGACAGTAAATTTAAGATTTCCTGACAGTAACAGATTCTCAAATTTTCAACGACGGACAGAGACAGAGAGACTGAGATGAGTGCCACAGTCCCATCTATGGATAGCACGGATCAAGCAACGGACAGACCCATCCTTCTCCCGACTGTGTGCGTCTCTCTGCCTCACCGTCTCTCTGTCTGTCTGTCTCTCTCTCTCTCCTCTCTCTCTCTCTCTCTCTCTCTCTGTTTCCTGTATCTCTTTCTATCTCTCTACCACCCCTCTCTCTCTCTCCTCTCTCTCTCTCTCTTCTCTCTCTCTCCTCTCTCTCTCTCTCTCTCTCTCCTGTTTCCCGTATCTCTTTCTGTATCTCTCTCTACCCCCCCCCCCTCTCTCTCTCTCCTCTCTGTCCCTCTCTCTCTCTCTCTTGATGACCTGATGAAAAGAAGTGTTGTTTTGCTTATTCAGTTCATCCTCATTAAACATTTCAAGTTCAAGTTCAAGTTCTGTGTGTCTCTGTTGTATCTCTGATCTGTGTCTCTCTGTCTCTGTCTGTATGTCTGTCTGTCTGTCTGTCTCTCTCTCTCTCTCTCTCTCATCTCTCTCTCTCTCTCTCTCTCTCTCTATCTCCTCTCTCTCTCTCTCTCTCTCTCTCTCTCTCTCTCTCTCTCTCTCTCTCTCTCTCTCTCTGTGTCTCTGTTATCTGTGTCTCTCTGTCTGTCTCGTTATCTGCCTGTTTCTGTCTGTCTGTCTCTCTCTCTCTTTCTCTCTCTCTCTCTATTTATATATCTCCTCCCCCCCTCTCTCTCTCTCTCTTGGTCTGTATATGTGTCTGTATGTCTGTCTGTCTGTCTGTCTCTCTCTCTCTCTCTCTCTCTCTCTCTCTCTCTCTCTCTCTCTCTCTCTCTCTCTGTGCTTCTTTGAGTGTGTGTCTGTCTGTCTGTGAGATGAAGCTGATTCTTCTTCTTCTTCTTCGATCGCTCAGACAGCTTCCTGTCAAATATGAGCGCAGATGCGTCATGCTGCCCTTATGCGCATAACTAAGAAATAGATAGGCCCAGCAAGTCCGACTTCGGCTGGAGGAAATCTTTTTGAAAGTGTTTCTTGAAAAAACAAACAAAGGCAGCAGGAGAATGGACTGGTAAGGCAGAAAGATAGTAGATGACAGCAAAGCAAAGGGAAAAGGCAGAGTCAAAGAGAGTGACAGACTAGAGGAAGTTACAAGCACAGAAGGTGGGGGAACTATTTATACAAAAGACCCCCCGGTATCCCCACGGGGGAGGGGGGGGGGCTGATTCAAAATGGCTTAAACGACAGGAACCCATTAAGGTCGACGTGACTCGGTCAAATTGGCCTTTGAAGTTAAATGGCATGGCATTCATGTCGTTGTGTTTAAAGGTGGACCCTGACGGATAAGCTTTTGCAAGAAACACGTCGAGATCACCAGAGAGACAGCCTTTTCAAGGATCGGCGTAACACTCACTTTGCTCTGGTTTCCTAGAAATCAAACCGTCAAAACGGCGATTCCTCCTTGGCGGAGATGCCGGAGAGAGAAGTCATTTTGGATGGGGTGGGTGGATGTTATTCATTGTGGTTGAAGCTTTTTCTTTTTTTGAAGTGCAGTAAAAAAACAAAAAAAAACATTTGGAGCTATTTCCTTTGTTGTGAGCGAAACTCCTTTAGGTAAACTGTATATACAAAATATTTAAAAATGAAAAGGCTTGTATTGTGAAAATCTCGTGCTAACGACTTGGTCTAAACTCAGGCGGTCATTAGAAAAGAGAAGGCACCCACTGAAAGAATTTGACTTCCAGCACCTCCGCCAAGGACGAATCGCCGATTTGACGGTTTGATTTCTAGGAAACCAGAGCAAAGTGATTGTTGCGGTCTCTGTAAAGGGTGTTTTCCTGGTGCTCTCGTCGACGTGTTTCTTGCAAAAAACTCATCCGTTAGAGTGCCCCTTTAACCCTTTCACCGCCAATGTCGCATTTTAGCACCACACTGGTTTAACCCCCATGTCATTAAAAGGCATCAAATCAGAGCCTGTTATTCAAAGACCCTATTTTCTCAATTTTGGGTGGTAAGGATAGGCCTAATGTTATACATATTGCAGATTTTTTATTTTTAATGTTATACATATTGCAGATTTTTTATTTTTATTTTCTCTACCCAGCTAAGGTTAATGGTATTTTTTGGGCTGACAATTGGTTGGCGGTGAAAGGGTTAAGGTACTCCCTCATCTCCAGCGCTATTTTATGGCAACAGCGTGTCCTTTTCTACCCCTTCGACCCCTCTCACAATTTGTTTTTTGGTAATAGACATAGGAGGCTGTGGCAATTGCCACGCAAAACAATTGTCCATTTAGACTACGAGTCCTTGGATGAGAGTATACGAATACGAATACGAATGTTTTATTCAGGGTAAAAAGGATAAGCTACAATAGCTTCTTCATACGAGAGAGTATGTGGAAGAAGAAGGTTGTTCGCGTAGGGGAGGGGGTGGGGGCAAATAGGTGGCCATCTGTATATACTTTGCATTTATGTTAGGACATTGAAAACTATTGTTTTCCCATAAAAATCGCATTTGTCTTTTTTTCACTAAACATTATTTACAGCCATTCAGGTTTATTTTTTGTTGAAAAAAAGAGGTAACTTTAGGGTACTAATAAATACGGAAAACTACTTGTATTAGGAAAGTAATAGGAGACTTAGTGTTATTTTTTCACGCCAGGTGTCGTGGCACTCGATAGGGGCTTATCACGCTATATTCTTAGTTGGACGTAGAGAGAGAGAGAGAGAGAGAGAAAGAGAGAGAGAGGGAGAGAGAGAGAGAGAGAGAGAGAGACGATAGGAGAGAGAGAGAGAGAGAGAGAGAGAGAGAGAGAGAGAGAAGAGAGGAGAGAGAGAGAGAGAGAGAGAGAGAGAGAGGGTTGGTCTCCTCTCTATCTCTCGCTCTCTCTTTATCCCCAACTATGAATATAGAGCGGATTAGCCCCACTCGAGTGTCACGACACCTGGCGTGAACAAAAATCCCACTAAGTCTCCCATTGAGCCGGGTATTCGTGGGTAGTATTGAAATGTGTCAACGTGAACATAATAAAAATGTTATCTAGGGGAAGACGGGGTAAAACGCGCATGGGCGGGTAAGAAGCCCACCCCAATTATCTCATGAAATAAAGAAAATTTCAGTCAAATTTGCCCATGAGACGAATGCTAGACATTAACGCTCGTCTCATGGGCAAAATGAGACTGAAATTTGCTTCATTTCATGAGATCATTGGGGTGGGCTTCTTACCCGCCCATGCGCTTTTTACCCCGTCTTCCCCTACGAAACATGATAAGGTTTTTATTATTTTAGATTATGCAATTAATATGTCCTTTGTCTCTTCAAGACCAAAGGGGGGGGTAACAGGGTAAATAGATGTAGAATGTCGATGTTGGCCATAAGAGCAGCAAGCTCCGATGGAAAATGTCCACTTTTGTGCATACAAAAGTAAGCATAGTAGTGAGCCTTTTATGTTATATCAGATATCCTACAATACGATTTAAAATCTGTATCCTGTGAGACACATTAATCGGCTTTTTGTGTGTTTCGTTTTGAGAACAGTGTTCTCAACAAATTTCTGACGATTTAAGATACGACAACCGAAGTTGCATATGTAATGGAATCTCTCTCTCTCTCTCTCTCTCTCTCTCTCTCTCTCTCTCTCTCTCTCTCTCTCTCTCTCTCTCTCTCTCTCTCTCTCTCTCTCTCTCTCTCTCTCTCTCTCTCTCTCTCTCTCCCTCTCTCTCTCTCTCTCACTCTCTCTCTATCACACACACACACACACACACACACACACACACACACACACACACACGCGCGCGCGCGCGCGCGCGCGCGCGCGCGCGCGCGCGCACACGCACACGCACGCACACGCACACGCACACGCACACACACACACACACACGCACACACACACACACACACATCTATACACAAACAATTTATAATTCTTCGTCCCGGCTCATGGAATTAAATGTATGCATGTTACATACTGTTGTGTTGCAGACGCATGAAAGTTTGTTTCATTGTAAGCTAAAACTGATTTCCATTTCTCACCACATTTCTTTGGTATTTTTTAAAATCTTTGATTTAATATAGTTATCCTTATTATATTCTTGTACTATTTGATTGTTCGATTGTCTTTCTATTACATTAGTATGTATAATCTATTTTGTAAATATTATTAAGATAGCGTTTCATTACTTTGTTTAGACATCCGTCACAATTTCGCCTGTGTACTTGTTTGGATGGAAGTTCAGTTTAACGTCGCGTATCGGCTTTCGCCATGTACGACGGGCTGAACAAACCAACCAGGGTATAAACAAAAATTTATATTCCTGAATCACTGTCTTAGCCAAAAGGCCGAGAAGCGATCAGAATATAATGAAATATGGTTAACCTGTGTACTTGTTTCTTTGACATAGGGCTTTATATAGGCTATCTTGTTGCCCTGTCTAATGATTATTGATTTTTGTTCCTGAGTTTTGAAAATAAAAATGCTATATAAACCAATCATGGCTCACAGACATCGTCATAATCGCATCGCATTGGGATCAAATCGTACGCGGTACGTCTGGCCCTTTAGTCAGTGGTCTTGTCAACGAAGACTTTATCATGATCCTATGGGGACAGCGTCTGGAATGTCGCATCCATGGTGGCCCTTTAGTCAGTGGTCTTGTCAACGAAGACTTTATCATGGTCCTATGGGGACAGCGTCTGGAATGTCGCATCCATGGTGTCCCTTTAGTCAGTGGTCTTGTCGACGAAGACTTTATCATGATCCTATGGGGACAGCGTCTGGAATGTCGCATCCATGGTGGCCCTTTAGTCAGTGGTCTTGTCAACGAAGACTTTATCATGATCCTATGGGGACAGCGTCTGGAATGTCGCATCCATGGTTTCCCTGAAACAAAGTCTTACCAAAAAGCCTAAATGTTACAAAGAGCGATGACTTCGCAGCCTGCAAACCTTGCAAAGAATGAAGCCAACTTTCTCACTTCCCACCTGGAAGGTGAAAACGTG
>CM065685.1:14597796-14617796 GCA_017654935.2 Phymorhynchus buccinoides
TTCAGGTTGTAACGATTGCACTTCTAGTTCAATCTACTCCTGGGTCAAGTCTGAACAGAGACTAGGCGGAGGAAGGGGGGGGGGGGGCTGAAAACGCACAAGGAGAGAAGGGGAAATAAAAGACAAACAAGTGCAACGCCGAGCGGCTGCAAAGTCCCCTCGCAGCACCGCCGAGCTACTCCGAAATCGGAATGTGTCGGCTGTACACACAGCGGGGAGACCATTGAGAACTGAAAACAGGACGCACGCACGGACGGATGAACGGCCGGAAAGAAGTGGGACATATCGGGCCTGTGACACAAAGGGCTTCAAAACAGCACGTAACTGAATAGGTTTTTTTTATATATAGCCTTGGGGTTCGGACCCGTGATTTGAGCGCGCGCGATCATGCGCACAGAAACATTCATGACAACTGTGTTATAGACCATTCATCAAGAAATGTTGTGAAAAAAACTGCATTGAAATACATGCAAAACTTCGCGAGATATTAGCGATTATGTGTTTTGGGGTTTGAACCCCGTAACTGGCGCGACCTTGACCTTAATGTGAAACTAAATACATCAGTTTGCTTGCATCTTGGCAAACTAGTATACCAGCTTTGATGATGATAGACTGAATAGTTTTTGAGAAAAACGGACGAATAGCCGGACGGACGGACGCCGGACGGACGGACGCCGGACGGACGGATGGACGGACGCCGGACGGACGGACGGACGGATGCCGGACGGACGGACGGACGGACGCCGGACGGACGGACCAGACAGAAACAATAGTTCCCGAACCTTCGGCTCGGGGACAACAAACGAGGTTTGAGCGAAAATAGGAACGGTGGCCTGTAACCTTTTGAATAGCGTGCCTCAGTTAAAGAATGAAAACTGATGTTTTACGTCCTCTCGGTCATAGACACATATGGGACATTTGTAAATACAAAGATGGTGGGAACAATACTGGCTGCAATGCCCGGAGGCAGTGCAACACCAGTAGAGTCCCGAGTTTTTAACAATATAGATAGGTGTAGCGGTAACCACGCCTCGGCTAAACCTCATCAGCTATTGTACCGCCACGATTTTACCATTTTGCTCAATGATCAGTTAAAGTTGAAGATTACAGCTTTTAACAAGTTTAAAGTTGAACGAAGTAGGTTGTAGAGGAGAGGCGTAGGCTAAGTGGGGACCGGGAGACAACGGGGTAGGGGAGAGACAATGGGATAGCGGGTTCGGTTACTACACGTTGATAAGTATCCACGCGACAGATACCCGCAATAACAGTGAACGTTCGATATAAAAAACCCGCAATAACAGTGAACGTTCGATATAAAAAACCCGCAATAACAGTGAACGTTCGATATAAAAAACCCGCAATAACAGTAAACGTTCGACATAAAACCCCGCAATAACAGTGAACGTTCGACATAACCCGTTTATTCCGAAAGTTTTTTTTACAAACGAACAATGCTGAAATCCAGCAGCGGGGTATTCAAAGGGAATTTTATATTTAAGGAGAATACGTGAAAATAGTCACTAATCAATAGCCCTGGGAAGGTACAGTCAAAGACTCTGGTATAGTAACGTAACGTAGGCATACATGCGTGTGACATCATGCTTCCGCCACTCCGTAAAAGACCACTGTGGTTGTTCATGTCTGCTTGGATTCTTAACCCTTTCACCGCCAGCCACATTTCAGCCAAACATTTCCATCAAATTTACCTGGGTAGAGAACAAAATCCATCGGCGTTATTGGGGATTCTTTTGTGGCATATATAAAATAAGGTCTATCCTTATTTCCCAAAACTGAGACAATAGGGTCTTTGGATAATAGACCCCAGTGTAATGCCTTTTAGTGACATAGATGTTAAATCTCTGTGGTGCTAAAATTTATTTAAAAAAATTATCTAAAATTTTCGTCTAAAATTTTTGGTGGCGAAAGGGTTAAAACAAGTACATATTGTTGACAATAATAATCATAATAATAAAATGTACAGGGATCCTTGTTTAGCAAGTAAGATGCCTTGTAACCACTGCAATTAGTGATTGATTCACGTCGTAATTATCTTTTGTATCCCTCATCATCCTCATGTCTCTTTCATATTCTGAAAGTACTTTTATTTTTTTTGTGCATTTTATTCATATATCTTATTGTTTATTGTTTCTTTGTGCTCCTGTCATCACTTCCCCGAAATTGCAGCTTCCGGCAAAAGTACCCCATTGTGTTCACCCCACTAGCTTTGGAGCTTTTCCCTAATCCCTTCCTCTAACGTTCCTTCTAATCCCCTACTTTCCTTTAAAGACCCCCCACGTCACGTGTCACATTCCCTCTTATGCTAGGAAGATTTCATAGGATTTCTTACCAGCTATAAGAGGGAAAACACGTGAAAACCGTAATTTTGACACGTGACGTGGTGGGTCTTTAAATCGCACACCCCGCCCCTCCCACCGACTGGTGTCGAAATCATGAGTGTTATGTTACAGTTTGGTGAGATTTATCTATTATTTTGTTGTTGTTGTTGTTGTTGTTACTGTTGTTGCTTGTTCGTGTTGTGCATATTCATTCGCTTGTTATTTCTCTTAATGTTCCCTTTTTTGTTTGTGGCTCAAGCCACAAACCTATAACTCACTTTTTCGGTCGGTCACACAAAAATCGTCCATGTCGGTCGACGTCGGTCGGTCTGTCGTTCCAAAATATTAAAGTCGCACATTTTTTTGCTGACAAAATTGTCGCACTTCAAATTACTTTTGAGGCTACACTTCTGGCCGCTCTTTAAAAAGCTGATGTATTTTGAAAAGCGTACAAAATAATAAATATACGTAATACAGACACTACAACAGACACGACGAGTATGCGGTGCTTCTGTTGAAGATGAGTATTAGTAGGATAAACATAGTTTTAAATGTTTTCCAAAAGATATAAAAAGTTACGAAATGGTGCAGAGACGACATCTATTTTTAGCCATGGTTTACAGATTAAAATGTTGATTGAAAAGCCAGGGGAGGTAACTCATGATTGGAGTGGTAAAAATAGACCGCTGTGCCACAAACTATTGCGATTTTTTTCGCTTGTTTCTAAAGCTAATATATTTCGAACGTGGCAACGAAAAGGTTGTCATTTGGTCATCCGCGCAAACCATTTTGCCCTCCCCCCCCCCTTTCTTTTCCTCATCAGTCACACAAAAAGAGTCTTCAATGGCATGAAAAAACTTTGGCTTATGCATTGGGTGGCGCGCCTCTGGCTGCGACAAGGTCGCTCACAGGTTGGGAGCTAACCCGAATTTCACAGAGACGCCTTCTGTGACTATAAAGTACCTGATATAAATAATCACCTTTTTGACCTTATTATTTCATTATTATGTTTCCTGTTTGCAGTGTCTTATTACTCGTGAACTAGGCAGCCAGTGTTGTGTAGGACTGATATATACGTGCTTGAGCGCCTTGTATAAGCTTTAAGCTTGTTGTGCTCATTTGCAATTCATTTGTTTATGTTGTTGCTATATTGATTTTCAATTAAAATAAATTCGTTTAAACCAAATAATGAGTGCAGTCTTGAACAGTTAACACGGGTCATAACGACTGGCACTTTCTTCTGTTGTCAGTGTTGTCTTACCCTGGCTTAAAGACTCCAGGGATCATCCCAACAGCCGAAGCACTTGAACACTACGGTACAAATGCACCAGCTAGGGATGGGAACATTTACGTGTGCGACCGGTTTTTTTATTACCCCCGCCACGTGGGCAGCCACATTCTGACGTCGGAGGATTTTTAGACTGATGATGTTATGCTAAAGGAGCTTGTCATGGCTTAAAGACAATCCCCACATAACAAATCTTGCAGAACGTAACAACATTTTGGCGTAGCCTCGGTGTTCTAGCTTATGGTTTAAATGATTTTTTTTTATTGACAAGCAAAACATATACACCAAATAAAATGAACATGAATGACGGCAGCAACAAGCTTAAAGCTTATAGTGTGCCTACTCAAAATAAGTCACAGATATGGCGGCTGGCAATCACAGACTGAAAAATCACACATTTAAGCTTATGTCAACTGGTCTGACACAGTCTCTTGCCAAGGCGAGCAACCTTCTTGTAATTTACATTTTACTACCCGCGTTATCTGTCCAAGACGAGCTTATGATTATGGTGCCTGGTGTCTGAAATAAGAAAGGGTGGGTGGGTGGGTGGATGGCAAGAGGAGTCTAATTTTACGCACCATATTTTCCATGCTCACCACTGCACTGGTAGCATTTTCCCCCCATCGGTTACCACTCAATTGCGCCAGCTTGAACATTTACTCAATTGCGCATTTTGCCACGCGTGTTCGTACTCCACTGTACGAGACCACTAAATTTCCCGCACTTGTTTTGCCCGAGTTCTCGTCACCTCTCTAATTCAACTCTCTAATTTCAACTAAGTGAAATTCAAGGTCACCGGCGCGGCACGCGGCAAATGCCCTATTGCGCTTATCCAGGTATGTATGTGCATCATCCTAGATTTCCACAAGGACGAACTGTGGAAGCATGGTCATCGTCCCTCGGGACGGACGAACGAACGGTGTGCATCAACTGCGCCTGGTTTCCGCAATTAATGTATCTCAGAAGTCAAACTTTACATGACTATAAAACCAAAACTACGAGAGCAATTTAAATTCTGTTTTCTGTATCTTTTTAACCCTTTCGCCGCCAGACATATTTTTTAGCCAATATGTTCCATTAAACTTACATGGATAGAGAAAATATTTTTGTCTGAAATATTGGGGATTCCTCTGTGATATATTTGAAATAAGGCCTATCCTTACCTCTCAAAAGTAAGAACCCAAGATCATTGGATAACAGACCCTCATTTCAAGACTTTTAATGACATGGGTGTTCAATAACTGTGGTGCAAAAATGCGACATTGGCGGTGAAAGGGTTAAGGAATGTTTGTTCTATCTTCCGAAGCAAAATCTCAGTTTATGCGTAACTTCTGATAGGCCTATATATAGTTTTCTCTCATGAACTATTTCAACTATTTCAACGGGCGCAATGTTGATGACTACAACGGGCACAATCGATACGTGCGTAATTGAGTATAGGGGTAATTAATTATAATAGGCGCAATTGAGATGCACCCTTTCCATCCTCTTGTTTTAGTTGTGCAAGGTAAAGAACTGGGCGTGGAACTCTTTTTGCTATGTTATTATCTAGAGACAGATGTTTTGCTGACTGAAAAGAAAGAAAGAAAATGAAATTAGGGCCAGGGTCGATGTCAGTTAGCGCGTGTGCGTGATGGGGGAGGAGGAGGGAGCTTTTGTCATAAGACGAGTTGATGAACTTGCATCCCCCAATTAATATTGGCTTGACTTCAAGGAATCTGACCTCCAGTATACCTTCTACTCTTTATTAAAGAAACTATGGATAAGAACTTGGTTTGATACAGTATTGTGTTTCTCTGACGCACGCACCCTGTATCCTGGGCGTGGTAAGCAAACAATACTTTTTCTCTACAGAATGATTTTGTCTCCCCCCGTGGGGATACCGGGGGATCTTTTGTATAAATAGTTCCTCCACCTTCTGGAAGTTCTGTGCTTGTAACTTCCTCTAATCTGCCACTCTCTTTGACTCTGCCTTTTTCCTTTGCTTTCTGTCGTCTACGATCTTTCTGACTTATTGGCCCATTCTCCTGCCTTTTTTTCAAAAATAAATTCCAAATATTATTTTCTCCTTTGAGCTCCTCCGAAATCGGAATGTGTTGGATGTACGCAGCGGGGCGACCAGTGAAAACTGAAAACCGGACGCATACGTACCTTACCCATTATGACCATATGGCCTGGGAACGCAGAAAAAGAAGAAGAAGAAGATTTTGTCTGTTGTCCTTTTTGTGTGATTTGTGAACACTGCGTGTTTACTAACCTATTCTCCTAAATTGAAGCGCAAAAAGCTTCGAGCTTGTTGTTGCTCTAATTGTCTTTCTGCTTGATCGTTTTCAAACGAATAAAGATTTGTTTAAACCAAGCGCAAAACAGTGCTTCTCCACTATTGTCTAATCTTGCTAGTAACTATTTTGTCTAAAGAAAAAAAAAAGGTCAACATTTTATATACAATAACTTTTTTTAAAGAAGAGCATTGTCAGGTGTCGCACAACTTCTCCGGCGATTATTAGCATCTCGGTAGTCATACCATCTGGTCCAGGAGAGTTTCTCCCTTTCAATCTATTTAGAGATGTTTGCAGTCATCATAAACTGACCGTACACTGAGCTAATGAACTTGCAGGCCTTCCTATTCACACTTACCATAATAACTCTTATCAAACAAATGCAAATATTTTTTTCAACTTGTTGCCAAAACAAAAATACAGCCAGCTTTCTATTACTAGCCCAGCATTCTAAAATAAAAAGCAACCACCCTCGGTGGTCCAGCGGTAAGGTGAAGATACCATCATTACCCGAATCCTCCATGATCCAGTCTGTTATCTGACTTCATCAGAAACAGCGGGAGGCTCGCGCATCCAAAGCGATAATACCAAAGATTCTAAAAGGGTAAGATGGACTACTTAAGAGTTACAGCGAACCGGGCTGAAAGAGTTATCGTTAGTGGGGTAGTTATACACCATTCACAGCGGCGGCTATCCAAAACCTCAGACTGGCATTTGAACGGAGAATTCAACTGGCCTATCGACCAGTGTTTCTGTCCTCACTACTCATATAGGGAAAAGAGACCGGATGCTTGTCTTCCCCTATACAGTCTTTGATAATACTGGAGCGAGGAGAGCTACACGAACACTACCTTGTACAGAACAAAGGGAAGCTAACACCTGATGGCTATCTCCAGGAAGATGGGGGGAAAGCGGGGGATAAAATCCTTAAACTGCGATCATGTTGTGGACCCAGAGGAGCTCATTTTCAAGGGGAATACGTTAGGGTGCAGGGCCGGATCTAAGGGGGTTTCCAGGCTTTCCTGACCCCCCCCCCCCTTCCCCCTCTGCCCCAATCATGTACCTAATACAAGGGTGAAAAGTAAGAAAATGGCTCGCTTTTTGCCTTATTAATCACTAAATTGCAAATGTTTCCGGGGGCTTTGCCCCATGGGCCCCCCAAAAGAGCATTGCTCCTTTACACGGAATCTATGCAGCTCCCTGGACCCCCGACCCCCTCCCTTACGAATCACTTGGTCCGGCGGTGGGGGGGGGGGGGGGGGGGGGGGGGGAGGCAAAAGAGGGAATGGACGAGATGAAAAGCGCGAAAGGTATGTTCGGGAGAAAGAACTGACATGACGAGTCTTGATGACTGTAATATGAGAACTTGGAATTCTATCTTTTCGTTTTTGGTCTGTTACGCTAAGGTGTGCAAAGTTAGGAGAACATGTTTTACGAAGTCAGCAGACAATTATTGTAGAACGTATTTACTGCACAGACAATGGCAAAAACTACTGTTTCTTGTTTCTGATTCTCATTCCTTGCCTGTAAAGCAAAATGAATGTGAGCATAATTATTTTCACGCGTGTATGTGATAACACGAACACGCACAGAAGGGAACACACGCGCGCGCGCGCGCGCGCGCGCAACGCACACACACATGCATATACGCAGGCAGGCACATCATGATCCCATCTGCATAATTATGTAGATAATCTACATATACACGCATGTACATACCACATACACACACACGCGCGAACACACACACACACACATACATACATAATACACATGCGCGCACGCATGCATGCACACACACACACACACTCATTCACTCTCTCTCTCTCTCTCTCTCTCTCTCTCTCTCTCTCTCTCTCTCTCTCTCTCTCTCTCTCTCAGACACACTCACTCACTCTCTCTCTCTCTCTCTCTCTCTCTCTCTCTCTCTCTCTCTCTCACACTCACTCACTCTTTCTCTCTCTCTCTCTCTCTCTCTCTCTCTCTCTCTCTCTCTCAGACACACACTCTCTCTCTCTCTCTCTCTCTCTCTCTCTCTCTCTCTCTCTCTCTCTCTCTCTCTCTCTCTCACACAGACACACTCACTCACTCTCTCACACCATGCCATAACACAGAAGAAAAACAAGCGCGGATTCGCAATCGTTTGTGGCGTGCGACAATTTTGGACCGACCGACCGACAGACAGACCGACAAAGTGAGTTATAGGTTTGTGGCTTGTGCCACAAACAAACAGAAGAATAAAGTAGAAGTCATCCATCCAAACCAACAAACAAGGCAAACTAATGCTATGAGAAACAAACAAGGCAATGTGAGATCAAATACAAAATTTAAAAATGGAGCGAAACAGAAGACGTCAACGCTTTCTCGCATCACAAGGAGGCCGTCAGTAAGAGCGAACCTGATCTGTATGCCATCACTGCACGGCTCGTTAAAGCACCCACCCTGACGGATGAGTTTTTGTAAGAAACACGTCCAGATCACCCTTTACAGAGATTGCAACACTCACTTTGCTCTGGTTTCCTATAAATCAAACCGCCAAATCGGCGATTCCTCCTTGGCGGAGGTGCTGGAAGTCAAATTATTTCACCCAAAGAGAAGGCGTGTGGCGTCTCTTTTCTAATTGCCGCCAATTCGTTTGAACGAAATTTTCGCAATCCAAGCCTTTTTTTTTTTAAAAGTTTTAATTTTATACAGTTTATCTAAAGGAGTTTTGCTCACAACAAAGGAAATAGCTCTTCTTCTTCTTTTAAACTGCACTACAAAAAAAGAAAACGCTTCAACCACAATGAGTGACCTCCACCCACTCCATCCAAAATGGCTACTCTCTCCGGCATCTCCGCCAAGGAGGAATCGCCGTTTTGACGGTTTAATTTCTAGGATACCAGAGCAAAGTGAGTGTTCCGATCCTTGAAAAGGCTGTATTTCTGGTGATCTGGACGTGTTTCTTGCAAAAACTCATCCGTCAGGGTCCACCTTTAAAGCACCCACCCGTAACCGCTACTGGGGAATAAAAAAAACACACGCAACTAAAAAGCCGTCATCTGATCAGCCCTTTTGACGATGTGCGAAGCGGAGTGCAGACACCCTGTTCAGCAGACATGCACACCACGCCCCCCCCCCCCACCCCCGTGGGGATACCGGGGGGTCTTTGTATAAATAGTTCCCCCACCTTCTGCTGGAAGTTATGTGCTTGTAACGTCCTCTAATATGTTATTCTCTTTTGACTCAGCCATTTCCCTTTGCGTACTGTCATCTACTATCTTTTTACCTTTCATACCGGTCCATTTTCCTGCCCTTTTTTTTCTTCAAGAAACACTTTCAACACAATGTCAGTGTCCAGTGTAACATAGCATTAGAAATGGGTCAGTGCTCAACGTAACATAGCATTAGAATGGGTCAGTGTCCAACGTAACATAGCATTAGAATGGGTCAGTGTTCAGTGTAACATAGCATTAGAATGGGTCAGTGTTCATAACATAGCATTAGAATGGGTCAGTGTCCAGTGTAACATAGTTAGAATGGGTCAGTGTTCAACGTAACATAGCATTAGAATGGGTCAGTGTCCAACGTAACATAGCATTAGAATGGGTCAGTGTCCAACGTAACATAGCATTAGAATGGGTCAGTGTCCAACGTAACATAGCATTAGAATGGGTCAGTGTCCAACGCATAACATAGCATTAGAATGGGTCAGTGTCCAACGTAACATAGCATTAGAATGGGTCAGTGTCCAGTGTAACATAGCATTAGAATGGGTCAGTGTCCAACGTAACATAGCATTAGAATGGGTCAGTGTTCAACGTAACATAGCATTAGAATGGGTCAGTGTCCAACGTAACATAGCATTAGAATGGGTCAGTGTCAGTGTAACATAGCATTAGAATGGGTCAGTGTAACATAGCATTAGAATGGGTCAGTGTCCAGTGTAGAAAGGGTCAGTGCATTAGTGTTAGGGGACAGTGATCAACGTAACATAGCATTAGAATAGCATTAGAATGGGTCAGTGTCCAACGTAACATAGCATTAGAATGGGTCAGTGTCCAACGTAACATAGCATTAGAATGGGTCAGTGTCCAACGTAACATAGCATTAGAATGGGTCAGTGTTCAACGTAACATAGCATTAGAATGGGTCAGTGTTCAACGTAACATAGCATTAGAATGGGCAGTGTTCAGTGTAGCATTAGAATGTAACATAGCATTAGAATGGGTCAGTGCATTAGAATGGGTCAGTGTCAACAACATAGCATTAGAATGGGTCAGTGTCAGTGCATTAGAATGGGTCAGTGCTCAACGTAACATAGCATTAGAATGGGTCAGTGTCCAACGTAACATAGCATTAGAATGGGTCAGTGTCCAACGTAACATAGCATTAGAATGGGTCAGTGTCTAACATAGCGAATGGGTCAGTAACAACAGCATTAGAATGGGTCAGTGTTCAACGTAACATAGCATTAGAATGGGTCAGTGTCAACAACATAGTAAATGGGCATAGCATTAGAATGGGTCAGTGTCAACGTAACATAGCATTAGAATGGGTCAGTGTTCAGTGTAACATAGCATTAGAATGGGTCAGTGTCAACGTAACATAGCATTAGAATGGGTCAGTGTCCAGTGTAACATAGCATTAGAATGGGTCAGTGTTCAACAACATAGCATTAGAATGGGTGTTCAACGTAACATGCATTAGAATGGGTCAGTGTAACATAGCATTAGAATGGGTCAGTGTTCAACGTAACATAGCATTAGAATGGGTCAACATAGCATTAGAATGGGTCAGTGTCCAGTGTAACATAGCATTAGAATGGGTCAGTGTCCAACGCATTAGAACATAGCATTAGAATGGGTCAGTGTCCAACGTAACATAGCATTAGAATGGTGTCAGTGAATGGGTCAGTGTCAATGGCATTAGAATGGGTCAGTGTTCAACGTAACATAGCATTAGAATGGGTCAGTGTCCAACGTAACATAGCATTAGAATGGGTCAGTGTCCAACGTAACATAGCATTAGAATGGGTCAGTGTCCAACGTAACATAGCATTAGAATGGTGTCCAGTGTAACATAGCAACAGTGTTCAAACATAGCATTAGAATGGGTCAGTGTCCAACGTAACATAGCATTAGAATGGGTCAGTGTTCAACGTAACATAGCATTAGAATGGGTCAGTGTCCAACGTAACATAGCAGAATGGGTCAGTGTCCAACGTAACATAGCATTAGAATGGGTCAGTGTCAACAACATAGCATAACATAGCATTAGAATGGGTCAGTGTCCAACGTAACATAGCATTAGAATGGGTCAGTGTCCAACAACATAGCATTAGAATGGGTCAGTGTCCAGTGTAACATAGCATTAGAATGGGTCAGTGTCCAACGTAACATAGCATTAGAATGGGTCAGTGTCCAAACATAGCATTAGAATGGGTCAGTGTCCAACGTAACATAGCATTAGAATGGGTGTCAGTGTAACATAGCATTAGAATGGGTCAGTGTTAGAATGGGTCCAACGTAACATAGCATTAGAATGGGTGTTCAGTGCATCAACGTAACATAGCATTAGAATGGGCCAGTGCTCAACGTAACACAGCATTAGAAAGGAGCAGTGTCCAACGTAATATAACATTAATTAGAAAAATAGGCATTGTCCAAAGATTACACAGCAACAGAAAAGTTTATGGTTGTTTTCAGCTGTCGTCATATACATGTAGATAGCGAGCACACTATAAGCTTCAAGCTTGTTGCTGCTCATTTATGTTGACAGTGTATTGATGTGTATGTGCCCTGTTGATCTGAATAAAAATGTATTTCAACCAACAGAAAATTACCCTGTCTAACGTAACATAGCACTTGACAGGGGCACTGCTTAACATGAGCTTACACACGCCATTAGAAAAGGCAGACAGACTCAGGCAGCTGCATGTTTAGTCTCTGCCCTCATCACACATGGCTTAGCTAATAAAATACGCAGAAAACAGGCAGCCAGCGTCTGTTGACATTGCACATCTGTTTGTACACGATTGCGCTTCTATTTCAGGCACACCCTTACCCCCTGGTTGAGAACCGGTGATCGTGAGCAGCAGAATGGGGTGGGGGTGGGGTGAGGGTGGGGGTGGTAGATGTCTGTAAAACATTTCCTGTTATCTGCATCTTTCAGAGAAGAGGACAAGACAACAGAAGAAACTAACTAGATAGAGGGTACAGTGTTTTTGTTGGTTTAAACAACTTTTTTTTAAAATTCAATGTCAAGTAACATTAACAACAAATACAATAAATACCGTTTGAGCAGCAACAAGCTTTAAAGCTTATAGTGTGCTCATTAAGATACCCCTTACACATCTAATTTGACAGCTGCATAGAAGAAATTATGCATACATTTAAATTTAAATAAATATTAAGAAGAAACAGAAATAAGTCAAAAATGAAGTGAAACAGACTTTGAAGAGAGGCACGCAGATTTTAACTCCGGCCACAGCATTAAACAATCTACACGCTTACACTTGAGTGTTTTGTTGTTGTTGATGTTGCTGTTGTTGTTGTTGTTGTTGTTGTTTCAAATAGAATCATGAGCAGTGAATAGGGCATTTGCCACGACGTGAGGGCGACCTTGAATTTCACTGAGTTGAATTTAGAGAGTTGAATTAGAAAGGTCAGCATAACTCGCAATACGCGTGAAAACAGTGATATGCAAGTGATCTAATGGTCTCAATACAAGTTAACATTTTTCACTCTTTTCCCCATGGCAACACAGTGATCGGCCGGTCATAGTAAGACTTACATAATCACTGTTGCCATGGGGAAAGAGTAAAACAATGTTCATGTGTACAGGTACCTATATGACTGGCTATCACTGTGTTGCCATGGGGTACAGGTGAAACATGTTGACGTGTACAGACACCTTTATGACTGGCTATCACTGTGCTGCCATGGGGTACAGGTGAAACATGTTGACGTGTACAGATACCTTTATGACTGGCTATCACTGTTTTGCCATGGGCTACAGGTGCAACATGTTCACGTGTACAGGTACCTTTATGACTGGCTATCACTGTGTTGCCATGGGGTACAGGTGAAACATGTGGCTATCACGTGTACAGATACGTGTACAGATCTCTTTATGACCTTTATGACTGGCTATCACTGTGTTGCCATGGGGTACAGGTGAAACATGTTCACGTGTACAGATACCTTTATGACTGGCTATCACTGTGTTGCCATGGGGTACAGGTGAAACATGTTCACGTGTACAGACACCTTTATGACTGGCTATCACTGTGTTGCCATGGGGTACAGGTGAAACATGTTCACGTGTACAGATACCTTTATGACTGGCTATCACTGTGTTGCCATGGGGTACAGGTGCAACATGTTCACGTGTACAGATACCTTTATGACTGGCTATCACTGTGTTGCCATGGGCATGTTCACGTGTACAGATACAGGTGCAACATGTTCACGTGTACAGACTGGCTATCACTGTGTTGCCATGGGGTACAGGTACCTTTATGACTGGCTATCACTGTGTTGCCATGGGGTACAGGTGAAACATGTTCACGTGTACAGATACCTTTATGACTGGCTATCACTGTGTTGCCATGGGGTACAGGTGAAACATGTTCACGTGTACAGATACCTTTATGACTGGCTATCACTGTGCTGCCATGGGGTACAGGTGAAACATGTCCACGTATACAGATACCTTTATGACTGGCTATCACTGTGTTGCCATGGGGTACAGGTGTGAAAAATGTTCACTTGTACAGAGATCTTCATCACACTGAGACGAAAGGTCTGCCACAGTCAGGCCAATAAACAACAAATAAGAAATCTGATTCCATTGCTTGTCAAAACGTCCCACCGTTCTCCTCTTTTCTACACACAACAGTCAACAGTCTTTTCGGATGAGACGATAAACCGAGGTCCCGTGTGCTCATGCACTTAGAACACATTAAACCCAGTGGCAACAAAAAAGTTGTCATTTGGTCAAAATGTACCCCCTCCCTTCCTTCCTCATCAGTCACACAAAAAATCGCGTTAAATAAAATTGGGTGGCGCGCCTCTGGCTACGACGCGCTCTCCTGGTGGGAGCAACCCGAATTTCACAGAGACGCCTCTGTGACTATAATGTACCTAACCTAACCTAACCTAACAACGCCACGCGAAAGAGTGGGAACGTGAAGAATAGATAGAGGCAGAGAGAATAATATCTGTATTAGAGGTGGATAAAGAGGTGCAGGTGATGAAAACTGAGAAATAAGAGAGGTTGAAGAGTATTACCCCCACCACAACCACCCCCTGGTGGGGATAGCGGGGAATCTTTCGTACAAATAGTTCCCCACAACTTCTGGAAGTTCTGTGCTTGTAACTTCCTCTAACCTGTCAC
This sequence comes from Phymorhynchus buccinoides, assembly GCA_017654935.2. Classification (NCBI taxonomy): domain Eukaryota; kingdom Metazoa; phylum Mollusca; class Gastropoda; order Neogastropoda; family Raphitomidae; genus Phymorhynchus; species Phymorhynchus buccinoides. The sequence goes on from CM065685.1 coordinate 14,612,079, forward strand.
TCTCTCTCTGACTTTTTTTTTATCTTTGCTTACCACTTGGGGATAGCTCTCTCTCTCTTCTCTCTCTCTCTCTCTCTCTCCTTCTCTAATCTCTCTCTCTCTCTCTCTCTCTCTGCTCTCTCTCTCTCTCTCTCTCTCTCTCTCTCTCTCTCTCTCTCTCTCTCTCTCTCTCTCTCTCCACCATGTGCTCCAGTACCCCCACCCCATTTCATGGCCCATGGCGCCCCTCCGGGTTATACATTTCCTAGGACACCTTTTCCTAAATTTCCAGCCCTCTACCCCTTTCCTGTCCAAAATGTTCAGGGCGCAAGTCATAGCCTACGGTCAGCCAACAATCCCATCAGACAGGATAGGCATGTCAGTAGCCAGAGCTCCTTGCCCGTGCACAGTGCCCTTGGCCAATGTGCACAACAACTAATGGCCCTTGCATCACAGCTGGGAACACAACGTGACCAGCCTGTGCCCTCTTCAAATTGGGTGCAATAATACACTAATGAGCTGTGCTTACCCATGCTTCTCCTGAAGTAAGCATACTGTGTTTAAATGTATGTACTGGTATTGTTTCTTGCTCTGCATTGTTGGGGCATGTATAATATAATGGGAACAATAACATGCATAAATCATTCGTATGTATATGCTTTTGTTTTCCCTGAACAATGTGGGATCTCATTGATGCCTGACTCAACTTGGACACGGGACACTCTACGATTGGATTGTCAGGTGTTGTTTACGTTGTTGCTTGAAGTTTTCCATGTGGAATTGTTTATTGAATATTGATTTTGATTCGGATATCTGAATATTGTCTGCAACTGTGCACACTTTGATAGTTTGGTAGTTTTCCTTTTTCGTCCTTTTGCATGATTATCTATAACATCTTTACTTTGTTAACTGCTCTTGGTTGAGGTTTGAACTTTTGGTATATTTGTCGTTTTGTTGCTTTTTGCGATTGTATTTAATCATTGCCAAATAATCATATAATGCCCGTTACTCAAGACTCTTGGCCTTCTAAGGAAGGTTTTAGGGTTGGTTTTTTAAATATTAATCATTTATATGGCAAGCGTGATGATGCTATACAAATCTTATCTAATTCGGGTAAATAATTTCATGCTTTTTGTTTTGCTGAATCACGTTTGACTGAGCGTATTTCTGATTCAGATATTGAAATGCCTGGTTATAATTTTATTCGTATTGATCCGAAGCAACCAAAGGAAACTGGGTTAATTCTATATGTACACAAAAGCATTAGTATTAGTCACATTGTGCCATCTAACAAACATAACATTGAATGCATATTTGTAAAAGTTAATTTTAAACAATCTTCACACATAACACTAGGTTTCATTTACAGAAATCCCGCAGAACATGTAAGCTGGATCAACAATTTTACTTTACTAATGGACGAAATTTCATTAATGTCTAATGAAATATTTCTTCTGGGTGACTTTAATATTGACCTACTAAAGCCTAACAAGTCTTGGACTTCCTCATATGAATCGTATCTTCTCACTCAGGTAATTGACAAGCCAACTAGACGAACACCAACTTCACAGACATTAATTGGCCATATATACACTTCCCGTCCAGATCAATTAATAGAAATATGTTCCCCAGCCTTCTACTGTAGTGACCATCTTCCTGTCTGTTTTACTTGGTTTAAAAAAGGTGTTAAAATCCCCAAAAATTGTCACACTTTTGTAAAATATAGGAACTTTTCAAAATTTGATATTGATTTATTTCTGTTAGACCTTAGCAATTCATGTATTTCGCATGTGTATCAATTTTCTAACCCTGACGAAGCCTTCGAAATATTTTATCATAGTTTCTTAAATGTATATGATAAGCACGCACCCTTTAAAACTAAACGAGTTAAAGATAGTCCAAAACAACCCTGGCTAACAAAACATATACAGCATGCTATGGATGAAAGAGATTCTCTTTTTGATAAAGGAAAAGTGGAAGATGCTCGCTTACAAAGAAATATTGTTACCACATTAAAAAGAGCATCAAAAAAGCATTATTTCAAAGACCTAGTTTCCTCCAAAGCTGATAGTAAATCCATCTGGTCAGCTATAAACCAACTAAAGAATAGAAATGGAAATGCAAATAATGCTGTTATAAAAGATTTATCTCCTGACACTCTAAATACTCATTTTTCCAATATAGCTAGTTCCATTATCAATTCTGACAAATCTGCAGAAAATGACCTCAAGTGTTTAGAGGAATATTGTTTAAACAAAGAAATTTCAGCTAAGTTAGACATACCCCTGTTAACCACTTATGAGGTTTATACATCACTTAAGCAACTGAAGCAAACCAGTACCACTGGACTTGATGGCATTGACGGTAAAATCTTAAAACTTGCATCCCCTGTCATTTCGGAAACGTTAACTTATGTTTATAATTTATGTATATCAAAAAGTCAATTTCCTAAGGCATTTAAAGTTGCTAAAGTGACTCCTATATTTAAATCAGGGGATCGTTCTGATCCATCCAACTACAGACCAATTTCAATTGTGTCTATATTATGCAAACCTTTAGAAAATCATATAAAAAAAACACATTCTTGGCCACTTTGATCGATTTAAACTATTTCACCCATGCCAGTCTGGTTTTAGACCTAAACACTCATGCCATACAGCTCTCACTTCTCTCGTTGACAAATGGCTCTCAAATATAAACAACAACGAATTGACCGGCGTCCTTATTGTAGATTTTGCCAAGGCTTTCGATCTAATAGATCACTCACTCCTTCTCAGAAAACTTAAAATGTATGGTCTATCTAATGATACAATAAAACTAATGTCATCATTTTTAGTTGATAGAAAACAGGTAGTGAATACGAACGGATCTGTCTCATCCTGTCTACCAACTAAGTATGGCATACCGCAAGGTTCTGTTCTGGGACCCATACTGTTTACTATATACATAAACGACCTACCACTAATCCTGAGTTCCCTGAGTGCATTATTCGCTGACGACACTACATTACACACCAGTCACACTCGTTATGACCAAGTTTTGCATACTTTACAAACTAGTGCTGATGAACTTGTTAAATGGTCTGAATTTAATCACATGAGTTTGCATCCCCAAAAGACAAAATTTATGCTCATAACAACGAGACAAAAGCGTCAAAACCTTAATTCAAATTTACAGTCTCTTCAAATTAATGGCAATAACATTGAACAAGTAGATAGCCACAAAGTTCTGGGAGTTGTAATTGACAACAATCTTTCGTGGTCTGAGCATGTTTCAATGATTTGCAAATCCCTATCTAAAAAGGTATACCAGTTGTCCAAAATCAAACATTTTCTTGACTTACATACTCGTAAAATATTTTTCCATTCTTTCATTGAGTCTCACATAAGCTATGCTTCCACCATCTGGGATGGGGCTAGTGCCAACATATTAAGACCTCTGTCTAGTCTTTATAGACGAGCTCTAAAATTGGTACTTTTAAAATCATCTAAGCTAACAATTTCCGACTACATAAAATTAGATATTTTACCATTTCATTTAAAATTAAAACACAACAAGGCTGTTTTTATGTTTAAAATTCTATCGGGACGTGCACCTTCACTGTCAGATGAATTTGTTACAAATGATCGACGCCATACTCATAAAATAATGTTGCCCTTACCAAAACTTGACATATTCAAAACCAGTTTAATGTATTCAGGTGGTGCTCTTTGGAATTCAATCTTAAGTAACGATAACGTTGGCACTAGTCTCAATTCTTTCAAACAAATCTATCACAAGCATCTAATGACAGACTTTGTGAATTCCAGTTAAAAATACTATGTCAATTTTTATCTTACATTGGATTGATATTACTAAGTGATTGTGTTTTCATTTGTTTTGTGAAGTGTGTGAGTGCATGCGTGTGTGTGCATGTGTGTGCATATGTGTATGTGTGTGTGTATGTATATATATATATATATATATATATATATATATATATATATATATATATATATATATATATATATATATATATATATATATATATATATATGTGTGTGTGTGTGTGTGTGTGTGTGTGTGTGTGTGTGTGTGTGTGTGTGTGTGTGTGTGTGTGTGTGTGTGTGTGTGTGTGTGTGTGTGTGTGTGTGTGTGTGTGTGTGTGTCTGTCTGTCTGTCTGTCTGTCTGTCTGTCTGTGTCTGTGTGTGTATGTATGGGTGTGTGCTGATAATTTGTAATTATTCATGTGTTGTGTCTTCATATATGGATAACTTTGTTATTTTGTATTTTTTCATTTTTTTCTTGACATTAATTATTTTCTTAACTGTTGGCAAGATGAAAAGAAGTGTGTTTGATATGCTTATTCTTTTCCAACAATAAAAAAGATTCGTTCGTTCGTTCTCTCTCTCTCTCTCTCTCTCTCTCTCTCTCTCTCTCTCTCTCTCTCTCTCTCTCTCTCTCTCTCTCTCTCTCTCTCTCCCCTCTCTCTCTCTCCTCTCTCTCTCTCTCTCTCTCTCTCTCTCTCTCTCTCTCTCTCTCTCTCTCTCTCTCTCTCTCTCTCTCTCTCTCTCTCTCTCTCTCTCCTTTCCTTTCCTTCTGAACTCCAAACAATAATATTACTATAGCAAACCCTTTCAGCACGTGTCTTATCTTCGGCGCACAAGAGCGACACTCAAGGGTAGAGTGGAGACCACTAACTCCAATATTGGTTTTCTAAGGACAAATCGCACCATAACTTCCTTTCCCTTCAGATTAATCGAACTTCTATCTCTTTTTTCAGAGTGGATTGGTGAAATTCATGACAGATTGTGACTTGATTGATAAATAGAAACCCGTTTGAAATTTGGGTAATTAATACATTTAAGGCGATTAAATTCGTTTTTATATCGCTTTTGCTTTAAAGCTTCTGTATATTAAAACATAACGGATAGATATATGTTAAATATCGTTCTTGTTATGGTTTTCATTGGCAATCTTGACATTCTTCTCAATCCTTAAAGTTTGCTGCTTGCCCGTCAATTCATTTGTAATACAAGGAAATCTATTTGGCTTTTGGGGGATTTTCAGTAAACCTGTCGGTATTATATGTAACGCAGTGTGCTTAAACAGGTATCAAAGATGTTGATAATGTTGACATTAATTATGACTCATTATCAGAGTTAAACGTACCACGGCATCACAATGTAAGTGTTACGGGTCATATTTTCCTACGTTAAAACTAACATCAACTTATTATTTTAAAGCATGTTCAACATGGCAGACGCCGCACCACTGCATAAGACTGTTACCTGGTGCAGTGGTTGGGTGCCTCGTGCCTCCATACGGGGAGCTGGACGACCCCCGTCCCCTCCAGAAGTCTCTGCTTTTGGTGATACCGGGGATGGGGGGAGTGTCTTTCGTACAACATTAATAGTTCCCCACCTTCTGGAAGTTCTGTGCTTGTAACTTCCTCTAATCGGTCACTCTCTTGGACTCTGCCTTTTCCCTTTGCTCTCTGTCATCTGCTATCTTTCTGACTTATTGGCCCATAATCTTCCAAATAATGTTTCTCCTTTAATCTCCTCCGAAATCGGAATGTGTCGGCTGTACGCAGCGGGGAGACCAGTGAAAACTGAAAACCGGACACATACGTAACCCACCCATTATGGCTTATATGATTGATTGATTGATTGATTTGATTTAAAGTCTGTTCACACAATGTGATATTAGACTTCTAAAAATAATATATTAAAAAAATTAGAAAACCCATACACACA
>CM065685.1:14627796-14645296 GCA_017654935.2 Phymorhynchus buccinoides
ATGTATTTTAGCTTACTAGTATGTATTTGTTATCCTTTTTTACTGTTTTTTTTATAACCTGGATCCGATAAATGAGAGTAGCGTGGCTCCACGTTTCCAGCACTGTGTGGACTTATGTGCTATAGGGTATAATGATAGAGGTGTCATGTTATGAATTGTACTACATTTTTTGTTTGCAGGTTTTGTACGTTGTTAAGATTCATGGATTTGTTTTGCTATACGTGGTAGAACTTTATGCGGTGACAGTCCTGAGATAACCATAGCTGTTGACGGGACTATAACAGACTAACTAAGTTAAGCTTTTCCACCAACAGCCAGTTACCGTAATCATGACTGCGTCTCACAACGCTAACACGGGTAATAGTAACATGTAAATTAGACCAAACTGGCAAAAACGACTGGCAGTTTAGTAGTCTAATTTACATTTTACTACTCGTGTTAACTGTTCAAGACGCACTCATGAGTACTGTACCAGGGTCGAGTTTCTCTAGATAACGGTCGCCGCGCGAATAGCGCTTACGCCAAACGGGGCCTAAGAAACACTTTAGAAAACGTTTGCGGACGAATATTACAAGCTCTTGTCTGATTGGTAAAAAACACACATTATTTTAAACACACTTTAGTGGACCAATCAACAACAAGAAACGTATTCACCCCCTACTAGTTCCGGATAGTTCGCCGCTTGCTCGGTGTTTGGCAAGAACAAAACGCCACGCGAACTATCAAAAAAAACGAGGGGTGTTTCTTAAAGACCGTTTTCGCCGATTTGAGCGAGCGCAACGTAACGTTAGCCCTTGTGAAACGGCCCCCAGGTTTTTTGGTGTGTTGGGTTTTTTTCTCCTAAAGAGCCCACTGACAGTAAGACCTCCAATTACTGCACATTGAAATCTGGAGTCATGCTGGGCCACTCAGTCACAACCTGGCCTTCACCGGTGCGCCTCAATTGCGCCTACATTTGTCATCCCTATGCTCAGTTGCGCATGTGTTAATTGATTTAAGCAAAATTTATTGACATAATACATCGCAGCGTACACAAAGTATTTCATGAGCACAACAAAGATATAAGCTTATAAATAAGCGCACTCAAAAACGTTTCAGCTACAAACATAAGGCTGCATCATGAATGCACTTGAATAGCTAAAAGAAAATCAATATATGTGTGTAGTGCGCCAGTTGGGGGAAATCCCGGTATCGCTACGTGTCGATAACACTGCCAAGATAAATCAGTACGACTATCACTACGTATCGATAACACTACCTGCACCTTTGTTAATTTCGCCAGTTCGGGGAAAATCCCGGTGTCGAACGTGTCGATAACTATACCAAGATAATTCAGTACGACTATCGCTACGTATCGATAATACTACTGGGCTAAATCACTACGGCAACTAAGGGTTAGGGTTAGGGTTAAACTTTGGAAAGGAATAGGGTTAGGTTAGGAATACGGTTCGGGTTCTTCTTCTTTCTTTGAACAACCACCATCATCTTTTTTTATGGTTCTGTTAGGGTTAGGAATAGGGTTAGGGTTAGTCTGTCGGAATTCAAACTGACAGATTGGCACAGTCATCATTAATTGTTCTCTATGGGTCGTAGTGGTAACAACGAGTAGTTCTTTCGATGCGTCGCGAAATCCTGTAACGCACCCGTCAGTCGTAGTCATCAATGGCGCCCATTTGAAATAGCTGGCTTAAACAATTTTATTAGGTCCACAGTACATGAACAAACATAGATAGTAAACATATCAGCAGCAACAAGCTAGAAGCTTATATTGTGCCATCTTTACGTAGAAAAATATGATTCGACGACTGTTGAACACAGATACATTAGATAGAAACATCAATATTGACTGACATCTGCCAATTGAATTGAAATGCAAACTATAGTAGAAAAGATAAAAAGAAGAGAAATAGTTGAAAGGGTTCATGAGAAAATCAGATGTAATTGAAGTTTTTCACTCACTGAGAGTTTTGTTTCTGAAGATAGAGCAAACATTCCTTTAAAAAAATACAGAGAACAGAATTTTAATATATTTTGTTTCAGTTTTGATTTTATAGACATCCGACGTTTAACTTCTAAGATACACGAATTGCAGAAACCCGGCGCAATTGATGGATATTCCTGGAGAGACGCAATTGATTACTTTTCGAATGGGAGCAATTGTGTGGCAGCCAACCCTCTCCACCACGGGGTCATTTCAATCCACGGCTCACGCTGCGGTAGATAACTATGCACACTGTACATCCCCTGTCATCAAAGACCCACCAGATCACGTGTCAAAATCACGGGTTTCACGTGTTCTTTCCCTCTTATAGCTGGTCAGAAATCTTGTTTTGACCAGGTTTGACTCCCTTACGAATTCCCCCCAAATTGAAAACGAAGCATCATTTTAAAGAGCAGCCTCAATTTGAAGTTTGGGGGCATTTGTTTGTTTTCCTAGGAAAATAACACTCCCAGTACTTTGTGTTCCTGTGGGGAAAAAACACACCCAGTAGTTTTGTGTTCCTAGGAAAATAACACTCCCAGTAGTTTGTTTTCCGGGGGGGGGGGGGGGGGGGGGGAGAACTCCCAGTAGTTTGTGTTCCTAGGAAAATAACACTCCCATTTTGTTTTCATAGGGAAATAACACTCCCAGTAGTTTGTGTTCCTAAGAAAATAACACTCCCATTTTGTTTTCAAAGGGAAATAACACTCCCAGTAGTTTGTTTTCCTATGGAAAAAAACACTCCCAGTAGTTTGTTTTCCTATGGAAAAAACACTCCCAGTAGTTTGTGTTCCTAGGAAAATAACACTCCCGGTAGTTTGTTTTCCTAGGAAAATAACACTCCCAGTAGTTTGTGTTCCTAAGAAAATAACACTCCCAGTAGTTTGTTTTCCTATGGGGAAAAAACACTCCCAGTAGTTTGTGTTCCTAGGAAAACACTCCCAGTAGTTTGTTTTCCTAGGAAAAAAACACTCCCAGTAGTTTGTTTTCCTAGGAAAAAAACACTCCCAGTAGTTTGTTTTCCTAGGAAAAGAACACTCCCAGTAGTTTGTTTTCCTAGGAAAAGAACACTCCCAGTAGTTTGTTTTCCTAGGAAAATAACACTCCCAGTAGTTTGTTTTCCTAGGAACATAACACTCCCAGTAGTTTGTTTTCCTAATAAAAATAACACTCCCAGCAGTTTGTTTTCCAAGGAAAATTACACTACCGCAGTGGGGTCTTTTTTTTTTAAATCCTGAAGTCTTTTTTTTTTAAATCCTGAAGTCTTTTTTTTTTTAATCCTGAAGTCTTTTTTTTTCCCTCAGCTGCACCGGGCCCCATATCACCTGTCCCCAGACCGGCCTCCGCTAAACAGCTACCGTGCGTGCAGGTAAATGGCGGCTGCACGCCAAGACGATCGTTTCAACACAGGAATGTTGTGGCTTGTCGGAGCCGAAGGCATTCAGACAGGTGTTTGGGATAGAATTGCACCTTGACAGCGCGCTTTGAAAGGACAGGAACACCAAGAACCTTGTACACGACATATCCAATGGCGTTGCCTGCTGACCCGTTTTACATGACGCCCAACATACCTAACACCGTGGCGGTACAAAACTTCTTCTTCTTCTTCTTCTTCTTGTGCGTTCCCAGGCCATATGGCCATAATGGGTAAGGTACGTAATATGTGTCCTGCTTCCAGTTTTCACTGGTCTCCCCACTAGCGTACTACAACCGACACATTCCGATTTCGGAGGAGCTCAAGAAAGAAAAATTATTTTGATTTTTTTTTAAGGCAGGAGAATGGGCCAATAAGTCAGAAAGATAGTAGATGATAGAAAGCAAAGGGAAAAGGCAGAGTCAAAGAGTGGCAGATTAGAGGAACTTCCAGAAGGTGGGGAACTATTTTTACGAAAGACCCCCCGGCCCCGGTATCCCATTGGGAGCAGTACAAAACAAATCCAGGGCGAAATCTGAGTTTGAAAAGGCAGGAGAATGGGGCCAATAACTCAGAAAGATAGTAGATGATAGAAAGCAAAGGAAAAAGGCAGAGTCAAAGAGTGGCAGATTAGAGGAAGTAACAAGCACAAAACTTCCAGAAGGTGGGGGAACTATTTTTTTACGACCCCCCCCCCCCCCCCCCCCCCCCCGGTATCCCCACGGGGCGCGGTACGAAACAAACTCCAGGACGAAATCTTCGAAATCTTCGTTTAGCCGCCCACTTCCCCGGTATCTTGCGCTCTATTTCCAGCTCCCATCGACGCTATTGCACTTGTAAATTTTTCAATGGCAAAAGAATACTTTCTCTCGCAAATGTGATGCAGCACAGGAAAACAAGGCTAATGTCGTAAATGTTCAATTTTGACTTATTCATATTTTCAGAAAGGCCAGAGACAACAGATTAACAGGCAAAAAACAGAATTCATCTATCTCTAATAGTTTATTTTTAAAAAATTTCATTTAATCAAATCTCTCTCTCTTTCTCTCTTTCTCTCTTTCTCTCTCTCTCTCTCTTTCTTCTGTCTTGTGGCTGCCCGACTTTAGCCTTGTTTTCCTGTGCTGCATCACAAATATCTTTTTTGTATAACTGAACTACAACAAAACATCACAACGCTACACATTAACACAAACAGTCACGTGAAGATGGGGAAAGAAGCGAAGTAAAAAAACAAAAAAAACTACATTTTCTGTCTTTAAATACACTTTTTGCAAGGCAATGAGGCGATGTGTTTGTAAACAAAAGACAGGTTGGATGAATGAATCTCTTTTCTGGTCCATTGTGTCTCGTTAACGTGTTTGTTTTCTTTTACCCGCGAAGATTAAAGGCAAAAAACAAATCACCACACATTCATGTGGTACAAATTTAAACGGCTGACTTATACGCCCATTCTCCTGCCTTTTTTTTCTCCAAAAATATCTTCGAAATAACTGTTCTCCTTTGAGCTCCTCCGAAATCGGAATGTGACGGCTGTACGCAGTGGGGAGACCAGTGAAAACTGAATACCGGACACGTACGTATTTTACCCATTGTGTCCTTTTGACATTGGAACGCAGAAGAAGAAGAAAATAAACGGCGCAGTCAACACAGACTTTGTTTAAATCAGAAAGGGATGGTTGGAATATAAAGACCAATGCTTGATATTGCTTACGTGAACCCCCTTCTAACATAGACTCTAAAAGGGTAAGATGGACTACTTAAGAGTTACGGCGAGCCGGGCTGATAGAGTTATCGTTAGTGGGGTAGTTACACCATTCACAGTGGCGGCTATCCAAAGTATAACTGACTCATGAAAAGATAACTCTCTCAGGTTTGAAAAAAAGAGGTATGTAACCTAAATGTGTCACGTTTAAAAGGGACATAACCAGTGTTTCTGTCCTCACTACTCATATAGGGAAAAGGGACCGGATGTAAGTCTTTTATTTTCAGTGTCTTTGCTTCTAATCCTTTCTTTAAGATTAAGATTAAAATTATAGCCCCGTCGACAACTAAGGCCATGTCAGGGATGTCACCACGTTAAATCTTACCACGTAATCATTTCTTTAATATCTTTATTGTGATTGCCTTTTGTTATAAAACCAAAAAACAAATTGTGTTGTTTTTTTACATAAGTATCGTCTTAGGCAAACGCATAAGAATATTTAAAACTGTAGACTCGATGTCTTCCATTTTGATAATTCTATATCTTATGCCGTTTCAGTAATAATAATCATAATGAATAATGCTTATATAGCGCATAATCTTGCTAAGCAAGTCGATGTGCTTTCACTCACCATTCATTCATACTATCAGCAACAACAAGACACACATACAAACATTTCTAAACGACTAGCTCAGGATCCTCACCATATATCTCTATGAAATTAATAAATAAAAGAATGAATAACAATAATATAGTTTAAAAAAACAAAAACGCACGTAAACATAACACAACATACTAACACCACCACCCCTCTCCTTCTCCCCATACACACACACGCACATGCGCGCACGCATTAATCTCATACTCAACGTCAATGAGCTGGGAGACAAGAGTGGGGAAAGGATCACAGACTATACAAAGAGAAAGCTTTCCTGAAGAAGTGGGTTTTCAGTTGGGACTTGAATGAAGCTGGAGTGGACTGGCTGCGGATATGGTCAGGGAGAGACGGTTGGTGCAACGAAACTAAACCCCCTCTCACCAGAAGATTTCAAGGAACGCTTAGGGACTTTAAGAAGAGGAGAAGAACGGAGAGTGCGAGAGCTCTGATAGGTGCAAAGTGAAGAAGAGAAGTACCGAGGAAGAGTTCTGTCAAAGTGACAGAAAGCGAAAGTCGCCATTTTAAACTTCCAGCGGGATTTCACAGGAAGATGATGAAAATCCGTGTAGCGTCCTCCGGTCTGAAGCAGACACATATAGGACAATATACCGATCTCTAAGTAGCGCTAAAGAGGCCTGGAAGTGATATAAAACAATGTCTTGACATATCATTTGCGTATATTAACCCATAGGCTTAGTGTAAACGCGTGTAAGAATACACCGTTGCTATTAGAAACTTGACGTCACAGTTATTTATCTTGACATATCATTATCATTCTCACACATCAAGGTACACTCGCATGCGAATCTGCAGTACTCGAGCCATATTTTCTTTATTTGCATCAAGTGATGCTTAGTAAAACAAAAAGCCCAAACATATTCCTAACCCTATGCCTTAATCCGATAAATGCAAAAGGTTGTTTCTGATGAACGTTTTACATTGAAAAAAAAATTGTGAAGAGTAACTTTTAGTGAAATTGCAAATGATAAAAATAGCAGCTAGCAACCACATACTCAAGTTAGTGTCACTGCAAATAGCGCCTTCTGAGCAGGACATCAAAAAAAGTCATCTTAGTGAACTTACGCAATCATTGAAATTACGTCATCATTGAAAGTTCGTCATTGGTGAAATGACAATAACTATGGCCTGTGATTGCAGTGTAAAGATAATATGTCATTGTAAAGGTTATTTTTTTATACAGCAAATTCCAGTAGGTTCATGTTTCGATTAATAATCAGTTTCCTTTCATAATGTATCAATGTGCAAGATCAAAATAGCTCACGACTTTCTAACTTGGAGAACTATATTATTTGTGGATGAGTGGGATTTTCTTGCTACGGTGAAGTGGTTATAATTATTTTAGATCTGCATGCATAGCGTCTCGCTTCTTCGTTGCGTGTTTGATTATCATCTGAAAGAGGTAAAATATCGGTATATAACCGTTATTAGGCTTTGCGAGTGATATATTGTTTTTATCCTATCTCTCGTGGCTTGCTGTTTATCACACTCGGTCTCCGACCTCGTGTGATAAACAGCAAGCCATTTGAGATAGGATAAAAGCAATATCACACTCGCAAATCCTAACAAGGGCGTCGCCGAGCGGCAGACATGTCCGTCACCAGCAATGCCACGCACTTGCGACACCCCGTAGAGTGTCACATCCTGACACAAAATTGGAAGGGATTCTGTCTTCTAGTTCACGAGATACAGCTTGAAGAAGAAATATATAGCGCAAAGAAGGAAAATTTCGGTTTTCAAGGTCACACTTCAAGGTCAAGGTCAGCATGGTGATAATTTATGCTCGGATGTTTTCTTCTCTAGGGTATACAGTACCACACACAATCTGAAGCGCTTCTGTCAAGTACCAATGTGGAAAATATGGCTTAAAACCCAATGTGTAGACCCCTACCACTTTCAAGGCCTACGGATCGCCCGGACCGTGACCTTGACCTTGATCGGTATGCCACCATCAGAACGGGCATAAGCCAAAGTACCTTCATGCCAAATTTGAAGACTCTAACACTAACGTTGTGGGAGTTATGGCCCCTGAAAGATTTTCGGTTTTCAAGGTCGTACGCCAAGGTCAAGGTCACGACGGCAATATGGTTTGCGCGGATGCCTTCCTCTCATGGTGACACACCAGCACACACAATTTGACGTGATTCTGTCAACCCGTTCGAAAGATATCCTTGGGACAGACAGAAGGAGAAAAAAATGACCCTCCGATTTTCAGGCTCCAGCGATCTTTTTGACCTTGACCTTGACCTTGATCGGTATGCCATCATCAGAACGGGCATAAGCCAAACCACCTTCATACCAAGTTTCAACATCCTATGTTGATCGGTGCCCGAGATATGGCTAAAAATAGATTTTCGGTTTTCAAGGTCGTACGTCAAGGTCAAGGTCACGACGGCAAAATGGTTTGCGCCGATCTCTTCCTATTAAGGAGGCACACCTTCACACAAAATTTGAGCGATTCGGTCAAGCGGTTCGGGAGATATCCTTGGGACAGACAGAAGAAAAAAAGAAGAAGAAAATACAAACCAGCCCATCGCAATAGTCCGTCTTGGTGACGGACTAATAACTTATATTAGTAGATATAACGATGGTGGGGACGATGCTGGAGGCAATGCCCGGAGGCAGTTCAAATCCAGGAAAGTCCCGATTTTTTAACGATACAGATGTATATTGTATGAGGTAATTTCAGAGGAAGCCAATGGAGCTCAGCCCAAAAGAGGCGTAGTGTGTTCCCGCTTTCTTTTGCCAAGAACAAGCCTAGCAGCACTGCTCTGCACTCTTTGTGAGCGCGAAATCTGTTCATTAGAGTAATCTGCTCAGTTTGTTCATGGAAAGCTCAGTTGATTCGCTGACAGTCAAAAGTTGTTTTTTCCCGAACAATATGGACAGTAGTGAGCAGGGGTCGGCCTTACAGTAGCCGTGTGGGGGCCAAGCATAGTGTGGGTGTATCGGGTGTCGCCCCGTTAAGCTCTTCCATCACCTTGTGGCCCTCACTGGATCGTGGAGGTGTTGGTGGTTCTGTCTGGACTCCTGCTGACAATTTACTGGGCTGTGTAAGAGACCCTGGGTAGTGCAACAAGGAATTGGAAAGAAAGACTTCAGACTTCGGGAACTTTATATTTTACATGGAAGAGAATTTAGGCTCAGCATATTCTTACATTCTGTCCAACGACAGAGCGAACAAACGAATTTCATTTGCAACAGCTCTCTGGGCAAACGTTATTATATTGAGTAAGGAGAGAAAGGGAGGGCGGGCTGGCTATGAAGCTCCAAGGATAAGATATTTATAAGCCTTTCTTTTGAAGAAAAGACACACAGGGGTATTCTGCTAATCTGTGATAATCTCGACGTGTTACATATAGAAACGTTAAAGCCCAAACACCCGATCCATAGCATCGGGTAACGATATTCCGACACTTGCTGTCTCGCGCTACAGAGAAAAGGGTAGGGATAAAGAGTTGCGGCACGCGAGGAGGGAGGCAGAATGAAGCCACGCATGAAAATCTGTTTCACGTCCTCCGGTCTGCAACAGACACATATGGAACATTCATAGACATAAAGATGGTGGGAACGATCCTGGAAGCAATGCCCGGAGGTAGTGCAAGTCCCGAAGTTATAACAATACAGATATGTATTAATGCTAATGAAGCCACGCGGATCGACTCGGTCCTGTTATACCCCGGCTGTGCCTTTAAGTTTATCCCACCTCTTTTGGCCTCGACTGTTTTACTTAATCCGTAGTAATCAATATGTTGCCTGTATTCCAACCAAAACACAATGAATATTATGTTCACCATGCCTCATCTGAGATGCCAGTATAATAATTTTGAAAGGGTTTAAAAGATAGGTTCGTAAAAGAGTAAAACAGATTCATACAATATTTTTTTCTAGTAATCAGAGTATCAGTAGGACTTCTTCTTCTTCTTCTTCTTCTTCTTCTTCTTCTTCTTCTTCTTCTTCTTCTTCTTCTTTCTTTCTTTCTTTCTTCTTCTTCTTCTTCTTCTTCTTCTTTCTTCTTCTTCTTCTTCTTCTTCTTCTTCTTCTTCTTCTTCTTCTTCTTCTTCTTCTTCTTCTTCTTCTTCTTCTTCTTCGTTCCGAGGCCGTATGGGTGAGGTACGTATGTGTCCGATTTTCAGTTTTCACTGGTCTCCCCGCTGCATTCAGCCGACACATTCCGATTTCCGGAAGGAGAGTAGGAGGACGAGTTAGGACTTTTTTCTGTCTTAAAAACTGAAATCAAAACAAGAGACCTGTTACCACTGACGTATGTCTCAAAACAACAATAGAAATCGACAGTACCTCAGGTTACTAAACACAATCGATGTGGTAAATAGAAAATGGAGCAAACATTATGTGTCAAAGGGAGACAAAAACACATTTCAACAGAAACCAAATTTTTAAAAAATCATGACCCAGCAGATTTAAGGCTGTTCTTTAAAATCTGTCTCGTTTTCAATTTGGGGGCATTTGTATGGCAGTCACACCTGGCCAAAAACAATCCAGGTAAAAAAAATGCCACCTTTGACGCTCGCTGTGGGTAACCAAAGGAAACTGCGGTTTATGCAGAACGATTTATCTCAGGCGTGATCTATCTGTATTAATACAAAATCGCATTACTGGTTTCGTCAGCCTCCGGGCAAAGTTCCCACCATATTTGTATTTACATGTCCCATATGGTCTGATTCAGCCAAGAGTGTCCATTTTCGTCAGAACGATTTCTCTCACTGATCTCTATGCATTTTTAGAAAGAACAATGTGGGTCAGCGTGTCCTTACTCTTTCCCCATAGCAACGCAGTGACATGTAAGTCATATTATGACTGGCCTATCACCGTGTTTTTCAATGTGAAAAGAGTGAAAAATGTTCACGTGTGCAGAGAACTTAACCGCCACTACGCACCCACCCTTCACCACTTCAACCACTCTCACCCCCCCCCCCCACCCCCCCCCCGACCGACAACTCCCCACTCCCACCCCCCCACCCCACCTCCAATCCATTATACCAGCTCCAATTACTCATTTACATCTCGTGTTATTCCCAGGAAATCGACTTAGTACAGGGCATACACCATAAATCAACACGGGTCAGTTTTTTGGGGTTTTTTTTTTATCCTGCAGAGAGCGAGGTAGCTTTGGTTCCACCCTGCTTGCTGGTTGGGTCCAGCGTGTCCGTTTACCTAGGGTTAACACTGACCACCTAGTATATTATTCCCTTTAACTGACCAACACCTGGGAGGGCCGGAGAACCAGCAGGGTGTCACTATAATTCGCTCGCCCGTAAAGATGGCGAGGCACGTACATGTACTTCGAGGTCTTTAAAGACCCCCCACGTCACGTGTCACATTCCCGCTTATGCTAGGAAGATTTCTTAAGATTTCTTACCAGCTATACGAGGGAAAACACGTGAAAACCGTGATTTTGACACGTGACGTGGTGGGTCTTTAAGGACACACCGACGCACCACGATTAAGTCCCTTGGGGGTTTTTTTCTGGGTAGCTGTGACCCACATACGCATGCCCCCAACTTCAAATTGAGGCTGCTCTTTAAAATGATGCTTCGCTTTGAATTTGGGGGCATTTTTATGGCAACCAAACCTGGTCAAAACAAGATTTCTTACCAGCTATAAGAGGGAAAACCGTGATTTTGACACGTGATCTGGTGGATCTTTAAGAATCAATTGTCATTTTTCGGTCCGAGTCCCAGCCCAACAAATAAGAAGAAAACTGGCATGAAGTTTTGTGTGCTCGTTAATATCGAATCTCTGTGTAAACTGATATAACATTAACAAGCATCGACGATCTAAATGTGGAGAACAATTGTGTCTAGTTTCAGTATGAACGTTTCATTGTTAGTTCCTAGCTGCAGGGCTTGATGGAATGTAACAATAATTATTACATATACATAGACACACCGATTGTCAGAGAAACGTACAGGCTCGCGTCCCAGTTGCAATCTACCCCGTTCTTTTAGAACTGGGAATAACCACCCCCCCCCCCCCCCCCCCCCCACCCCAAAAAAAAAAAGCCTTGGAAAGATGGATTGTCCAGGAGTCACATACCATCTTGACCGCACCACCTGAGAAGAGGATAGGAGGGCCTTGGGGGTGGGGGGTGTCTTAACTGCCTGGGAGGGACAAGTGCCCTTGCTCTCTTTAATGCCCATAATCCCCCCCAGGTTTCTCTGCTTCTTTCTATTCATCCTTCTATCATTCATCTCTCCTTCTTCTTCTCCTCCTCCTTCTTTTCCATTCTTCGCTTCGTTCTATCATCATGAAACGCGGAGGGTTTTATTTTGTTTGTTTGTGTATTATTGTTGTTGCTGTTGATTTGCTTCTAAACATAACTTGACTGATTATCAGATTTGTAATATTTAAAGTATTTTATTATTCAATTTTCGATATTTGAAGTTAGCTTGTAACTTTGATGTACAAATATTACTGACTTTGTTATTCAAGTTTCCAACTGCTCATGGACATTATTTTCTTACTTGTTCTTTGTTAACCTATTTTGATTGCTTATGCCATTGTTTATGTATGGTTGTTTTCAACAGTCGTCATAATACATGTAGATAGCGAGCACACTATAAGCTTCAAGCTTGTTGCTGCTCATTTATGTTGACAATGTATTGATGTATGTGTGCCCTGTTGATCTGAATAAAATGTATTTAAACCAAGCGCGTAGGGTAACTATTTTCTACAGTCTTGAAGGAGTGTTTGGTAGAACTGCAATTATTAATTCTTAAAGTTTTGTTTATTTTTCAATCAATGACGCAGAGATACAACAGTACTTTTTATGGCTAGTCATACAGTCGTGTACGCTTTTTGGTCTGTTCGTATTGGAGTCTGCAACGAACACCTTTTGCAAGAGAGAATGCCCTTGGAGGGTGGGGGAAGATGGTTCAGTACTGACCAGACAAGGGGATAACCCTCGCCAATAACCCCTATTTGATGCCACTAAATGGCTGCCTTTTGAAAGAGTGAATGCCCTTGTCAGTACTGACCAGCAAGAGCAATTACTCTCACTGTCAAGAGCGTTAATAACCCTAGTTGCAAAGGCCTATAACAATAACTCTTTCGAATAACACTTACTGATTGAAACCATGGCAATAATAAACCATTGTGGTGCATAAATGCAACACTGGCGGCGAAAGGGTTACAGGAAGCATCGTGTCAACACGGCTCATTATCGAGCTCCGTCTGTTCACTCTTCCATTGACGGCGAAAGGGTTACAGGAAGCATCGTGTCAACACGGCTCATTATCGAGCTCCGTCTGTTCACTCTTCCATTGACGGCGAAAGGGTTACAGGAAGCATCGTGTCAACACGGCTCATTATCGAGCTCCGTCTGTTCACTCTTCCATTGACGGCAGCCAAAGGGTTACAGGAAGCATCGTGTCAACACGGCTCATTATCGAGCTCCGTCTGTTCACTCTTCCATTGACGGCGAAAGGGTTACAGGAAGCATCGTGTCAACACGGCTCATTATCGAGCTCCGTCTGTTCACTCTTCCATTGACGGGGGCAGCCAAAGGGTTACAGGAAGCATCGTGTCAACACGGCTCATTATCGAGCTCCGTCTGTTCACTCTTCCATTGACGGGGGCAGCCAAAGGGTTACAGGAAGCATCGTGTCAACACGGCTCATTATCGAGCTCCGTCTGTTCACTCTTCCATTGACGGGGGCAGCCAAAGGGTTAAAGGAAGCATCGTGTCAACACGGCTCATTATCGAGCTCCGTCTGTTCACTCTTCCATTGACGGGGGCAGCCAAAGGGTTACAGGAAGCATCGTGTCAACACGGCTCATTATCGAGCTCCGTCTGTTCACTCTTCCATTGACGGCGAAAGGGTTACAGGAAGCATCGTGTCAACACGGCTCATTATCGAGCTCCGTCTGTTCACTCTTCCATTGACGGGGGCAGCCAAAGGGTTACAGGAAGCATCGTGTCAACACGGCTCATTATCGAGCTCCGTCTGTTCACTCTTCCATTGACGGCGAAAGGGTTACAGGAAGCATCGTGTCAACACGGCTCATTATCGAGCTCCGTCTGTTCACTCTTCCATTGACGGGGGCAGCCAAAGGGTTACAGGAAGCATCGTGTCAACACGGCTCATTATCGAGCTCCGTCTGTTCACTCTTCCATTGACGGGGGCAGCCAAAGGGTTACAGGAAGCATCGTGTCAACACGGCTCATTATCGAGCTCCGTCTGTTCACTCTTCCATTGACGGGGGCAGCCAAAGGAAGGAAGGAAGGGGGGAAGGAAGGGAGGAGGGGGGGGGGGTTGAGTTTGCCAAGTCTGCGGTTTTTGCAGACGGTGGAGTAGTAGGTGGGAGGAGGAGGAGGAGGAGGAGGAGGAGGAGGATCGTGTTCTAGGATCACAGAGTTGGGGGTTAATCCCTGCATGCCGTTATTGACACCCAGAGCAGAAAGTCGGTTGAGGTCATTGCAACAGAAATAGCAACAACAACAACAACAAAGACACTAAACCACACACACACACATACACACACAATGGAAGAAAGAGAGAGAGAGAGAGAGAGAGAGAGAGAGAGAGAGAGAGAGAGAGAGAGAGAGAGAGAGAGGAGAGGGAGGGGGGGGGGGGGAGGGAGGGGGGGGGGGGGAGAGAGAGAGAGGACGGGGAGAGAATACGAATACGAAAGGTCAAGATGTGCCACCCCCCCTACCTATCTCGGTTAATTGTATTTTTTTGTTATTGCCTTTCTTACCATACATAAAGCTGTATTTTAGGAACATTTTTAGCTAATAACCTTTTTGGAATACTAACCCTAACCCTAACCCTAGCCCTAACCCTAACCCTACCCCCCACCGTATAAGACGGAAAAACGCAACGAACCACAAGTGTGACAAATCGCGGTGTACTGCAGTACATAGTGGGGGGTAGGGTTAGGGTTAGGGTTAGGGTTAGTATTCCAAAAAGGTAATTAGCTACAAATGTTCCTAAAATACAGCTTTATGTATGGTAAGAAAGGCAAAAACGGAAAAATACAATTAACCGAGAAATGCATGGGGGGTGGCACAGAGAGAGAGGGAGGAGAGAGAGAGGAGGGAGGGGGGAGAGAGAGAGAGAGAGAGAGAGAGAGAGGGAGAGGGGGAGAGAGAGAGAGAGAGAGAGAGAGAGAGAGAGAGAGAGAGAGAGAGAGAGAGAGAGAGAGAGAGAGAGAGAGAGAGAGAGAGAGAGAGAGAGAGTACGAATACGAATGTTTTGTCGAGGGTAAAAAGGATAAGCTACAATAGCTTCTTTGCACCTTGCCTTCTCACTCACACATTCATACCTTGCATCAAGCAAAGAAAATTTGACATAAAACAATAAAGTCAAGAAAATGGAACAAAGAGAGAGAGAGAGAGAGAGAGAGAGAGAGAGAGAGAGAGAGAGAGAGAGAGAGAGAGAGAGAGAGAGAGAGAGAGAGAGAGAGAGAGAGAGAGAGAGAGAGAGAGAGAGAGAGAGAGAGAGAGAGAGAGAGAGAGAGAGAGAGAGAGAGAGAGAGAGAGAGAGAGCGAGAGAGAGAGAGAGAGAGAGAGAGAGAGAGGGAGAGCGAGAGAGAGAGAGAGAGAGCGAGAGCAGGGACCTTATCAAATAGGTCAAATCGTTCCTTGGCAACAATATGCGTACTAACATTTATTTTCTCTTTTTTAGCGTACAAAACAGATTATGAAACAAATAATGACTAGAATTCCAACATTGCCTGTCAGATTGTATCGCCCCAAGAGCTGGTTTAACCGGGGTGGACGGGATTAGGCCTTAGAGGGGTTGATTGGGTGAGTGCGTATGAAGCGAATTAAAGAGATAAGACGAAATAAGTGGACACAAAAAATAACAGAGAAGCAAAGAAAGATAGGCGTGGTTTTCGTTTTGTGTCACGGTTTGTGTTGATTGAGTCCATGGTTGTATCCGAAGAAGAACAAGCGCGAAATCGCAATAGTTTGTGGCACGCGGTCTATTTTTACCACTCCAATCATGAGTTACCTCCCCTGGCTTTTCAATCATTTTAATCTGTAAACCAGAATGTTATCTCTGCACCATTTCGTAACTTTTTATATCTTTTGGAAAACATTTAAAACTATGTATCCTACTTATGCTCATCAAAAGAAGCACCGCATACTCGTCGTGTCTGTTGTAGTGTCTGTATTACGTATGTTTATTATTTTGTACGCTTTTAAAATACATCATTTTAAAGAGCGGCCAGAAGTGTAGCCTCGATTTGAAGTGCGACAATTTTGTCAAAATGTGCGACAATTTTGGAACGACAGACCGACAGACCGACAGACCGACCGACCGACAAAGTGAGTTATAGGTTTGTGGCTTGAGCCACAAACAATAAATCGAAATATTATCACGAATCCCGAATCAAGGGTCACGTTTCTCTAGATAATGGTCGCCGCGCGAATAACTGTTTCTCCAAAAGGGGTCTAAGAAACACTCTAAACGTTTGCTAAGGTCAGATAACTTTTTAAGCTTACTCTTCACTTTTGGGAGAGAGAAAAGGGTTACTATCATAAGGGAGATAAATCATACCTCTGTCAGTTTGCACAAAGTTTTCGATTTCACCCACGTCTATTTGTGTGCAGAATATTTAAGTTGCTCTATATTATGTCATCTAGCATGATTTGAAAAAATAAGAAAGAGCACTCAAAAACACTTGCGTTCGTTTAATTTGCTACAATCATCCCGTATTTTTTCATGATAGACTAAAGAATATTTGGTTTTCCATTTTGGAAGTTAAAGTCACATTCACGCGATATATTTTTTTTTTTAAAGCCGGAAGTATTGACATTTCCCATGATCCTTCAAATAATTTGTGGCTTGTTACCTCGATAGCAGCAACAAAACGTTTGCGGCAAAAGAGGTGTTTCTTAGTACCGTTTTTGCCGATTTGAGCTCACGCTACCTAACGTTCGCCCTTGTGAAACGGCCCCCCGAATTCCGTAGTCAGGATGACCGTAGGGGCGCCTCTGAAGACTTCACAACCAGTCTCTTCCACTCTTCCCGGTTCTCGACTTTCCTTAGTGTGTCTTTCAGCTCCAGGCCTGTCCACTCGCGGATGATGTCTTCCCATCTCTTCTTCTGTCTGCCTCTTCTCCTTCCTCCATGGACTGTGCCCTGTAGGATGTTTTTTGCAAGGCCTGATGAACGGGTAACATGTCCATACCATTTCAATGGTCAACCTAGTTCGCCAATTTGACCGCTAGGTAGCAACCAACTCAATAGGGGCTTATCTCGTGATATCTTTAGTTGGGGGTAGAGAAAGAGAGAGAGAGAGATTATTTTTGTTTGTGGCACAAGCCACAAACCTACAACTCACTTTGTCGGTCTGTCGGTCGGTCCAAAATTGTCGCACGCCACAAACGATTGCGAATCCGCGCTTGTTTTAAATTAATTCTTACGCGGCATCGAAAACGCGGATGCTTAGACAGAATAAAAACAGTAGTTTGTTGTGGGGTAACCAATCGGTGTAGAGTGTTTCTATTTAAAGTCTATATATATAAAAAAAAAAGTCTGATCTACCACTTCCTTATGTCTAACCCTGAAGTAAAACCCGTAATCTTCTTTCGTTTCTCCTTTTGTTTATGTACGTTTTGTTTGTGTGTATGGCTGGAGTGATTTGTGAGTTTTCTGAATAATTCAAAATCGCTGCGATGGGAATGAGATAAAAACACAATAACTAAAATAACGAACGGAAGTTACCTCTCAATCAACTCCAGGTATTCTGTGC
>CM065685.1:14647796-14650296 GCA_017654935.2 Phymorhynchus buccinoides
GAATTAAATTTTCGCATTTCGCATTTCTCTCTCTCTCTCTCTCTCTCTCTCTCTCTCTCTCTCTCTCTCTCTCTCTCTCTCTCTCTCTCTCTCTCTCTCTCTCTCTCTCTCTCTCTCTCTCTCTCTCTCTCTCTCTCTCTCTCTCTCTCTCAGTCTCTCTTCACTTTCATTCACAATTCACAACCACACTTAGTGTTATTTTGGGGCGCTATCTCTGGCCCCCTTTCCTACACTTTTTTTTTCCCGACACGCCAGTGCATAAACTGGCAGAAGAGAACCTGTTTGTTTTGTTAATAGAATTCGTCCAGCAGTGCTTGAATTGGTGCATCTCATTTGCGCACAAGTGGTATTTGGTATTTGGTATATTCTAGTCACATAGACTTATCTCTGTGAAATTCGGGCTGCTCTACCCCGGAGAGCGCGTCGCCGCAAGTGCAGCGCCTACCCTTTTTTTTTTTGGGGGGGGGGGGGGGCACAGGGTGAGGAGGGGGGGTGGGGGACACACTTGGAAAACCTAGCTATCAATTTGGTCCATACCAGGCAGTAGGATTTCTCCCTGCTCTTACCGACTTTCAACTGACTAGCTTTAAGTCCCCATCCGAAGGACTCGACGTTCAGTTCGATTTTTATGTCATACTAGAAAGAAAGGTCGAGGCCTGGATTCGAACCACTCTGCCACCTTTCTCCCTTGTGCGTGTGTCAATTGTGCCCTCTGTAGTAATCATTCGCCCCTGTTGAAATGATTAAAATAGTTCATGAGAAAACTAGTATAGTGTAGACATAAAGGAACGTTTGCATTAGTTGAAATGTTGTTTCAGAAGGTAGAGCTAACATTCCTTATGAAGACACAGAAAACAGAATTTAAACAGCTTTTCTAGTTTGATTTTATAGTAATCTGAAGTTTGACTTCTAAGATATATCTATTAAGGAAACCAGGCGCAATTGACGACGTGCATACCCGGATAGGCGCAATTGAGCCATTTTCAAATATGCGCAATTGAGTGGTAACCGGTTGAATTTGGCTGCTAGGGCGTTTTCTGTAGCCTCACTTTCTCCCGACCTCAGCTAAGAAAAGAAATCAAATTTTAAATAATTATGACTAGCTATTTAAACGTAGTCCCAAAATCTGTGTAAATTTAAAACATAATTATTAGTTTGCTTATTGTTTGGGTGAACTGAACTAATGGGCGAAGTCTGGGAAAACAGCTGTAATTCTGCAAAGTTTCATTTGAATCGGCTCAGTATCTCTAACAATATGCATTGTTATATTTTTTTTTAAACGAACTTACTGGGAGTAATCTTATAAGGTTTGCCATTTGGGTGAATTATGGAAAAGGGATATCGTTTTCCGGACATCACAAGCTTTTCTACCAAATATAATTATGATTGGCTTTAACCCTTTCAACGCCAGCCATTTTTCAGCCAAAACTTTCCATTAAACTTACCTGGGTAGAGAAAAGATTATGTCTGCAATATTTGGGATTCCTTTGTGACATCCATATGATAGGGCCTATCCTTACCTCCCAAAATGAAGAACATAAGGTCATTGGTCAGCAGGTCCTCATTTGATGCCTTTCAGTGACATGGGTGTTCAATCATTGTGGCAACAAGAGGCGACATTGGCGATGAAAGGTTAATAATTATTAGATTGGATTCTACAGAGAGTACATTTGTGTGGCTCGCCCTTTGGTTGAACTGACATCACGAGCCCCATACTCATACTCGTATCATCGGAGGCAATCCTGCCAATTTCCATTATGATCGGTCCAGTATCTGCTGGGTTAATCGCTCTCAAATAAAAGATCATTTCCGATGGTGCATGAGAGAAACAGACGTAAGTCGCTCACAATGTGTTTTTGAGGTGAAGCCAAACATTGTCAACAACCCCCGAAAAATACCAATTGTCTGTTTAGGTCATATTTATGTCTATTGTTATATATTCTACCAGCATCCACAACGAGAAAGACAATTTTGAAGGATTCATTTGTTTATTTGATTGTTGTTTAAATCAAAGAGGCAAAATTATGTCTTCTACGTATGATTTCTGCAAATGATCGATCTCGAATGTCAAACTTCAAATGGCTATAAAATAAAAACTAGACAAGATAACTCAATTCTGTTTTAGGTGCATTGACCAGGAATCTTTGTGCCATCTGGTACAAATCTCAATTTATGCCAAATTCTATTAAGTCTGGTTTTCCCCATGCACCATCACAATTTTGGTTAAATTGAGGTACTAAACTGGCGTTATTGTTCGGACAACAGAAACACTTCTGTCAATATTCTTTGTAACCGCTTCAACAATTTAGGCTTTAAAACACATTTGTGCTCGCCGATAGACATACAGACATGACAGACAGACAGACAGAGGCACAGGACCTACTACCAATTGCAATGGCTTCCCGTTCTTGTAGAACTATAATGTCGGTGTACAAAAAGAACGCAAAATCAGCCCACAAACTTGCACAAGGTCTTTGGAGACCCTGTTGATGGTAACAGT
>CM065685.1:14655296-14660296 GCA_017654935.2 Phymorhynchus buccinoides
CTGAAAACAGGACGCACGCACGGACGGATGGACGGCCGGAAAGAAGTGGGACATATCGGGCCTGTGACACAAAGGGCCTATGGCACAGCGGGCTTATCCACAGAAAAATTCATGACAACTGTGTTATGAAGCATTCATCAAGAAATGTTGTGATGCATTGAAATACATGCACTTCGTAGAGATATTAGATTATGTGTTTTTGGGGTTTGAACCCCGTAACCGCGACCTTGACCTTAATGTAAAACTAAATACATCAGTGGATAGCTTGCATCTTGGCAAACTATATCGATGATGATAGACAGTTTTTTGAGAAAAACGGACGAATAACCCGGACACCGTAAGTCAGCCCCATTATCAGACAGCAACAATAAAACTAAGAAGCGTTTGTAGAAAGAAACTCCCACAGAAACCACTTCACACTGACACATCAGAACGCGATGACCTTGCAATTAAAAACTTTTTTTTTTTTGCTGGTAATCTTGACATCGGGTGGGAGAGTACCGGGTGGGAGGTTACCCCTGCTTCAATACATCACTGGCAGGTGAAGTGAGATCTCGGGTGCAGATGCTGTTAGCTGTGTCTTTTGGTTCCACCCCAAGCAAGGTTTTGCTGCACGTGCTCGCTTGATGGCGAACTCCAGAGAGTGAGTGCATCGAGACTCTTATTATTATCTTTCCAATGCGTTCGTTTTTATTTTTATTTTATTTTTTTAATGTGACCCAGCACCACGAAAGGGACATTTATTCGCTGGGCTAGTTTTTCACAACAGGCTTGCAAAGTCAAAAATCTCAATTTTTTGTCAATTTTGATATATGGGTATCTGTGTGCTCTCTAACATCTCATCTTTCATATTCATATAGGACAATCTTTGTTATGGTCTGTAAATACTCAAAAAAGGGGCTTTAAAGTGAGTAGGTTGTTGCATTTTCTTCTGCTAGGCTAAACTGTAGACTGCGATATTCTAAACATGGCCGACAGTCACCCTACCACCTTTAAATGCTCATAACTCTAAAACGAAAAAGGTTACAAGAATGGTTCATATATCATTTAAAAGAGAATTGTCTGAAGGTTTTAACTGTACCATGTTCTTAGAATGGTCATTTTGACACTTAATGTCCCTTTCGTGGTGCTGAGTCACAAATGTTCTTTCCAGCAAGAAAGAATGTGGCTGCATCTTTGTTGGTTTGTTCATTTCTGGGTTCTTGTTGTTTTCTGCCTATTTCTTGTGTCTGTCTGTTTTTAGTCCCCGAGCCGAAGGTTCGGGGAGCTATTGTTTTTGTCTGGTCCGTCCGTCCGTCCGTCCGGTGTCCGGCCGTCCGTCCGTCCGCGTGCCTCCGTCCGTCCGGCTATTCGTCCGTTTTTCTCAAAAACTATTCAGTCTATCATCATCAAATTTGGTATACTAGTTTGCCAAGAGGCAAGCTATCCACTGATGTATTTAGTTTTACATTAAGGTCAAGGTCGCGCCAGTTACGGGGTTCAAACCCGGAAACACGTAATCGCTAATATCTCGCGAAGTTTTGCATGTATTTTAATGCAGTTTTGTTCACAACATTTCTTGATGAATGGTCTATAACACAGTTGTCATGACGTTTTCTGTGCGCTCGTGTGCGCATGATCGCGCGCGCTCAAATCACGGGTCCGAACCCCAAGGCTATATATTAAACAAAAACTATTCAGTTACGTTACGTGTAGTTACTGCTTTGATGCGTTTTTATGTATGTGTACAGCCGACACATTCCGATTTCGGAGTAGCTCGGCGATGCTGCGAGGGGACTTTGCAGCCGCTCGGCGTTGCACTTGTTGTCTTTGTGTCTGTGTATCTGTTTGTCTGTATGCACGTACGTGCGCATTAAAGTAGCTTGAAGGCGGGAAAAGGTACAATGATTGATTTAAATGGCACATGGGTAATATTTAGGCCTATGCCACAATCTTCTGTATAATATTATAATATGGCACACATCATTCAAATCACGGAGAGAGAGAGAGAGAGAGAGAGAGAGAGAGAGAGAGAGAGAGAGAGAGAGAGAGAGAGAGAGAGAGAGAGAGAGAGAGAGACTCCTTACAGAGAGAGAGAGAGATTGAACGATTAGAGAGAGAGAGAACGAGAGTGACTGAGACAACGAGACAAGGAGAGAGAGAAGGATTTAGAGTGAGAGAGAAGAGAGCAGAGAGAGAGAGAGATTTTCCTCTTCTTCGCGAGAGAGACGGATGAGACGGTAGAGAGATAAGAGATATGCATATCACTCCTTACAATATAGGTGCAAGCAGAATCATTGATTGATTGAACGATTAATCGAGTGAACGAGTGAATCATGAACGATTGAGTGACTGGTAGACAACGAGACAAAGACAAGATGGGAAGGTTTTAAAGTGACAAAGCTGCTGCAAAACGAAATCTCTCTCATTCTAAATCCAGCCATTTCCCTCTTCTTCGCGATTGCACAATGCACGACGGTATCTTGGATACCACTCATTTGCGCATGTTTGAACATTACTTAATTGCGCATATCCGGGTATGTACATCAATTGCGCCCGGTTTCCGCAATCTGTGTATCTTAGAAGTTAAAGTTCGGATGACTGTAAAATCACAACTAGAAAAGCTATTTGAATTCTACATTCTGTATCTTTATAAAGAAGGTTAGCTCTATCTTCTGAAACAATCTCTAAATTTACGCAAAACTCCCATTATTATGTCTAGTTTTCTCAAGAACTATGCCAACTATTTCAATGGGCGGGCGCGATTGATGACTACAACGGGCGCAATTGAGTATAGGGGTAGTATTAAAAAAAAGGCGCAATTGAGATGCACCAGGTATCTTCATCAGATGTTTTCTCGGCTCCGTTTTCGTTTCCTTTTTATTTCGTCTAAAGACAAACTCGAGCAGTCGGGAGCAATCAGTGCTGAGCTAACAAACCTTGTGATTTCACATGTCCTACACCGGGCCCGCTCGTCACAGCAAACCGCCATTAACTGACTTTCCAGCCCTCGCAATCGAAATTCTTGAGTCATGCTGCCCCGACAACAAATCGCTTCCTACTTTCCAGGAGGGAATAATTAGTCTTCGCTTTAACCCTTTCACCGCCAGCCATATTTTAGCCAAACATTTCCATTAAATGTACCTGGGTAGAGAACAAAATACATCTGAAGTATTGGGGGATTCTTCAATGACGTATATAAAATAAGGTCTATCCTTACTTCTCAAAACTAAGACGATAGGGTCTTTGGATATTATACCCCAATGTGATGCCTTTTAGTGACGTAGGTGTTAAATCACTGTGGTACTAAAATGCGACTTTGGCAGTGAAAGGGTTACTACGATATAGCAACTGAACTTCGTAATAAATGAACAAAATCTAATAAGTCTAACCTGGGCGAATAACTAACGCGTCATTCACAGATTGGATTGTGGAGTGGGAGACGTATTGTTTTGTTCTTTTCCAAGTAACGCGTCACTTCACAGATTGGATTGTGGAGTGGGAGACGTATTGTTTTGTTCTTTTCCAAGTAACGCGTCACTCACAGATTGGATTGTGGAGTGGGAGACGTATTGTTTTGTTATTTTCCAAGTAACGCGTCATTCACAGATTGGATTGTGGAGTGGGAGACTTATTGTTTCGTTTTTTTCCTGTCCCCGTAAAACTAGTTCCCCCACCTTCTGGAAGTTATGTGCTCGTAACTTCCTCTAATCTGCCACTCTCTTTGGCTCTGCCTTTTTCCTTTGCTTTCTGTCATCTACTATCTTTCTGACTTATTGTCCAATTCTCCTAAAAAAGAATATTTCAATTAATGTTTCTCCTTTGAGCTCCTCCGAACTCGGAGTGTGTCGGCTGTACGCAGCGGGGAGACCAGTGAAAGCTGAAAACCGGACACATATGTACTTACCCATTATGGCCATATGGCCTGGGAACGTAGTAGAAGAAGACATTATTTTCCTACCTTTGTTGTTCAAGTGCTGGTGTTTTTGTTGGTGGTTTTTTTTTCTTCTGTTTTCTTGTGTGTTTATGTTGACAAAGGGAAATCCGCCGAAATATTCTGTTGTGTCTCGTGTAAACAAAATAACGTCACTTCGCAATTGTTATGTGCTTCTTTGTTTGTTGAATAAATATTCAGTAGGGAAAGACGGGGTAAAAAGCGCATGGGCGGGTAAGAAGCACACCGCAATTATCGCATGAAATGAAGCAAATTTCAGTCTCATTTTGCCCATGAGACGAGTGTTAATGTCTAGCATTCGTCTCATGGGCAAATTTGACTGAAATTTTCTTTATTTCATGAGATAATTGGGGTGGGCTTCTTACCCACCCATGCGCTTTTTACCCCGTCTTCCACTAAGGGAAAAAACCCAAGTTGACCAACAATTGTTTCTGTTATTAAACTTTTAAAAAAACCACCATGTTGTTTTGTTGCGTCTCATGTATATAAAATAACGTCACTTCGCAATTGCTATGTGCTTGTTTGTTTATTGAATAACTATTCAGTTAGGAAACCACCCAAGATCCGGCCCTTGCATACAAATTTACACATTCTTCGTTATCGGGAGAAAAAACAAATTACCCAGAGATGGATTAAAAGAATGACTACGCACAGAAATGAAAATAATGTGTACAATAATGTCCTCGGAGTAAACTAATGTTCTAGACTTTAGGCCCTATACTATATGACTGTATTAAAGCTATAATATTATTTATATGTTTGGATAGCTGAAACAGTTGACTATTTATGGCATAGCGTCCACTTAGCAAACGACCGTTCTAGCTAGAACCTTTTTTTTTTAAGCTCAAGTAATATTATTATATTTGGATAGCTCAAACAGTCGGTTATTTATGGCATATGACGTCTAACTTACTAAGCAACAAGCTCAAACTCTTACTCCCCTGGGGGCCGTTTCACAAGGGCTAACGTTACGTAGCGTCAGAGCAAATCGGCAAAAACGGTCTAAGAAACACGCTTCGTTTGCCGATAGTTCGCGTGGCGTTTTGTTCTTGCCAAACACCGAGCA
>CM065685.1:14665296-14667796 GCA_017654935.2 Phymorhynchus buccinoides
CTATCTAAAGATAGTCCGTTTTGACTCCAAGCCATCGAATTAACTCTCTTGACTGTGTCAGAGCAAAAGCCAGCATATCAGAGTTGTTCCTCTTCATGCGATGACGTAATCAGTGATGCCATCAAGTCAGTACGTGATACGTTATACGGCAGTCAAGGGGTTCTTTTTTTCTTTCTTTTTCGTGTTAGGCCTACATGTTTCAGACTAGACGCCTCAAAGTCGAGTCAGTTAGGTTTCATACGGCGTGTGTAACAAAACCGAAGGGTATCTGGTTTCCTAGGCAAAATACTTTTACGCTGCATGCCTATTGTGAACTTAACCCTTTCACCGCCAGCCATATTTCAGCCCAAAAATGTCCATTACATTGACCTGGGTAGAGAACAAAATCCATCTGCAGTATTGTGGATTCTTCTGTGACATATATAAAATAAGGTCTATCCTTACTTCCCCAAAACTAAGACAATAGGGTCTTTGGATACTAGACCCCAATTTGATGCCTTTTAGTGACATAGGTGTTAAATCACTGTGGTGCTAAAATGCGACTTTGGCGGTGAAAGGGTTAATGACACGTTTCCAGCTTGGCAACACCCCAAACCCCAGCTGAATGCGTACGTAGCAAAAGGACCGCGTAATTAAGGCGATGGTATACGTGCCGCATAACATATCTATTTTGCCATAGCAAGCTAGTCACTAGTTTCTAGCCAGAAACTATGATCGACCGCGTCCTGTTGTCAGGCTAGAAACTGTCGCCGCGTCCCGTTGGCAGACTAGAAGCTATCGTAGCCTCCCTTTGGCAGACTAGAAACTAGGGGAAGACGGGGTAAAAAGCATTACCCCGTCTTCCCCTATCGTCACGTCCCATTGGCAGACAAGTAACTATCGACGCGTTGCTATTGGCAGACTACGGAAAATAGTATGTTGCGTTTGTAGTATGGACTATGTTCTGGTTAAGCTTTTTGCTGTAGTTTTTGTTCACTGTGGTTGAAATGAGAGTACCTTTTTTTTTTAAATTATATTGATATCTCTCTTTACTATAAACAACACACGGTAATGACATAACTGATTAAACACTATATTAACATAGGCGACAGTTCACGTGACACCAGCCCAAACAGCGAGGGAAAACGCAGAGGAAAATGCTCAAGGCGTTCCCTCAGGGACGTGCGTAAGAATAGCCTCTTTTGCCTTTGTTTCGTTTTAATACATGTGCACTTGCAAGGAAAACTAATCCCCATACCCTTGAAAACGAAATTCTTCACATGTCCACAGAGACGAATGAAACGTCAGTGGGGCTTAAGTTAAGGTGTTCTTTTACTCATCTATACCTGACTTAAGTACCTGTCACCCTATATTAATTGCTTGCAGGTACGTCAGCATTTATTTTCTGTTCTGTTTAGGACCCGAGTCACTCATTACACATTCCTCATCATCCCTGTGTGAGGTTCGTTTTCGTTTACTTCATAAGGCCGGGTTCACATTAGACGCGTAAGTTTTGTACGGAAAACCCTAAATAAGTGGAAGAAAGAAGGATAAAAAGGTTATGCATATAGGGGAAATTCAGACACGTGCGCAAATCTTTTCCCTTCTTTGTTTTTCTTATTTATGGATTGCGCATGGGTTTCCGCATGGAATATCCGCTTACTCCCTCCACACACACACTCTCTCTGTGTCTGTCTGTCATTCTTTCCTCTCTTTCTCTCTCTTATTTCCTGTGTCTGTTTTTCTTTCTTTCACCCATCTCTTTCATTCTCTCTCTCTCTTTTCTTTTCTCTCTCTCTCTCTCTCTCTCTCTCTCTCTCTCTCTCTCTCTCTCTCTCTCTCTCTCTCTCTCTCTCTCTCTCTCTCTCTCTCTCTCTCTCTCTCTCTCTCTCTCTCTCCCACTCTGTGTCTACCCCCCCCCCTCTCTCTTTGTATCTTTTTGTCTGTCCGCCTGTCTGTCTGTCTGCCTGTCTCTCTCCGTGTGTCTCTCTATCTGTTTCTTTCTCTGTCTCTGCTGTCTCTGTCTGTCTGTCTGTCTGTCTGTCTCTCTCTCTCTCTCTCTCTCTCTCTCTCTCTCTCTCTCTCTCTCTCTCTCTCTCCCACTCTGTGTCTACCCCCCCCCCTCTCTCTCTCTTTGTATATTTTTGTCTGTCCGCCTGTCTGTCTGTCTGCCTGTCTCTCTCCGTGTGTCTCTCTATCTGTTCTCTCTCTCTCTCTCTCTCTCTCTCTCTCTCTCTCTCTCTCTCTCTCTCTCTCTCTCTCTCCCTCTCTCTCCCTCTCTCTGACTGCTCGTATGTAGACCTACGTGTGGTCTTCGTCTTCTTATGTTGTAATAGGAACTATTCCGTTCCCTTCACACAAGCATGCGGTGCACACATCTATGTCGATTCCCCATTCCCCAACGCTAAAATTCGATGGCTTGGAGTCAAAACGGACTATCTTTAGATAGTCCATTGACATATTATTGAACTTATTACGAAAACTAATAACTTGTATTTTAAAAAAAAAGACTGCTGAAATA
>CM065685.1:14675296-14677796 GCA_017654935.2 Phymorhynchus buccinoides
CAGTATCTTGCAAGAACTTTTTCTGTTACATTTTCGTTTGATTTATTATTACCAACATTAATCTGATGATAAAACAGTATTTAGAGAATCTTCTGAAGGGTTATTCTTCATTCTTTTTCAGCTAGCTTGATGAGCTATAGCGAAAGTTCTCACTTTAGTTGTGTGTATGAGCATGTGTGCGTCCGCGTTATTGTGTGAGTGTGTGTGCGTGTGTGTGTGTGTGTGTGTGTGTGTGTGTGTGTGTGTGTGTGTGTGTGTGTGTGTGTGTGTGTGTGTGTGTGTGTGTGTGTGTGTGTGTGTGTGTGTGTGTGTGTGTGTGTGTGTGTGTGTGTGTGTGTGTGTGTGTGTGTGTGCGTGTGCGTGTGTGCGTGTGTGTATGTGTGTGAGCAAGTTCATTATCACCATAACATCACCATTAACATCATCATAACCGCCATCACCATTATCATCATCATCATCATCATTATCACCAATGTGACCATCACTATCATATCATCACCCTTATGATCATCATTATCATTATCAAGAATTCATCATCAGCATTACCTTTACTTGTGGTTTGTTGTTGTTGACACTGTTGTTGCTGTGGTGGTGGTGGTGGTGGTGGTAGTAGTAATAGTCGCATATAACAAAGACTTTGTACTTTTATTGGAAAGTAGCAATTATTATATTCCATTTTAATAAATACTAAAGTTATAAAGTACCTGGCAATATAAACTACTAGTATCTTTATAAATACCATCCATAAGGGTCTCTGACCGATTGGACGCTAATCTCACCTTCTCTAGAAATAATCCGCATAAAACGTTATGTAGTAGTAATTTAGATTGTACGTCCTCTCGACCCGGGAGAGCACATATGAGACATTTGTATTTGCATAGATGCATAAAATAAAAAGTTACAGACCTGTTTACTCTACTCTTTTCGAGTAGTATTCTACTCAATTTGGACCTCTACTACTCTTCAAAATTGAAAATAATGCTCTAATTACTCATTTTCAGTGAACATTATTTGTTTTGATGTGACCACTCAATTCAGCTATCCAGACTACTCAAGAGTTGAGTAGGGGGTAAACAGGCCTGAAGTTATGGTGATTGAGGAGGGTTCTTGTACTTGGAGTATTTTATAACGAGAACGCAGTGTTTCCGAAGATTCTCGCACGGAAGGGTTTCCCACATGATACTCGCCTCACAGTGTAGGCGGAGTGAGGGATATAGTGATGTCGAGCTGGTTCACTTGGTAACTTGACCTAAGAATTTAGGGGTTCAATCTGTTCGAGAGGCAACCGGTTCAAAAGGGTATTTTCTTTCTAGGTCATACAAAACTAGCTAGTCTTTCTCTGAGACAAACATTCTAGTGTTAACCCTTTCACCGCCAGCCATATTTCAGCCAAAAATGTCCATTAAGTTGACCTGGGTAGAGAACAAAATCCATCTGCAGTATTGGGGATTCTTCTGTGATATATATAAAATAAGGTCTATCCTTACTTCTCAAATCTAAAACAATAGGGTCTTTGGATAATAGACCCCAATGTGATGCCTTTTAGTGACATAGGTGTTACATCACTGTGGTGCTAAAATGCGATTTGGGCGGTGAAAGGGTTAATTGTTAATATTATTGTCTTTACTCTTTTGTTAATTCTCTCCCAATTATATTGAAGAAGCAGAAGACATTAATTCCGGTCTCTAACCCTTACCAAAGAAATCAATGTTTCCTTTTTTCAGTCCTCTCTCTCTCTCTGTCTCTGTCTCTGTCTCTCTCTCTCTCTCTCTCTCTCTCTCTCTCTCTCTCTCTCTCTCTCTCTCTCTCTCTCTCTCTCTCTCTCTCTCTCTTCACTTTACTTAATAAGTTGGTTTTCATTTTTATTATTGCTTTTTTGAGTTTCATGATTTATGTTCCGTAACTTCGGCGCTGCAAGAAACAGTTCACCACATTGACAAAAAGGCTGTATTTGTGCCATTGTCAATAAAACAATGTCTGAAGCGTCTGAAGCGTCTGAAGCGTCTCTCTCTCTCTCTCTCTCTCTCTCTCTCTCTCTCTCTCTCTCTCTCTCTCTCTCTCTCTCTCTCTCCTCTCTCTCTCTCTCTCTCTCTCTCTCTCCCCCTCTCTCTCTCTCTCTCTCTCTCTGACAATCAAAACCAATGGTAGCAGACTATATAGTAGTATGAAGGACGAAATGGTATCAAACTGCACGTGCAAATTGCACGTGCATTTTAATATCTTTCAAGTTAGAAAATTGCACGTGCATTTTTGCACGCACATCTTTGTGCGCGTACATTTTGACTGTCTTTTGCACGTACATGATTTATAGAACTGTGTGTGTAATTTTCTATAATAAAAAAAATATAGAAATTACATGTGCATTCTTTGTTACTAGAAAAGTAGGAATGGAAGACTTTCTGAAACGATGTAGGCTATTGCTGGGACACAAGTCAAGACAGATCTCTCGCCCCAGCCCTTCAATGTCAAAATGGCGCGAAACGACGTCTGCAGCAGTGAA
>CM065685.1:14685296-14690296 GCA_017654935.2 Phymorhynchus buccinoides
ATTCTAAGAAACTCAACAACTAGAAAAGACATAGAATAAGGAGAAGGGGAAAAAAAAGGAAATAAACATAGTTTTATTCACTACGTGCATTACAAATTTCCGACAAACAAAAAATGGAAGACAAAACGACAAGTCACAAGTCGCACAATTTATTGTCCAAGAAAACTTAGAAATACATCATTCTGTGGTGGCACGTAAACGATAAACAGAGAATAGGATAGACAAACGGACAGGCAGGTACTACTGACATGAGGCAGCTTTGTTTGTTTTTTTGTTTTTTGTTGTTTTCCTTGAGGGTTTTTTTTAATCAAAGGCATCCAAAGACAGACCCAAAATTGTGAACGTTTCCTCTCTTATGAGTGTGGGCAGATAGAACTTTCCCAAGACATTTACTCTCTCTCTCTCTCTCTCTCTCTCTCTCTCTCTCTCTCTCTCTCTCTCTCTCTCTCTCTCTCTCTCTCAAAAAGAGGAGGGGGAGAGAAAGAATCAGACACGAACATCATATAGTAAAAAGCCAAGTGTCCGTCCGTGTGTGTGTGTGTGTGTGTGTGTGTCTGTGTGTGTGTGTGTGTCTGAAACACAAAACGGGCCAAGTGTCCATCCGTGTGTGTGTGTGTGTGTGTGTGTCTGTGTGTGTGTGTGTGTGTGTGTCTGAAACACAAAACCGCCGCTTATAACTCCGCCTTTTTCGACCGAATCGCTTCAAATTTGCTGTGAGCCCTAACGGGGCGATGGCAACGGCAACCGAGGCGGCCGTGTCATTTGCGCGGTTTCGCAAATGCGCGAAACGCGCATCCGCCGGCCTCTCGGCGCCCGTATCTCCGGCGTTTCTGGACCGATTGCCTTCAAATTTGGCAGGTACATGACCGGGTACGGTGACTATCGGTGTGCCAAACCGGAAGCGAATCGGTTCAGAAACGCGTGCGCTATACGCTGCTTTACCTTTTCACGAATAACTCCGCCGTTTCTTATCCGAATCGCCTCAAATTTGCTGTCATCCTTGCTATGGCCCGGGCAAAGCCTAGCAGCAAATTGGAAGGCAATCGGGAGAGCGCGTCACTCTCACAGCAGCGCCAACGTGAAACGGGACCTTATAACTCCGCCGTTTCTTAACCGAATCGCTTCAAATTTGCTGTACTCAGCGTTACCAGTACTTCGCTTTACCGTTACTAGGCGTTACCAGTACGGTGCATTGCCAGTACTAAGCGTTGCGCTAGTACACATAATATAACATACAGAGAAACAAAAATGCAGAGAGAAAGGGGGAGGGGGGGAAGGAGGGGTTTTTTTTTGGGGGGGGGAGAAAAGTGACTGGCAGGCAGAAAAAAAGACACACAGAAATTCAGATCAATTGGTGCCTGTCTGTCGATTCCGACAATGACTGCCAGATAGCGTAATGGGGCAGCTGCTATTCTGGCGGGCTGGGCTACAATTTGCTTAAAGTGGAGAAGCATTGCCCAGGGTACATCCCCACTCTCTCAGCCAAAGGGATGTGTGGACGAGAGTTGGCGTTGGGGAAGGTCCTCAAAGGCCAACCAATCCCATTGGCCGCAGCACTAGAGCCAGTGCAAATCAAAGCAATAACATCGAAGCAAAGGAGACACACAGATCGACAAACATAAAGCTAAAACAAAACACAACCAGAAAATAGGGGCACAACGGGCAGAATAAAAGAAAACCAAGAAGGGCAGAAGCTAAAAAAAAAACTGGAGAGAGAGAGAGAGAGAGAGAGAGAGAGAGAGAGAGAGAGAGAGAGAGAGAGAGAGAGAGAGAGAGAGAGAGAGAGAGACTGGTGATGCCGCGATAGATAGAGATTCAGACAAAAAGACAGACAAACTAGGCAGAGACAGAGAAACAAAGCGAATCATTGAGACAGAGAAACACAGTCAGTGAGTCAGAAAGAAACACACAACCACGCACGCGAACGCTTGCAAACACCCACACACACGCACACAATATACACAGAGAGAGGTGGGGGGAGTGTGAGTGAGAGAGAGAGAGAGAGAGAGAGAGAGAGAGAGAGAGAGAGAGAGAGAGAGAGAGAGAGAGAGAGAGGGGGGGGAGAGAGAAACAGAGAGAGAGACAGAGAGAGACAGACAGAGAGAGAGAGAGAGAGAGAGAGAGAGAGAGAGAGAGAGAGAGAGAGAGAGAGAGAGAGAGAGAGAGAGACAGAGACAGACAGAGACAGACACAGAGAGTGAGAGACAGAGAGCGAGAGAAAAAGAGACAGACAGAGACACAGAGAGAGACAGAGACAAAAACTGAGGAGAACAACAAAGAAAAAACAATATCATTTCCTTACCTGAAAAATGGAAATGATCCCAGCTTTAATCCACTCCAGTCTTCAGTGAAACAATAAATCAAGAACGGGAGCAAACAACTAAAAAAAGCAAGGCCATGTATCCATCCACCACCCTCGTGTGTGTGCCTCACTTCAAAGCTTACAGCAACTGGGTCCGCCTGTCTTTTATATCCACTGCGCTGTCGACGAACCTTTCTTTTTCACGTGTCTTTTCAGGCTTTCCAAGACGTCCCAAGACTGCACATGATCATCTCCAAACATGGAAAGTGACGTCATTCGAGCGACAATGTCGGTTTTCAGCGAAAGTTTAGAATTTGTATCTTTTAATTAACCTTTCAATTTGAAATAAAGCTGACCATAACCTCATCCCTAACCCTAACCCAAACCATAAAATAAATCTTTACTATAAAAAAAATGAGTGTTCCATATTTGGAGGTGATCATGTGCATTCTTGAACGCCTAGTGGTAAATAGGCCCTATATATTATGTATGTATTTTAAGTTTTGCTAGTTCTCAAAGAAATTAAAAGAAACGTTTTGTTAATGTTCTTCCTATTACTATTAATAACTATAATAAGCATATCCGCCTGTTCATTTGAGATAGTGGTATGTGGTTTTTTTACACATATACACATCGTTTTACTGTATTATGCATAGGTTTTGTGTGTGTGTGTGTGTGTGTGTGTGTGTGTGTGTGTGTTCTCGAGTCGAGAAGAAACTCGTATACTTTTTTTTATTCCCAAAAAAATCTTCTTTTTTTCAAAATGTACACCCAAGTTCAGTAAGTATGTGGGCGAAAATGTTCAGAAAATCATATGAATGAATGTTATTTTTTTAATCATAATAATTGAACATTAATAGCCGACGACTTAGTTTTACGGTGACTGATTAATTAAGGCGTACCTTACAATTATCACAGTCCGGTCACAATTCTATAAACAAAAGGCTTCCATGATGAAGGCATGAATTCTCATTCCATTTCATTTTAATAAAACACAAAGACTTTCGATTCAAGCTTTTTTGTTCCTGTAAAACTTTAAAATGACGTAATAGTCACTCCTTCACAAAACAAAACCTCGCACAGGAAATATTTAAACAGCACACCGTCTAGTATACCCTACCACCCTACCCCCCTACCTCGAAATGTGATACCTTCAACACAAATCTTTCCCAAATCCTCCTCAGTGAAATTTGACGTCTGCTTGTCAGTCAGCAAAATACAAAAGTTGTCACCGGAGCAGAAAAGAAAGACAGTAAGCTTACAGCTACAGGCGCGAAGATCCGTTGTTGCACAGCGCAGTCACGACAGACAGCCAAGTCGACGTGACGCTTCCCCTAATAATAACGCGGCCTCTAATAAACCAACCCCCTCTAAACCGTTTCTGGTTTCTGGTAGTTGTAGGCCTAGTAGTAGTAGTAGTAGCGGTGTAGGCGAGAACGAGTGGCGGCCCTATTATATATGCGTGACACAGCTGACTAGGTTAGCGCGTGAAGCTGTAACAACATACACACGCACACACATGCACATATCCATACACGCACGCGCTCGCGGTACTGTGGTTGAATTCAGTTATCATCATTTTCTTCACACTTTTCTTTTTCTTTTGTTTTCTATACGAACAAAAAAAAACTTCATTGATTCTTTGCAACAAATAAAGTACACATTGTATTGTCCAGGTTTCGATAATGTAAAGAGTAATAAAATAAAATAAACAAGTAAAAACAAAATGTCAACTTTAATTGGACAAAAAATATCATAAATGTGTTTAAAATAATTGGACAGAGAGTTTATCAGGAACAATTCTTTCAATTGAGAAGAAGAAAAAAAGCTGAAGCCTTTATTTATTTTCATGATTTTTTAAAAAACAAAAAACAAATCGAGTTTAATTTTCATTGAAATAGGACAACATTTTGTTTTATGACTGCTGGTTAATTGAACGCGTTTTTTCAATTCTAAAAGCAAAGGGGAGGGGGGGGGGGGGGGGGGGGGGGGGGGGGGGGGGGGGGGGGGGGGGGGGGGGGGGGGGGGGGGGGGGAGGGGGGGGGTCGGAGCTCGAATATGCACTAAAAAAAAAAAAAGCCTAAAAAAACCCGCGCCTACATAGAAAACGAACGTAGACAAAAATTATTGAAACTCTCAACGTGAACATACTCCTCGTTGTGAGTTGATGGGCCGAGGACAAGAAACCGAGCAGCGCATGGCAAAGACAAAACAACTGACACACACCCCCAGACAAATTAACTGCCAGGGTAAGGGGTAACAATACGTATAACAAAGACGGATGTGATACCCACCCACTGCACTGAAACCTGCACCAAAAAGCCTAAATGTCACAAAGAGTGATAACTTCGCAGCCTACCAACCTTGCAAAGAATGAAGCCAACTTTCTCACATCCCACCTGGAAGGTGAAAAGGTGGAAGCTGGGAAGTGTTAAAGATCCACCAGATCACGTGTCAAAATCA
The DNA here is from genome assembly GCA_017654935.2 of Phymorhynchus buccinoides. Classification (NCBI taxonomy): domain Eukaryota; kingdom Metazoa; phylum Mollusca; class Gastropoda; order Neogastropoda; family Raphitomidae; genus Phymorhynchus; species Phymorhynchus buccinoides. The sequence continues at coordinate 14,690,062 of CM065685.1, forward strand.
CGGGTTTCGCGTGTTTTCCCTCTTATAGCTGGTAAGAATTCTTGTTTTGACCAGGTTTTACTCCCATACAAATACACAACCAAATTGAGAACGAAGCATCGTTTTAAAGAGCAGCCTGAATTTCAAGTTGGGGGTAGTTGTATGTGGGTCACAGCTACCCAGAAAAAAACAAGGGACTTAGTCATGGTGGGTCAGTGTATCTTTAAAGACCCACAGAGCCGGCTGGATTAAGTCC
>CM065685.1:14705296-14707796 GCA_017654935.2 Phymorhynchus buccinoides
CACATATACACGCGGGCGCGCGCTCACACACACATGCACATCATTAATGATCAAAGCACACACATATGCAAGCACGCACGCACGGACGCAAACACATATGCACGCACACACATACACACACGTACTCACACACACACACACACACACACACACACACACACACACACAGACAGACATACATACATACAGACAGACACAAACACAGAGAGAGAGAGAGAGAGAGAGAGAGAGAGAGAGAGAGAGAGAGAGAGAGAGAGAGAGAGAGAGAGAGAGAGAGAGAGAGAGAGAGAGAGAGAGAGAGAGAGAGAGAGAGAGAGCGCATAACGTTGGTGTTTGGTTTGCCATGGATGCGCAATCTGTGCCCAGCTGCGACTAGGCGTTCAAGACTGCACATGGTCATCTCCAAACACAGAACACTCAATGTTTTAGTACAGTTTTATTATTTTGTGTATTTGACGGTTTAAGGTTTTGGTTAGGCTTAGGGATAGGTTTAGGGGTTAGGGCTAGAGTCAGTTTAATTTAAGATTGAATGGTTAAAATATACACATTCTAAAGTGTCACTGAAAGCCGACATTGTCACGGGAGTAACGTCACTTTCCATATTTAGAGATGACCAAGTGCAGCATTGAAAGTCTTGTCCAGCTGCGCCGCAAAGTAAGTTGACAGACCTTGAACATCGCTTCTCCAGACCTTTCTCAAAGGGTTAGGCGAGAGAGAACGACGAAAAAGAAAACTTCTTCTTCTTCTGCGTTCCCAGGCCATATGGCCATAATGGGTAAGATACATATGTGTCCGGTTTTCAGTTTTCACTGGTCTCCCCGCTGCGTACAGCCGACACATTCCGATTTCGGAGGAGCTCAAAGGAGAAAAACTATTTGGAAGATTATTTTTGAAAAAAGGCAGGAGAATGGGCCAATAAGTCAGAAAGATAGTAGATAACAGAAAGCAAAGGGAAAAGGCAGAGTCAAAGAGAGTGGCAGATTAGAGGAAGTTACAAGCACAGAACTTCCAGAAGGTGGGGGAACTATTTTACACCCCCCGGTATCCCCACGGGGAAAAAAGAAAACAAAAATAGTCAATGAAGAAAGCCTCAAAAGAAACAAGTAAAAGAAGCAAGAGCCACTGGCTTTAGCTGAAGTTCTTTCAAACGACGTTCTTTGATAATACGTCTTTCCACTAAAAGTGATTTAGACAATTATACACTATGGAAAATAGCAAACTCAAAAATGGGTTTTTTTAAAAAGGAGGGAAAAAATGGATAATTTCCAATAATGTTTTGGTCCCAATTTAAAAATGTTCTCATGGCAAAACGTTTTTTAATTACAAAATATTGGCAATCATTATCTAGATAAAATTTCAGTCCTTTCAAGTGTACTACGGGCTACTGATACAATTCGAGGAGTTAATGTTTGACTCTTGGATTAGTGTGATTTTTTTTGGTGTTAGAAAATTCCTATATCGGTATTCCTATACCCAATAGTTTATTATTTTACATAACAAGTTGACACTTTTTACACCAAACCAACTTTGGTTGATTTCATTCATAGTTCATCCATTCTCTTTGAAATAATCCATGTCTTTGTAATATTCAAATTTGATTCAAAGGGATTATAGTCCCGTCAACAGCTATGGTTATCTTCTGAAGAAAAAAAGGCTTGCACTGCGAACATTTCGTGCAAACGATTTGGTCTAAACACAGGCGGCCATTAGAAAAGAGACGACACGACACACGCCTTCTCTTTGGGTGAAAGAATTTGACTTCCAGTACCTCCGCCAAGGAGGAATCGCCGATTTGACGGTTTGATATATGGGAAACCAGAGCAAAGTGAATGTTGTAATCTCTGTAAAGGGTGTTTTCTTGGTGATCTGGACGTGTTTCTTACAAAAAAGCTCATCCGTCATGGTGGCCCTTTAAGTAATTTAGCGCTATGTTGGTATAATATAAAATCTAATTGTCTGAGCGTTATTAAAAACATTTTTTTTACAAAAAAGTGATTGAAATACATTGAATGGTTTTCAAGAAAACGCACGCACGCACGGACGGACGATCGGACGGACGGATGAAACAAAAAGAGGCTTCCCGAAGCTTCGCTCGGGAACTAATAACAATGTAATGTCTATTCTCATAAGTGATTTTAAACAAACAACAACAATAATAATAATAATAATAATAATAATAATAATAATAATAATAATAATAATAATAATAATGATGTTAATGATGATGATGATGATGATGATGATAATAATGATGATGATGATAATGATAATAACACCAATAATACTAATTAATAATAATAATAATAATAATAATAATAATAATAATTAATAATAATAATAATAATATTATTAATAATAATAATAATAATAATAATAATAATAATAATAATAATAATAATGATAATTTATTTGTCTAAAGAGAGAGAGAGAGATTGTGTGTGTGTGTGTGTGTGTGTGTGTGTGTGTGTGTGTGTGTGTGTGTGTGTGTGTGTGTGTGTGT
>CM065685.1:14715296-14717796 GCA_017654935.2 Phymorhynchus buccinoides
AACACTTTTTTGGTGTTCAGAATTCACAAGAAGTATCGTTTGTAGTCAGCTTCGTCCAATGTATGGTAATCGGATCAAGCACAGATTTGTACCGCCCCTGGCCAACATATTTCCATTATGTTCGAAACATTATTATCATAATTGTAAGGGAAAGAAGAAGAAGAAGAAGAAGAAGAAGAAGAAGAAGAAGAAGAAGAAGAAGAAGAAGAAGAAGAAGAAGAAGAAGAAGAAGAAGAAGAAGAAGAAGAAGAAGAAGAAGAAGAAGAAGAAGAAGAAGAAGAAGAAGAAGAAGAAGAAGAAGAAGAAGAAGAAGAAGAAGAAGAAGAAGAAGAAGAAGAAGAAGAAGAAGAAGAAGAAAAAGAAGAAGAACAAGAAGAACAAGAACAACAAGAACAAGAAGAAGAAGAAGAAGAAGAAGAAGAAGAAGAAGAAGAAGAAGAAGAAGAAGAAGAAAAGAAGAAGAAGAAGAAGAAGAAGAAGAAGAAGAAGAAGAAGAAGAAGAAGAAGAAGAAGAACAACAACAACAACAACAACAACAACAACAACAACAACAACAACAACAACAACAACAACAAGACCTAGGTGGCAGGCCATATGAACAGTACTCCCAGAAACTGAGCACACCAAACCCCTTCACTTCCAGAGCAAAACTGAGAAATTAGCTATTTTCAATTCAATTCAATAATTGTATTGTCTTCACAAAAAGCAAAGACATTCGCTGCCTGGCATGCACATTTTATAAATAATAAGACACGACACAAGTAATGTTTAGGAAGACAACTTACATAAGACAACCAAATTTTAAAACACACACACACACACACACACACACACACACACACACACACACACACACACACACACACACACACACACACACACACACACACACACACACACACACACACACACAAACACACACACGAACAACAATCCAATTAGGCACTGTTCAGACAAATATTAAGCATAAAATTATAAAGAATTACTCGTTAAAGCAAACATTTGACACTCTGGTTATCACTGTGTTGCCATGGGGAAAGAGTAGGGATACCGGGGGGTCTTTGTAAAAATAGTTCCCCCACCTTCTGGAAGTTATGTGCTTGAAACTTCCCCTAATCTGCCACTCTCTGTGACTCTGCCTTTCCCTTTTTGCTTTCTATCATCTACCGGTACTATCTTTCTGACTTATTGGCCCATTCTCCTGCCCTTTGTTTTCCCCCCAAAAAAATTCCTCCAAATAATTTTTCTCCTTTGAGTTCCTCCGAAATCGGAAAGCGTCGGCTGTACGCAGCGGGGAGACCAGTGAAAACTGAAAACCGGACACATACGTATACCTTACCCATTATGACCATATGACATAGGAACGCAAAAGAAGAAAAACTGTGAGTAGGCCAGGAACAGGAAGACATGGACACATGATATAATATTATATATACTGCGGTGTATGTGTGCTGCTATCCTTCTTCTTCTTCTTCTTCTTCTTCTTCTTCTTCTTCTTGTTCTTCTCTTCTTCTTCTTCTTCTTCGTCGTCGTCGTCGTCGTCGTCGTCGTCGTCGATCGCCCACACAGTTGGACAGAAAAACAAATCCTTTCATAAGCGCCGTTATGCGCCATTAACTAAGAAATAGTTAGGCCCAGCTGGAGAAAATCCTTGTGAGAGTTTCTTAATTTTAAAACAAAAGCCAAGTGAATGGACCAGTAAACAGACAGACAGTAGATGACAGCAAAAAGCCTGAATATACAAATAATTCGAACTCCGCAGCCGGGTTTTTATTGGTACTCCCACCATTTCACTTACACTACAGGTGGGGATCATTGTGAACTCACTCACTAGTACTGCCTACAACAACACTAGCTAATACTTCCCACCCCCCACCTTCCAGGTGGGAAGTGATAAAGTTGGCTTCATTCTTTGCAACGTTTGTAGCGGGCTGCGACGTTGTCACTCTTTGTAGCATTTAGGCTTTTTGACGACAGTAAGCGAAGGGAGAAGGCAGAATCAAAGAGAGTGACTGATTAGAGGAAGCTACACACTCAGAGCTTCCAGAAGGTGGGGGAACTATTTGTACGAAAGACCCCTGGTATTCCCACGAGTTGAGACGGCACGGAATCCTAACAACAGCAAAAAACAGCCAGCCAGCCATTATTGGGATGATTGTCAACGATGAGACGTGGTCGACTGATCGAACCCATTTTCCCGCTACACCTGACTAAGCGGCAGAATCCTAACATTTAGTTTTGCCACATGCACAGAGAACAACTTAGTTACAACCGTATTTGCTGTCAATTAATACTACATCACTGAGTGATTTGAAATAACAAACATCGTCGTTGTCAGAGAGAATTAGGCCAATTTTCGTTATGATCGGTTCGGTGTTTTAGGCCTTCAAGTCTTCAATAAGTTCATGTCACGCCGTCTCAGTAGACATTACAGTGACTTAAGAGGTTGCGCAATGCGGAAAATAAAATAATAAGAAAACTAATTGGGGGCGAAGTGTGT
>CM065685.1:14730296-14760296 GCA_017654935.2 Phymorhynchus buccinoides
TTTGATCTTTGATTTGTTTTGATCTTTGCCTTTGTTTTGATCTTTGATTTGTTTTGATCTTTGGCTTTGTTTTGATCTTTGCCTTTGTTTTGATCTTTGCCTTTGTTTTGATCTTTGTCTTTGTTTTGATCTTTGGCCTTTGTTTTGATATTTGCCTTTGTTTTGATCTTTGTCTTTGTTTTGATCTTTGGCCTTTGTTTTGATCTTTGCCTTTGTTTTGATCTTTTGCCTTTGTTTTGATATTTGCCTTTGTTTTGATCTTTGCCTTTGTTTTGATCTTTGCCTTTGTTTTGATCATTTTGCCTTTGTTTTGATCTTTGCCTTTGTTTTGATCTTTGGCCTTTGTTTTGATATTTTGCCTTTGTTTTGATCTTTGTTTTGATCTTTGACCTTTGTTTTTATCTTTGCCTTGAAATGGGAGTACAGTTTATATGACTCCGCCACCTTGTTTATATAATATAATTATATACTTTTTTTTTAACCTGTCGCTGTGTGTATACAACATATAAATATAACTCACACGCATGCGCGCACTTTCAGGGGTAAAAATCAGCTTAAGCTTCAAAATCAAAGAAAGGAGGAAGGGGGAGGGGGGGGGGGGGGGGTGCATGGGGTGAGGATGGTGGGAGAGACTTATGACTTATATAGCGTATTCAAAATGACTTCTAACGATCGACAAAGCAGTAGCAATAATAACGAATGGAATTGAATCAACTTGTTTCGCATATTGAATTGAAGAGTCAAGTCTAAACAGAATAGCAGCCGGAGTCACTATATAATTTATGCTACAGTAAATTTACAAAACCAGGAAATTTGCAAATTTTCTAACATTTTCAGGAAATTTGCCAAAAAATTAGTTTTACTCAAAAATTTAAATAAATTTGCAAATTTCTTCTTCCAATCTTCATTAACTGAAATTTGAGGGGGGGGGGGGGGGGGGGGGGGGGGGGGGGGAAATGCATACCAAAATCACGAAATTTGCAAATTTCTTGATTGTTTTTTATTGGAAATTTGCAAAATCCCTGAGTGAAACAATAAATTTGCAGATTTTCAAGAAATTTGCAAATTTACTAGTTTTGTAAATTTACTGTCACATACACAAATCTCCTACCGTATGGGGTAAACTCATTTACACACAGTAGTATCAGAGTGAACGAAGAACAGGGATCCTACACTAGCGACCAAAAGTTAAGGCCCAGAAACTTGAGAAACAAAATCATCTCCGAAAACTCACCAACTCAATAAAACGCACCCAGCTCATAACAAAACTGAATTTATTCTTTTAACTTTAAGTTCATTCCAAAAAATCATTAATCAGAACGAGTTCAGTCAACAAAATGCCCCTTTCAACAACTTCCCCCTCCTCTTGAAAAGTCACACATTCAGAACCAATGCACTTAGGAACAGCAGTAATGTGGGTTTTGTGTGGGTTTTTCCTGTCTGTCCCAAGGATATCTCCCGAACCGCTTAACCGAATCGCTTCAAATTGTGTGTGGTGATGTGGCACCATGAGAGAAAGGCATCCGCGCCCCAAAAAAATCAGTAATGTGTACTGACTGTTCCAACGTGCATTGATTCTGAGTGTGACTTTTCAAGAGGAGGAGGAAGTTGTTGAAAGGGGCATTTTGTTGACTGAACTCGTTCTGATTAATGATTTTTTTGAATGAACTTAATGTTAAAAGAATACATTCAGTTTTGTTATGAGCTGGGTGCGTTTTATTGAGTTCGTGAGTTTTCGGAGATGATTGTCTTTCTGGGCCTTAACTTTTGGTCGCTAGTGTAGTTTCCGGTCACTGGTTTCCAATGGGATACACCGTCGTTTCAATCACAAGGAATGCAATGGGGCCGGGGAACTTATCGTATCTCTCTCGGAAAGAGGTTTGAAAAGGTAGCGCTCCAGCGACGCCTAAATCAAATTAACCCAGTTCCTTTTCAACCCGCTCCCTACTATTCCGTTTATTTAAAACGAGCTTGGGATAATCCGTGAAAAGGTTAATACTGTGACCTCCTCTGGCAAAATCCTCTCCAAAAAAAAAAAGAGTGCCCTATGTCTCTGTCTCTCTCTCTCTCTCTCTCTCTCCTCTCTCTCTCTCTCTCTAAAAAGCTTCTGAATTCTTCTGGGAGTTTATAGTCCCTACCACGCTTTCGCGTATCTGGGGACTAGCGATCAAAAAAAAAGATTTTATAATTAGTTTGGCATTTGAAATAGAGCATTTGCAGAAATCGGGCGCAGAAGATACAAATTTTCCTGTCTGTTTCTATTGATTTGATCTAGAAATTCTGAATGAATTTGGAATGAATTGGAGCTGTGTCATAGTGTTCGTGGAAGCTATTTCTCTACCACGACATTTACAGACTTTCTTGAATGACTTTTAACCCATTTTCTGCAAACGCACGCATGTTCATATCCCCTCCCGCCCCCACCCCCTCTATCTCTTTAACTTGAGACAAACAATGACTGACAGCTCTTATTGTCTTCGACTTGAAGGCAATCGCTTTGTCTAACATCACAATCGATGTGAAAAGACGTTAAATTAAAGATTCATTCAATCATTCACTCACTCATTTCATTCATTCAAGGCAATAATAATAATAATAATAATAGTGAATCATTTATATAGCGCACTCCTCCACCAAATGTGGAGCTCTATGCGCTTAACAACAACAAAATTAAAAGCAAGAAATTCAACAACAAAACAAATAATCGCTCACACACATGCTAATAGGCATACACATACACACACCACCCCCACCCACGCAGGTACGCACATACATATAGACACACACACTCACTCTCGCACGCACGCACGCACACGCACACGCACACACACACACACACACCGTTACCATCACCACCACTCACCCCACCCAAGAACACAATCACTTTCAACAAGGTAGACTTATATCATTTACATTATAGCACGATACCCCGCTTCAAGGGAAGGCTCATTGCGCTTTACAAAAGCAGTTAAGAACAAACTAAAATACTGAAACTCTACATCCACATAAAAGACAAACACCCACATTATACACAGGGCTCCCAGGGACCCCCATGTGGGGGGTCTATGAAGCACTAAAATTCCACAGGACCCTCTAAAAGAATGTGCAGGGGGTCCCAGGGACGCACTAGAAAAATTCGTTTTAGCATTCGCTATGCCACTGGGACCCTCTATACTGCCTCTGGGACCCTCTATACTGTAAGTGAAGGAGTCCCTGGGACCCCTTGTTTTGCGGCACGATTGGGAGTCATGAGGACCCTCTATACTGTAAGTGAAGGAGTCCCTGGGACCCCTTGTTTTGCGGCACGATTGGGAGCCATGAGGACCCTCTATACTGTAAGTGAAGGAGTCCCTGGGACCCCTTGTTTTGCGGCACGATTGGGAGCCCTGAGGACCCTCTATACTGTAAGTGAAGGAGTCCCTGGGACCCCTTGTTTTGCGGCACGATTGGGAGCCCTGAGGACCCTCTATACTGTAAGTGAAGGAGTCCCTGGGACCCCTTGTTTTGCGGGACGATTGGGAGCCCTGAGGACCCTCTATACTGTAAGTGAAGGAGTGTAAGTTTTGAACGATTGGGAGCCCTGAGTACCCTGGGACCCTGGGACTTGTTTTGCGGGACGGGGAGCCGTATTGAAGGAGCCTGGGACCTCTTGTTTTGCGGGAGGAGGACCCTCTATACTGTAAGTGAAGGAGTCCCTGGGACCCCTTGTTTTGCGGGACGATTGGGAGCCCTGTATGCACTCCCCCTTTTTTCTTCTTTCCATAGATCTGACAGTCTAGTAAAACCCCAAAGGTCATTCACTGTGTGGTATGAGGTGGGCGATATATTTCGGTCCCTGTGGTATATAAAGGTCTCTGTACACGTAAACATACAGAGTCAAAATCCTGATCACTTCTCGGCCTTTTGGCTAAGACAGTGATTCAGGAACATACATTTTTGTTTATACCCTGTTGGTTGGTTTGTTCAGCCCGTCGTACATGGCGAAAGCCGATACGCGACGTTAAACTGAACTTCCACTTCGTAAACATACTAATACGTGGCGGTACCATAGCCGATGAGGTTTAACCGAGGCGTGGTTACCGCTACACCTATCTGTATTGTTAAAAAAATCGGGACTTTACTGGTGTTGCTCTGCCTCCGGGCATTGCCTCCTGTATTGTTCCCACCATCTTTGTATCTACAAATGTCCCATATGTGTCTGTTCCAGACCGAGAGGACGTAAAAAAACGTACAGGGCTGGGTTCCCAATTGTCCCGCAAAACAAGGGGTCCCAGGGACTCCTTCACTCACAGTATAGAGGGTCCTAGAGTCGGGATAGAGGGTCCCAGTGGCATTGCGAATGCTAGAAATAATTTTTCTAGTGCATCCCTGGGACCCCCTGCACATTCTTTTAGAGGGTCATGTAAAAATTTAGTACTTCATAGACCCACAAATGGGAGTCCCTGGGAGCCCTGCATGGGATTTTTCCTCTCATTTTGCACTAGGCCTTACGGTCAGAACGTGGAGTCTTTCGGATGAGACGGTAAACCGACGTCCCGTGTGCCCATGCACTTAGCGCACGTTAAACCCAGTGGCAACGAAAAAGTTATTTGGTCAAAATTTACCCACTCACCCCTTTTCTTCCTTCCTCATCAGTCGCACAAAAATCGCATGCAAAAAAAAAAAAAGGGTGGCGCGCCTCTGGCTGCGACGCGCTCTCCAGGTGGGAGCAACCCGAACTTCAGAGAGACGCCTCGATCTGTGACTATAAAATACCTAATAAACATTTTTCAATCTTTCCCCATAACAACACAGTCACGGGTGCATGCAGTGACCAAACCTTTTGCCTGAACTTTCTTGCCGAAACCCAATGTACAAAAGAATATGTTAAAGAGCCTTTCTTCAGGCACTCAGCTGCCTGAAGCAGCATCAATTCAGGCTGAATTCAGGCTTCAGGCATACCCACATGCACAGTGATATAAAAAAAAAAGTAATATTGTTGTTCGCCGTGGGGGAAAAGTGAAAAAATGTTCACGTGCATTGAGTGTCGGGTGACAGGTCCAATAGCCCGCTTCTCCCATTACCTCTTAGTGACAGTTCTACTGCGACTGACCCACTCACACATCCGCCTCCTTAAAGGTCAAATTTCATCTGAGAGAGAGAGAGAGAGAGAGAGAGAGAGAGAGAGAGACAGAGAGAGAGAGAGAGAGAGAGAGAGAGAGAGAGAGAGAGAGAGAGAGAGAGAGAGAGAGAGAGAGAGAGAGAGAGAGAGAGAGAGAGAGAGAATAATAAATAATAAATAATTTATGGAGCGCATAATCTTGCAAAGCAACTCAATGCGCTTTTCACTCACCATTCGTACAGACATTTGTTACAGACTGGTTCACGTATCCTCACCATACATCTCTATGAAAATGATTACATTAGAGAATGCATTGCATATAATCATAATAACACAACACACCAACACTCACCTCCCTTCATCTCTCGATGGGAGAGAGTGAGAGAGAGAGAGAGAGAGACAGATAGACACAGAGAGAGAGGGAGAGAGAGAGATGAGTGAGAGAGTGAGAGAGAGAGAGAGAGAGAGAGAGAGAGAGAGAGAGAGAGAGAGAGAGAGAGAGAGAGAGAGAGAGAGAGAGAGAGAGAGAAACAAACAGAGAGAGAGAGAACACTAGAAGTTTACTGTTATTATTTGAACAGCTCTAGTGACAAGGTGTGTGGGGGGTGGGGGTGGGGGGAGTAATTTACTCCTATCCTTAAAAATGAGAATAGAAAAAAAAAGGGGGGGATAAATCTTTGATGCAAAGCATTTCTATTCACGCTCCACAATCATGGACTACAAATTAAAGGGAGGCAATTCAAATATAATGGAATATGCTGTCCAGACAGGATAGCCTCCCATTTTTAACAGTGCCTTCCTTCACATAGTATAGCCCCCCCCCCCCCCCCCCCCCCCCCCCCCCCCCCCCCCCCATTTTTCTTTTAACTTGATGCCCCAAATTTCTAAAAATTAAAAAAAACCTCGGTAAAAGCCATAAATATTGTAATAGCAATCCTGTCGACTAATTAAAAAAAATGATACACTGTACTATCATTTTAAAAAAAGGTAACTTTAAATCATTCGGCAAAATTGTGGTTTAGACACCCCCCTCATGCTTACAACAACAATCTCAAAATCCACAGGAGGCGCCGTGGCCGGTTGGTTAGAGTCGCCGCTCGTAATCCAACGGATTTGCGGGTGCGGTGGGTTCGAACCCGGCTGGTCACGGTGTTGTATCCTTGGGAAAGATACTTTACTCCTATTTCCTGGTGCTTCGGATGAGACCTAGAACCGAGGTCCCGTGTGCGAACGCACACACAAGATCTTGCGCGCGCGTTAAAGCCCATTGCACTATTCGGTACGAGTAGGCCGTGTATGCCGGTGGAATGGATGACACGAACTCACCAAGCATGCATCCTGTGCGCCAATAGCAGTCTAAACGAAGACTTTGGGTGTGGGGCGGGATAAACATCCCCAATTGGAAGAAGAAGAAGAAAGTCTGGTTCTTTCAGTTTCATGGCATTAACCCTAGGCTGATCCTAGGCCTAACCCTATCTCTTTGCAGAGAATGGCTTTCCAGTGAAAAAAAATTAAAGCAAAAATTTGATGTGGGGTTTCAAAAACTAAACTAAAATTTAGCCAAACATTCTTTGTCTGAATAATACTACTGAATTAACTCCCAACACCAAAAGGAAAACCCAGTGAATGATGTGTAACCGTTCTCAAAATCTAATGAAAAGCCGTTCATTACAGGGTAGCAGTGTGTCCAGACTAAGGCCGGGTTCACATTAGACGCGTAAGTTCTGTATGGAAACCCTAAATAAGTGGAACAAAAAAGGATAGAAGTTTACGCATAATGGAGAAATTCGGACACGTGGGCAAATCTTTTCCCTTCTTTGTTTCACTTATTTACGGATTGCGCACAGGTTTCCGCATGGAATATCCACTTATGTGTGTACACGGCCTTAGGCAAGAACATAACCTCCTTGGCAGAGGTAACAACTACAAACACTCGTACACATGTTACACATTATAAGGAAACCACACACACACACACACACACGCAAACACACACAAGTTCTGTTAAAACTTTCTTGTAATCTGATACCATACACATAATTGATTTTCCATTCGAAAAGTTAAAAAAAAAGAAAAAAAGAATTATCACATTTCATTAACGTTGATTGTAAAAAAAAAAGAAGAAGAATGATTTTGGCTTTATCTGCACACATACACACAAATGAATCAATCATTGCATCGTTTTTTAAAGGTCATATTTAACCATATCTGATTTCAACACTGCATACAAAGAAACACAGACCTAGAATTATACCAAATATTATTTTCGTAACTTAGGGGAAAATTGAAGAAGAAACATTGAAGGCAACAGCAATAATGATATTAGCAAGGGGAAACTAAATCACCTGAATTGTGGTTCACATTGTAAATCCAAATCAGAAACATTACCGTATTTTACGGACTATAACGCAATACCTTTTTACCCCAGACTGAGACTGTGTGCCTTATAATATGATGAACAAAATAGTCAGAAAATGTACCTTAATTTTTGGACTATAAGGCAAAAACGCTGTATAAGTGTCTAGTGGGACAGAGCAGCGTATTCAGATTCAAATTCAAATACCTTTTTTCCCCAGACTGAGACTATGCGCCTTCTAATACGATGAACAAAATAGTCAGAAAATGTACCTTAATTTTTGGACTATAAGGCAAAAACGCTGTATAAGTGTCCCGTGGGACAGAGCAGCGTATCCAGATTCAAATTCAAATACCTTTTTTCCCCAAACTGAGGCCATGCGCCTTATAATATGATGAACAAAATAGTCAGAAAATGTAGCATATTTTTTTTACTACAGACAAACCTCTATTTTAAGACTTCCAAAATGTCCGGAAAAATCGGTCGTAAATTGGAGGGGTCGTATGACGGAGGTTTTCACTGGCAGCCGTAGAAAGAAAAAGTTCAGCACAGTTCATACTCTCTTCTTCATGCACACATACAATGATATTAAAACTGGATTTGGGTCTTTCCAACTCCACAGGATTGTGCAATCGATGTATCACAGTTTCACTTCGCCGACTTCTGTTAATCACCTCCACTCTCGTCCAAAGTCAGTGGTTTTCTTTTTCAAAGTCAGTGGTTTTCGTGCTTTTCCTACGCTTTCCGCCATCTTTTCTACAACAAGGGAAGCGACTCCGCTTTCAGGCCCTTGACCGTGGTTGTTTCCCTTTGCTCGAAGTCTATGCAGACGACAACAACGGTCGTAAAAACCAACAAAATGGCGGTCGTAAGTCGAGTTTTAGAGGAAGTCGTTTACATAGTAAAATGCATCTGTGCCAACAAATCCGGTCTCAAATGAGAGGTGGTCGCTTAACAGAGGGTCGTAAAATAGGGGTTTGTCTGTATAAGGCAATACCTTTTTTCCCCAGACTGAGACTATGTGCCTTATAATACGATGAACAAAATAGTCAGAAAATGTACTGTATTTTACGGACTATAATGCAATACCTTTTCCCCCCAGATGAGACCATGTACCTTATAATACGATGAACAAAATAGTCAGAAAATGTACCATATTTGTTGGACTATAAGACAATACCCCTTTTTACCCCAGACTGAGACCATGTACCTTATAATACGATGAACAAAATAGTCAGAAAATGTACCATATATTTTTTTTACTGTAAGGCAATACCTTTTTTCCCCAGACTGAGGCCTTCTAATACGATGAACAAAATAGTCAAAAAATGTACCATATTTGTTGGACTATAAGACAATACCTTTTTACCCCAGACTGAGACCATGTACCTTATAATATGATGAACAAAATAGTCAGAATATGTACCGTATTTTACGGACTATAATGCAATACCTTTTTACCCCAGACTGAGACTATGCGCCTTATGATGAACAAAATAGTCAGAAAATGTACCTTAATTTTTGGACTATAAGGCAAAAATGCTGTATAAGTGTCTAGTGGGACAGAGCAGCGTATCCAGATTCAAATTCAAATACCTTTTTACCCCAGATGAGGCCATGCGCCTCATAATATGATGAACAAAATAGTCAGAAAATGTACCGTATTTGTTGGACTATAATGCAATACCTTTTTCCCCCAGACTGAGGCCATGCACCTCATAATACGATGAACAAAATAGTCAGAAAAAATGTATCAGTCACTGGGACTGACAGGTCAATTCCTTTTCTCAGTATTTTTTTGGTTTTGCAATCAGTATTTTACTGATAATTACCAAAGTTCACTGATTTAGCCTAAAGCTACAAAAGCCAAATATTCCATCAAAATCATTTTGTTGATGCATAGGGGAACAAATGAAAACAACAAAAACACTTTGAGAATTCAAAGAACCGGTGCTGATGAAAAACATAATCAGTATAACCTTTTAAGAACTAAAATTGGGTAAAACAAAATCCACTGTGATACTTGGAAGAATATTTTACATCTTACATCGACAATAGATATATTTACTGGTATATTTTTTCTTTCAACAACATGATTTTTAAAAGGCATACATAATAAATAAATTTCATAACATTTCATCTGTTAGTTCAAACACATTATTATCATATGCCCATCAAGGACAGTTAAATGCACCATAAAAAGAATACCACCCTAAAACACATGATTACGTACATTCATAAGCACACAAAAGCACGCACACACAGATACACACACACACACACACCACCTTTCATGATTCACACTTACAATTATCAATTCTGCGCATGAACACCACAAATCACAATCACTGTCATCAAAAAAACCTCTCTGAAAGTCTCTCCTTCTCCTTCTTCGTTCGCTCAGACAGTTTCCTGTCATATGAGCGTAGATGCGTCATGCTGCCATTATGCGCCTAACTAAGAAATAGCTAGGCCCAGCATGTCCGACTTCGGCTGAAGAAATCTTTGTAAGAATTCATAGAAAAAAGGCAGGAGAATGGACCAGTAAGATAGAAAGATAGCAGATGACAGTAAGCAAAGGGAAAAGGCAGAGTCAAAGAGAGTGATGGATTAGAGGAAGCTACAAGCACAGAACTTCCAGAAGGCGGGAGAACTATCTGTACGAAAGACCCCCCGGTATCCCCATGGGGGGAAAGTCTCTCCAAACATGGAGGGAAAAAAAACATGGCCACCATTATTTTGTAGACATTCACTTTGACCACGAAGCACATCAACCAAAATAACAAAATGACTTAACTCCCAGAACCAATCACAATGCTGCATTTCGTTGGTGAAATTCAAAAACCTGGTATCTGGATTTTTTTTTTTTTTTTAGTAAAATACATAGTCAGCTCTCTCATTTTTCCCGCCACCTTCCACCAAAAGCTCGTATCTCCAACGACTTTCTATCTGGAGGTAAACGAGGTTGTGTAAATAGAAGAAAAAAATCGTAAGTCCCAAATTCAGATCTAGTTAAGAACAAAAACCTCGTATCTTCGTTCTTTTCAAGTTTTTTTTAAAAAAAAACACCTAATTTTAACAAAATGCAAGACTAAACTCGCAATGTCTTGAACAACATATTCATCATAGTTAATCAATTGTGGTAAATGCGGTTAATTTTTAAAACATTTTTTTTCCATTTTTCTCAAAACTACCAAAATTGAGATACGAGGTTTTTGAATTTCACCAACATTTTATTACTTGCAACATACGTCATGGAGTTCTTCCCGCGATCCAACAAAGGAGCAATATGAAAACCAACCGTTTATGAATACCATTTGAGAATAAACTAAAAACCACGGCTGCCAGCGTGAAAACCACGGTCGGCGGCATCCCAAAACCACAGAAATATGCGGATCCATTGACCGTTCTGATGCCCGATTATTTTCACCATTCTGATGCCCGATTATTTTCACCATTCTGATGCCCGATTGTTTTCACCATTCCGATGCCCGATTATTTTCACCATTCTGATACCGGATTATTTTCACCATTCTGATACCGGATTATTTTCACCATTCTGATGCCCGATTGTTTTCACCATTCTGATGCCCGATTGTTTTCACCATTCTCATGCCTGATTATTTTCACCATTCCGATGCCTGATTATTTTCTTATGCCTTCCTAATACACCCTAGGTCTTTAAAAGACACACTATATAACAAGCACCATGGACAATTACAGATAAATTGGGGGTTTCCTGTCATTGTATGCATGCTCTCCTCTGCACACTTAACTCATTCAAGTCGTTCCAGCCATACATGTCCGGAATTAAGGTAGCTGTCAATTTGATGCGTTTGCATCAAGGGAAGTAAATCTGTGTGCACACCGTACCTTGGTCACTTCTAAACTTGCTTCGCTCCCTTATACCACAATTTTGCCTCTGACTTTGCTTTTGTAGTGGTTTGTTGTGGGGTAACCAATCGGCGTAGAGTTTTTCTATATAAAGTCTATATATAAAAAAAAGTCTGATCTACCACTTCCCTATGTCTAAACCTGAAGTAAAAACCTGTAATCTTCCTTCGTTCTTCATTTCTCCTTTTGTTTATGTATGTTTTGTTTGTGTGCAGACCTGTTTACCCCCTACACAAGTCTTGAGTAGTCTGGATAGCTGAAATGAGTAGTTTGGGTGCAAAATGTGTAGTTTTATTCATTAAACCATCAAATAATGTTCACTGAAAATGAGTAGTAATCAAGACTTAAAGAGCTTTATTTTCAGTTTTTGAAGAGTAGCGGAGTCCAAAATGAGTAGAATACTACTCGAAAAGAGTAGAGTAAACGGGTCTGTGTGTGTATGGCTGGAGTGATTGGTGAGGTCTTTTTAATGATTCAAAATTGTTGCGATGCGAATGAGTTAAAGACCCCACACGTCACGTGTCAAAATCATGGTTTTCATGTGTTTCCCCTCTTATAGCTAGCTAGGAATCTGAAGAAATCTTCCTAGTAGAAGAGGGAATGTAACACATGACGTGTGGGGTCTTTAAGGCGTTCACCAAACACAGAAAACCTGGGTAGAGAAAAGATTTTTGTCTGAAATATTGGGGATTCTTCTGTGATATATTTGAAATAAGGCCTATCCTTACCTCTCAAAATTAAGAACCCAAGATCGTTGGATAACAGACCCTAATTTCAAGACTTTTAATGGCACGGGTGTTCAATCACTGTGGTGCATAAATGCGACATTGGCGGTGAAAGGGTTAATGGTGGTGATTTCCAAATTCCAGTCATCATCCTATGCCGTCCTCCGTGCACCTCTCCACCAGATCCCTCAGGTTGGGGTTCTCCAGTCATTATCCTATGCCGTCCTCCGTGCACCTCTCCACCAGATCCCTCAGGTTGGGGTTCTCCATGGCCGCTGATATCCTCTCCTTGTCGTTGATCTGCTTGTTGACTGCACACGGGGAAGAAAAAAACCCACCACACTGTCGTCAATCCAGCATCAAAACAACATGGTGAGTTATAACACACACACACAGGGACACACACACACAATACAAAATTTTGTTGATTCTTATTGGGAGTTCATAAGAAGGCTATGTGGATGCCAGTGTTGGTAGAACTTGGAAGATTCCCTTTAAGCTTAAAAATAATTTCTCAAACAATTGCATATTGGGTACATATTTTGAAGTCTCCGGAAAACTCATATTTACATTTGGTATACAAATCAATGATTAAGAATCAAGAAGAATCCCCATGGGTTAAATGTGTTCATGAAATACTTGCTCAATTAGGTTTCAGTCATGTCTGGCAGAATCAATTCACGTTTAATGTTCATAAACTCAAACATGCAATTTTCACTCAATTAAAAGAAAAATATGTTGGTTTTTTTGAAACTTCAGAAGAGCATGAATTTTTCCAAATTGAATTTCTATAATACAATAAGTCAGCATTATGAAATACAACCCTATCTTTTGCAAACTAAAAACTTCAAACAAAGATATGTACCAAGTAAATTGAGGACCAGTACACATTTCCTTAACATTGAAACTGGATGTCATCTAGGCATACAAAAAGAGAACAGATTGTGTTCAGTCTGTCGTGTGATCGAAGATGAACTACATATATTCGATAATTGTGTTCTATATAATGATATAAGATGCCATTTCATAAAAGATATATATCTAGAATATTTCCAATGTGGTCAACTTTAAAACCGAGTGATTTACTTCATAAAGATACACTCCAAGACCATGTTGGAAGATTTGTCTTTAACTGTTCCCAGTGTCGGAGTTAACTATGAACACCTATGTCCTTATTGCATGTAGAATATATTGTATAATCCTTATCGTGTCAATAACCTTGTAAGGTTCCAAGACAATCAAATGTTGTTCTTGCTCTTGTTCTTATTCACACACACAGAAACAATGTGTATGCCAGTCAGTCGTTTCCGACCATGACTGTCAGGTAGCAGAGGGGGAAGATGCTATTCCGGCAGGCTGGGCCAGAATTTGTTTATAGTGGAGATGCCTTGCCCAGGGTGCATCCCCACTCTCTTGGCCAAAGGGATTTGAGGACTGCTGGAGTTTGGGAAGGTCCCCAAAGGCCAACCCATCCCTTAGAAAAAAGGCACACAGAAAACCACCAGACTCCAGCATCAAAACAATATTTAGTTTTTAATTATAATTTCACTTAGATAGTGAGTTGTAAAATACACAACATAGGTGCATAATAGACAATGGCTGGTACCCACGTGTCGTCATATCCGGCCACAAGGAGCGCCATATTATGGGAGACTGCCATCTTAGTCACTAACTTTGTTTGAAAAATGCCAGATCGATGCTGCGTATTTGGCTGTTCCAATTCGAAACTTACCAATTTATAACATCTGGATGTTTTCTTTACACGTTTAGATAACATTTTCACGTTGCTTACACACAAATAAGGACTAAGATGGCGACACTTCCGTTGGAAGGGTCGAGATGCGCACGCAGGTGGGTTGGAGCCATAGGCACATTATACACTACCACCCCAGCATCAAACAACATGGCGAGGAATAAACACACACACACACACACACACGCACACACATAGACAATGAACAGGCACACAGCAAACCACCATACTCCAGAATCAAAACAACATGGCGAGTTATGAAACGCACACACACAACAGGCACACAGAAAGAACCGTCACTCTAACATTCAAACAACATGTACGGTTAAACAACACACACACTGAGACACATAGACAATAGGGACATAGGGGGGAAAAAAGAAATGAAAGCTAAAAAAAACCCACAAAAAAACCAATAAGTTTGCAAATAGGGCATTTGCCACGTGAGGGCGACCTTGAATTTCACCGAGTTGAATTTAGAGAGTTGAATAAGAAAGGTCAGCGTAACTCGGGCAGTACGAGTGCGGGCAAATTAGTAGTATAGTACAGAGAACAAACACTCGTGGCAAATGCCCCACTGAACACCCTTAATTTGTCAACAGATTTACATTGATCTCAAAACCGACCCCCTGGGACCATCATCAAAACGGATGAAAATAGCTAAAAAACCATCTCAGGTGTGACTTACTTTCTTCCACGGTGTCGTGGGTGCCTTCCTTGATGAAGATGTCCACCTGGTATCAACAAAACCCTAACATGTGTGATTAACACATTCAAGTCGTTCCGGCCAGGAATTAACCCTTTCACCGCCAGCCATATTTCAGCCAAAAATTCCATCAACTTTACCTGGGTAGAGAACAAAATCCATCTGCAGTATTGGGGGTTCTTCTGTGGTCTTACAAAATAAAGCCTATCCTTACTTCCCAAAACTAGTTACTAAGACAGACCTGTTTACCATTATAATGAAAAACCCGGAATTTGCCACAAAACTAAAGACCGAATTTGAGAACAAAAACCGGAATTCACATGATCTGTACATGACTCGCGATAAAGCGGTTTCTTGAACTCTCCTCCCGCGAACATCGGCGTCGATTTTCAATATTGTGATGATTTCTTGGCTCAATTTTGCCAGAAAAGTTTTATTAGTAAATTCAGTCAAATCCTTAGTCAATTTTAGTATAAAACAAGCTGGAAAAAGCAAAATACCTGGAAATGTCCACGATGGGACAGAGAAAAATCACTCGGCCGGGATCGGCGGATGCCAAGTTGCAACTCGGCGCCATCGCGATCAACAAAACTTCATTTTCCGTTGAAAACTTCTCTCTTCTCACATCATCGTATTTTCCAGTGATAATATAATCTAAATGGACTCATTTCAAGCCCTAATTACAATCTCTACCATTAAAAAACTGCCTGGAAAGCTCTTCGAATCGACAGTAAAAATCTGGCCGCCATTTGCTCAGTCCCGAAATAGATCAACCAAAATAAAAACATTATTTCACCCCTTTAACCAATGAAAATGCAGCATTTAATGCATGTGACGTCAAGCACAACCCCTTTTCTGATGACGTAGCGTGTTAGGTACACGTTTCGGTCAACCCTTGCGTCTTTTCCTACGAACGGAAACAAATAATAGACGGTTTTTCGAAATCCCGGAATGTTCAGCGTTCATCCGGAATTTACTATTTTACCCGGAATTTTAGCAAATTTCCGGAATAATTCCGGCTAAACCGGAATGGTAAACAGGTCTGCTAAGACAATAGGATCTTTGGATAACAGACCCTGATTTTAGTGACATGGGTGTTAAATCATTGTGGTGCAAAAATGCGACATTGGCGGTGAAAGGGTTAATGTGTATCTGTCAATTTGATTCATTTGCTTCAAGGGAAGTAAATCAGTGGTCACTTCTAAACTCGCTTTGCTCCCTTAGACCACAATTTTGCCTCTGACTTTGCTTTTAATTTTGTAGTGGGAAAACCAACCAATCGGTGTAGAGAGTTTTTTTATATAAAAGTCTATGCCGTATTTTACGCACTATTATAAGGCGCACCTGATTATAAGGCGCACCCCCCAAATTTGACTCAAAGTTCAGATTTCGTTACTCTATTTCCTTACATATTATCAGTCACATTATAAGGCGCAGGGGTCTCAGTCTAGGGGAAAAAAAGTATAGCCTTATAGTCCGTAAAATATGGTATAAAAAAGTCTGATCTACCACTTCGCTATGTCTAAACCTGAAGTAAAAACCCTGTGATCTTCTTTCATTTCTCCATTTGTTTATATGTATGTTTGGTTTGTGTGTATGGCTGGAGTGATTTGTGAGTTTTTTTCATAATTTAAAATTGTTGCGACTCACATGTGCAATTTCAACCGTACGACTATCCATGTCTGTGAGACATGATTCTCGTGAAATACCACTGTCAAAATTAATCCGATGAAATCCTACTATTTTCGTTTACTGTTATTCATGTACACCCCAAAATACACGAATCTCATAAACTGTTTGATACAAAAATAAATATAATTCATCAGATTCGTGTACAGGGGACTACAAGTATATATATATCTTGTGAATGAAACTACTAGGATTTCATCCGATTTCATTTAGACAGTAGCATTTCATGAGAATCATGCATCACAAATTTCACAGTTGGATAGTCGTACAACTGCAGTTGGACGGATTTGGACGCATGGGTTGGGCCTTTAAAGCAAACATTCATTCATAAGACATGACATATGACATAAGATTCTTCGCTGTCTATTTTACTACAAATGCATACAAACGCACATGGCAAAATTATTTACCAGCATGCAAATGTTTGTTTTTTTTAAACATGAAACAGAAATGCATAATCAAACACAATTTGTAACTGTGTGTGTGTGTGTGTGTGTGTGTGTGTGTGTGTGTGTGTGTGTGTGTGTGACTGTGACTGTGAGTAGGTGTGTGTGTGTGTGACTGTGAGTAGGTGTGTGTGTGTGTGTGTGTGTGTGTGTGTGTGTGTGGTGTGTGTGTGTGTGTGTGTGTGTGTGTGTGTGTGTGACTGTGAGTAGGTGTGTGTGTGTGTGTGTGTGTGTGTGTGTGTGTGTGTGTGTGTGTGTGTGTGTGTGTGTGTGTGACTGTGAGTAGGTGTGTGTGTGTGTGTGTGTGTGTGTGTGTGTGTGTGTGTCTGTGAGTAGGTGTGTGTGTGTGTGTGTGTGTGTGTGTGTGTGTGTGTGTGTGTGTGTGTGTGTGTGCATCATTGTGATTGTCTACCAAGAAAACTAAAACAAGAAAAGGATATGGGATACAAACATTCAATCACCTATTTTCTTAACCCTTTCACTGCCAATGTCGCATTTTAGCACCACAATGATTTAACGCCCATGTCACGAAAAGGCCTCAAACCAGGGTCTGCTATGCAAAGATCCTGTTCTTAATTTTGGGAGGTAATGATAGGCCTTGCGCTATACACATCATAGAGCAATCCCCCATATTGCAGATTATTATTTTTATCTCTACCCAGGTAAGTTGAATGGAAATTGTTTGCTCAAAAATGGCTGGCGGTGAAAGGGTTAAAAAGAGAAAGACAACTGTATTGTTCGATTTATTAGATCAGAGACCCTGGGTTTCACTTTCAGAATTTGTGTCATTGGCATGAAATTTATCAGTACAACAGTAAACTGTTACCATTCGTTACAAAACGAAGCTTATGTTCAAAAGAAGATAAGACACATTTTCAAACTTACCTTGAATTTTTCAGGAAATGTTTTCTCAAGTTTTCTGCGAAGACTCAGACCTGAATAAAGAATAAGAAATCATAAGAATGTTAATACATAATTTATATACACTGTAGCAAAACAGCACACATGCATGGCAAGGGAGAATCCCACTCCTCCTTTACAAAGTGCCAAAAAAATGCAAGAAAAGTTCAAGTTCAAGTATACTTTAATATCTCCAAAAGAGAAGTTCTGGTTAGGTGCAACAACATGACAGAGATACAACATAACTAAAAGAACATTAATCAAACGTGTGAAACAAATTATACCAACCAAATAATTATCATTAAAATTAATTACATCAACTTAGAAATGTGCGCATTTAAAACACACAGAGAGAGCGAGAGAGAGAGAGAGAGAGAGAGAGGAGAGAGAGAGAGAGAGAGAGAGAGAGAGAGAGAGAGAGAGAGAGAGAGAGAGAGAGAGAGAGAGAGAGAGAGAGAGAGAGAGAGAGAGAGAGAGAGAGAGAGAGAGAGAGAGAGAGAGAGAGAGAGAGAGAGAGAGAGAGAGAGAGAGAGAGAGAGAGAGAGAGAGAGAGAGAGAGAGAGAGAGAGAGAGAGAGAGAGAGAGAGAGAGAGAGAGAGAGAGAGAGAGAGAGAGAGAGAGAGAGAGAGAGAGAGAGAGAGAGAGAGAGAGAGAGAGAGAGAGAGAGAGAGAGAGAGAGAGAGAATCAAAGAGAGAGAGAAGAGAGAGAGAGAGAGAGAGATAGAGATCTCGTCAGAGAGAGAGAGAGAGAGAGAGAGAGAGAGAGAGAAAGATCAATAACCATTATTAACTTATAGCAGTCTGACAGTCAATCAAATAACAAAAGTTGGAATACATCTCGTCATCATGAGTGTGTGTGTGTGTGTGTGTGTGTGTGTGTGTGTGTGTGTGTGTGTGTGTGCGCGCACAGCGTGGTGTGCATGTGTGTGTGAAAGGCGATATAATTCATAGTCTTTTATTTAACCTTTTCTGAGCCCAAAGCATGGTTACTGCATGAAGGTCTCACACACACTGACAAGCATGCATATTTATATATAATGCATACATACAGTGCATTCGAAACACAACATTGAACAAGACTCAACCACTTGCATGCCTGTCTGTCTATTTGCTTAAAATATGTATGCACATGAGTTATGAATTTTATTGCCAACAAGATTGAACAAGTTGAAAAAAATAAATTCTTTAATTTGGTTGTATGGAATTCCATTAGAAAATCACTTCAACTCAAATGACAAACAAAATTGTAATATGAACACAGAGAGAGAGAGAGAGAGAGAGAGAGAGAGAGAGAGAGAGAGAGAGAGAGAGAGAGAGAGAGAGAGAGAGAGAGAGAGAGAGAGAGAGAGAGAGAGAGAGAGAGAGAGAGAGAGAGAGACAGAGAGAGAGAGAGAGAGAGAGAGATCACAGAGAGCACACACACACACACACACACACACACACACACACACACACACAGCACACACACACACACACACACACACACACACACACACACACACACATTCACATTCAAGTTATGCTGAAGATCTAATGATAATAACATTGACAGTAACACAACAATATAAATATGGAACATCTATATTATCACCTATCTATATAATCCGAGGATGAGTTTTCGCTGTGCATTCTTCATATCGGAATAAGTCAGGTTTTTTTTATGTCCAAACTAAAGGCAAGAACACTGTCTTAACTTTTTCTTTTTTTTTGTATTTGGTATATTCTAGAGCACTTATCTCTGTGAAATTCGGGCTGGTCTGCCCCGGAGAGCGCATCACCGCAAACGCAGCATCTACCCTTTTTTTATGAGGGGGTTGGGACAGGGTGAGGAGGGGGTGGGGGCAGACTTGGGAAACCTAGCTATCAATTTGGTCATACCAGGCAGCAGGATTTCTCCGGCTCCCTGCTCTCACCAACTTTCATATACCGTGGGATTTTGTACGTACGTAAAGCGCACGGGTCAGGCGAGCTTTAAGTCCGCATCCGAAGGACTCGATGCTCAGTTCGATTTTTCCTGTCAAACTAGGAAGAAAGGGCGAAGCCGAGATTCGAACCCGGGTCAGTCACGCTGCAGTCAGGCATTGAATTTGGTAGGAGAACGTCTTAGTTAACCAATCTGTCACCTTCCTTCCTTCTTCCTAACATCCTTTTCCAGACCTGTTTACCCCCTACACAAGTCTTGAGTAGTCTAGATAGCTAAAAGGAGTAGTTTTATTCATTAAACCATCAAATAATGTTCACTGAAAATGAGTAGTAATCAAGAATTAAAGAGCGTTATTTCCAGGTTTGAAGAGTACCGTAATTTACGGCCCATAAGGCGACACAGCGCATAAGGCGCACCCCCCCTGCTTTAAAAAAAAAGAAGAAGTAATTTAAACAAAGATAGGGCGCATACACCAGATAAGGCACAAAGAAACCAAAGAAATTTAAAAAAGGAAGAAAGAAACGACCAGCGAAAGCAACATCATTACAGGTCTATTGCTGTGTCCGATTGTGATCACGGAAAAGATACGATCGTGAAGCGAAAGTGCAATGTGAGTGAACTGTTGTCAGTTTGTCGAGGAAGCATGGTGAGTTGTTCATTTCAACTCTCGACCCCCTTACTTTTTTTCTGTTTAGAGCATAGAAAGAGCGCTGGATTGGGTGCAGGGGTCAAAGTTCAGTAAAAAAAAGAAGTTGCGCCTAATAGGCCGTAAATTACGGTAGTAGAGGTCCAAATTGAGTAGAATACTACTCGAAAAGAGTAGAGTAAACAGGTCTGCTCCTCACTGACCAATGATGGAGGCCAGGGAGCAGTGGGGCACTGTGGGAACAAACTCGATGGTCACCAGCGTCTGTCCGGCCGGCAGACGAGTGACCTTGACCCCTTCCTCACTGACCACGTCCAGCTCCTCCAGCGTCTCTGGTTTTTCAGGGTCGTGGACATCGCGGATCATATCTGCAAGTGCAATGATCACAACCATTACCGCATTGTACGGACTACAAGGCCATACTTTTTCCCCTCAACTCAGACCCCTGCGCCTTAGCCCTTTCGCCGCCAGCCATTTTTCAGCCCAATAATATCATCAAACTTAACTGGGTAGAGAAAAAAATATTTCTGCAATATTGCGAATTCTCCGATAACATATCCTTACCTCCCAAAATTAAGAAAATAGGGTCTTTGGATAACAGGTCTGGATTGGATGCCTTTTAGCGACATGGGTGTTGAACCATTGTGGTGCTAAAATGCCACATTGGCGGTGAAAGGGTTAACGGCTTAACCCTTTCAAATTTTAGCACCACACTGATTTAACACCCATGCTACTAAAAGGCATGACAGTTGGATCAGTTATCCAATATCCTTATGTTGTTAATTTTGGGGGATAAGGAAAGGAGTTATTTGACATATGTTGTTGGGGGATTCACAGTACTGCATATGCCAACTTTTCTTTACCTAGGTAAGTTTGAGAGAACATTTTGGATGAAAAATGGCCAGCGGCGAAAGGGTTAAAATGCGTTGCGCCTAGTGTATGACTAAAATCTGATCAAACAAAGTTCTGAATTCCTATTTCGGTCGAGGTTTGAAATCGGAGAGCAGGAAAAAAAGAGAGAAAGAGAGAAAAACCTAATATGCAATGACCCAGCCAGCTGGATCACCCTGTGGATCCCCATCATAAGCGTAAGCAAAGTTTCTTTGGTAAGCTAAGTTATCAGCTTGTTATTCACTGACTCAGATGCTGGTTTTGTGTGTGACTGTAAGTGTGACACTGTGAGTGACAGTGAGCATCAGACTGTCACTGTACATCAGCAGGCATTGCGCCAGAGTTTTTCAAAATGCGTTTGCCTTACGCAATGTCGGCCAAAAAATGCGTAAACTAGGCTAAAAATATGTCACATCATAACACTATAAATTGATTTTAAAATAAAAAATAGCATGTTTTACGCCTATCCGCACATAACCACCTGTTTTCTATGCTTACGTCATCGCTGACATGTCACAAGCCCTGCTGATCAAACCAACTGCAGTGCCAGTCAATGCCTGCCTCTGACCATTCACCTCGTATCAGTGTGTCACTGTGTGTCAACACGAGTGGAGATCTGGACTACAGTAGATCAGCCTTATTGAGCAGACAACAGTGAAATGTTGACCCCCTTTCACAACTCAAGAGTCTGAGAGTTGTTTTCGATCAAAATAAAGTTTGCTAGCATTGAGACACTGGGGTTTTAGTGTGTTGCCTTAAAAATGCCCGATGACCATCTTGCTCATTTGTGTACACTGGCAGTCAACACAAGGCCGAAGCCAGGGCAAATTTCACAAGAGAGCGCCTTGCACGAAGCGCAACGTTTTTGACAAACGGTGTCTAAGAAACGATTTCTAAAAGTGGAAATATATTACCTGATTGGTCAAACAAAATTAAATGCGCCAGTGAGCAACAAAAAATGCGTTTCTGACACTTTTCGACGAATTTCCACTAGCGTTCAGCAGCGCTCGAAGCGTTTGCTCTTGACTTGAGAAACTTCCTCCAGTCAGTGTCAGAGAATGGCTTACTGCATGGATGCTTACTGTAAGTAGGTTTCCCGCCAAACACTGCGCCTGCGTCACCAGCAACTGGACGGAATTTAGTGAAAGAGAAAGGAGGGAATCCGTCCCTTCTCTAGCAGCAGTGGAGATTTTCTTTGGTCTGTTCCAGAAAAGGAATCAAGGCCCAAGTGTGTGTTTGGCGCAGTAGGCTGGTCGGTAGCACCTCTATTCAATACAGTACAGGCAGGCAGTGAGACTTCTAAAGTCTGATTCAGCATTTAGACTCAGATGCAGTTTCGAGCAGACTTCGTTTTGCGTACGTGTTACGCATAAGCGCCGTGAAAATGCGTCAGCGATTTTTTAAATGCGTCAAATACGCAAAAAACATGCGTTAACGCGACCCCTGCATCAGAATCTCTTCTCCTTCCCGCCTGTTTGCTGACGACACAACTATATGTATGGTGTTCCGTAAAAAGCACGGTAACATACAGTTTTTTTGTGTTTGGTATGGAAAATATACATTATTTCATCTATTAGATAAAAAAAACCTATAATGATTTCATCATTGAGTTTAATTCTACAGGCATTTGAACAATAAAATTTAGGGAAATATTTGTCAATACGGCAACAATTTTCCTAAACTTCCTATTGACTAAATTATATTTCCTTACCATTTGACATATATTCTGATACTAAATAGGTTGCAGTATCATGTAAGATTAATTGAAAGTTTTTAATAACTTAAGTGTATGAAAGATGTACAGTTTTCAGTAGACCTGATTTTACCCGAAAATTGTCCAACCCCCCACATTTCAACCACGAATTACAAGAAAAGTAGCACGGTGACCCTGTGTTTTCTTTTCAGTTTTGACCTTAGAGGTATGTGTAGATGCTATGACAAAAGTCTTGATCATTTGTCATCGTGGGAAGTAAAAGGTGCGTATCCCCTTAAGAAGAAACCTGAAGGTGTGTTCCACGGCTACCAAGGAGTTATGCAAGCGCAATATGGAACCCAAGTCACACCGACAGGCAGATCTCTGACCTAGAGAAGATCCAATGCAGGGTGGCAAGATACGCGCTAGACAGACACAGAAATAGATCCAGTGTCAGCACCATGCTCCAAAAAAATACAATGGCCATCTCTGGCCGAGCGCTTCCAGGCTATCCATGATAAGATCACAAATGGCCTGGCCTGTGTCAAATGCAGCGCCCTCAAACCCATGCCCCCCAGCAGCAGAAGACAAAACCACAACAAGCAGTTCCAAAGAATCCCCGCCAGAACCGACTACCGCAACAACTTTCTTCCCCAGAACCGTCCGCGACTGAAACTCCCTACCACCAGAAACCGTCCAGTCCACCACACTCGGTTCCTTCTTCTTCTTCTTCTCTTTGGGGCCCACGATCATTAAATTGATCATTCTGGCACCCTCAGGGAAAAAAAAACGGAAAAAAGTGGGGTCGGTTCCATCTGATTCTGATACAGGGCCTAAGCTGCTGCATGGACATAGGGGTGTTTGGGTTTAGTGACCCAGCCAGCTCGCACCCGCTTCATCTCGAAGGTGCTGAAGCTCCCTGACTAAGAACACTACACCCCCCCCCACCCACCCGTTTTTTTTTCTTTTTCACGTGTGCGGCTGAGTGTTCTCGGACTAACCAGGAGTGCTGGGTCGTGCACGCCCTCTTATACATCTGTCTAGGTTTATTTTCGTTTTTTTGTTTTTCCCGCGCTGCAAAATTCTTTGAACCCCAGTACATGTCAGTAATTGCCGGATACAGCAGGTGGACATTATTGGCAGAAGAAGAAGAAAAACACTGCGCAAGCACATTGATCACTTTCTGATGATCAGTCAGCGACTCAGTGTGCTTTCGCCTTTTTTCACTTTAGTCTTTCCTTCCTTCCTTGCTGTAAGTGACCACAGTCAAACTTGACTATTCTGTCACTGTAGAAATTGGGGATCTGCGGAAGAGCGCCTTAATACAGGGGGAGGGGTAGACTCTACCGTAGAGGTGGAAGGAATTGGGGAGGGGGGGGAGGGGGGACTTTTGCTGGATAATTATTTGGAGACCATCGACACAAAGGTGCCGATGGTCTTGGCCTGCACAGCTTCCTGGGGCAACTCGTTCCAGTCCCGGATTGTACGTGGGAGGAAGCTGGCTTGTCGGTACTGAGTGCGACAGAAGATCTGAGACAGTGAGAGAGCTGCAGTGGGTGAGTGCGTCGCTGACGTGCTGGCGGTGGTATGAGTTTTTGTTGCAGAATGTCCATGCACACCTCTTCTTCTTGCAGATTCTTCTTCTTCTCTTTGGGGCCCACGGTCATTAAATTGATCATTCTGGCACCCTCTGGGAAAAAAAGACAGTTTTCTTCTTCTTCTCCTTAGGCAGCCAACTTCAACACGCTTAAGGTTCTGCTGCACTTTAGGGGGTAGTACGAAAAATAGAGAAATAGCAAAAGATAGAGTACAAAGCGAAATAATAACATTATGGGGAAATAGAAACTTCCGAAAGAAAGAAATGATTGCAAGATAATCAGGAAATAACTGAAGTATTTACAGATACACAGTTTACTATGTAGAAAAAATTAATGAGATTTAAAACCGAAAAAATGTTAGTTAGATATGTGAAGATTTGATTTGGGAGGGGGGGAGGTGGGGGGGGGGGTTGGGGTAGAGGTGCTGTTGATAGAGGGAAAGACGAGTTAAAGGTCATGCCCGACCGTTAAATGTCCCTCAGTCTGGCCAGGGACACCCGGGCCCCACATGATGCATGTAGAGTGACATGCGCTACGACCGTTTAGTCCCCCCAGATCAACCGGGGAAACAATGGCCCCACATGATGCATGGCTCGTGCACACAGGAGTATTTGTATTTAGGGGACAATACATGCATGCAAAAAGACTGAGAGTGAGGGGGGGGGGGGGGGGAAGTGGGGCCTGTTCATCTGTTTTTAGGTGTGGGGATGCAGGGGTTGGAGGTGGGGAGGGGAAGGCAGAGGAATGGATAGCCAGGTATTTAGTAGAGGTGCTTGTTGGGTGGTTGGCTTGGAGGCCCTTAGTTGAAGGCCACCAACTTGACCAAGGACTGGGTGGAGCTGGAGGCCACTTCCTCAGGGAGGCCGTTTTGACTTTGAGTAGAGCGTAGTCAATACTTGCAAAAAAAAATAAAGGGTTGAAAATGTGTGGTACTAAGTCGTGGCAAAGTCTCATTTAAAATTACTCTAATCAGTTTTTATTTATAATCATGACGTAAGCCTTTTAAGTATAGCACATACGTTGGATCTGGGACAATCAGTCTGAAAATCTTATTCTTGTTACTGTTTCAGACGTTTTTTTTTTAAACTCATGACTCAGTTTATTGTTGGAGAATAAAGCAAGCACAACCTTATTTTTCTTTTTCATTATTGTCATAGTTATTCCATACATGCCTTGTTTTTCTTCATACGGTTTCAGCTATGTTGCTTCAGTTCAGAGTTCGTGTCTGATGATTCTTCTTTATCATCCTCCAATGTTCGCGTCTTCTTGTTTCGATGCCGAGGCTTGAAATGACGAGAGTGACTTCCCTTAGTGTCTAGTTTGTAGATGCGAATGAGTGATTTCCCTTTAAATTTTAACTAAAAAAAAAAATAAAAAAAAGAGAAAGAATGCAAAGAGGACATTAAAGTAGAGAGAGAGGAGTGACGCGTTTTCTAAAAATGTTACCCAAAACGTCAGTTTCGTGTTGCTTAACTTGTTTTTTTTTTTAATTGAGATAGAATTGAGAGAGTAGAGAGAGAGAGGGAGAGTAGAGCGTAGTCAATACTTGAAAAAAAAATAAAGAGGTGTGTGTTCAGAGTTCGTGGATGGGGGATGGGGGGAAGGTGACTTCCCTTAGTGTCGTGCGTGCGAATGCGAGAGAGAGAGAGAGAGAGAGAGAGAGAGAGAGAGAGAGAGAGAGAGTGTGTGTGCCCTGCGTGCGTGCGTGTGTGCCCGTGTGCGTGTGTGTGTGTGTGTGTGTGTGTGTGTGTGTGTGTGTGTGTGTGTGTGTGTGTGTGTGTGTGTGTGTGTGTGTGTGTGTGCGCGCGCGCGCGCGTGTGCGTGTGCGTGCGTGTGTGTGTGTGTGTGTGTTTGTGTGCGTGCGCGCGCCCGCATGTTTTAAATTATTTTTTTAGTGAATTGGTTTTATTTTTGCACATTGTCTAAAATCACTATTCGTGTGAAAAAACATTAAATTAAAGATTCATTCATCCCCCCTCACTCACACACACACTGTGACACGCGCACACGCACACGCACGCGCGCGCACGCACACGCACACACACACACACACACACACACACACACACACACACACACTTGCTCACTGAGTTTGATGAACATGGTTGTTTATATTCTGCTTGGCTCTCACTCTCACTGTGCTTTGGTTCCTTCAAATTGTCAGTCTTCCACTGCGTTACCCCAGTGATGCTGATCGCGAATATATACAGATATAGTGATCTAACACCAACGGTTTTGAAACTATGAGCACTTGTTTTCGGGGCCCCCTCAGTTCGCACTCTCACTGTGCTGAAGGCCCCTTCAAAATGTCACGGGCAGCATCTAGGCACCCTAAGGAACAACTGACTATTCCGCCAAATTTTTAAGATTGGTTCAGTGGCTTAGGCGCTACGAAGTGGAACACATTTCGGTCACACACGCACGTACAAACACACACACACACACACACACACACACACACACACACACACACACACACACACACACGCGCGCGCGCGTTCTTATATAGAACTGGGACCGTACAAAAAGAGCCAATAGATTGAGCTGTGACTACGAGAGCCTTTACTTAGAAGTGATCCTGTCACAAAAAATCGCGTTAACGTACGCAGATAGTTAGAAAGTTGGTCAGCTAGGAACAGACAGCAGTGAATACATTAAGCAGCTTATTTGCCTCGCAGCCGCGCTGCTTAAACATATAACTCTCAGCTGCTAAGACACGAGGGAGGGAGAGAACACGGATTTATATAGAAGTCCGTGGAGAGAACGAACGAAATGTTTTAATTGAACATTGGCCACAGACCACAATTCAAATCAGGGAATGGGGAAATGATAAATAGAATAATATAATTACATGGGATTACTCCATACACAAATATCATGAATACCATTATATGCACATGTTATAAACACTTAAAATTCCTTTCCAAAAATGTTCTTACTGTACCGTTTCATGGCATAGAAAATTAATTTAGACAACTGAGAATTCATATTTTGATTGTCTGACTTCAACAAGATATTCAAAGGTAATCTTGTAAGCTTTTGAAGGAATTTCAAACGCAAATCTGAATAAATATCACAACTTAATAGAAAGTGCTCTTCATTCTCACATTCAGTTTGACAAAAAGGGCACCGTTTTAACATATTCTCACTAGGGGAAGACGGGGTAAAAAGCGCATGGGCGGATAAGAAGCCCACCCCAATTATCTCATGAAATAAAGAAAATGTCAGTCAAATTTGCCCATGAGACGAATGCTAGACATTAACGCTCGTCTCGATCATGGGCAAAATAAGACTGAAATTTGCTTCATTTCATGAGATAATTGGGGTGGGCTTCTTACCCGCCCATGCGCTTTTTACCCCGTCTTCCCCTATATCTGAACGCGTTATTATTTATTGCTAGCACACCAAATCTTATTTGAGACAGCGCCACTCTAAATGAATAAGTTTCAGCCTGACATATATACATTTCCTTTTCAAATATTGTTTTAAACGATCTGTAGCACAAATACCTGTCCCTGTCTCTTATATACTACCTGGCCATTCTTGAATAAACATATATATCAACCTTTGTCTAAAAACTAAACCCTTTAACATTGCCAACACCCTGTTGAAGCCAAATAAAGTTGAAGCCACTTTCACACAGCATTTCTCTAATTTTAGAGGCCTAGCATAACTTTCCATTTCTGTCTAAATCAAGAAGCATTTGATATGCCCAAAAAAGGTAAACGGTGTTGATCCATTTGTAATAAGCGAAACCAATATCTCAATGTATTAACATAAGAATTAATAAATAATGGAAATCTTCCCAAATCTCCATACACCATCTTGTTAGGATGTACCCAAAAATCTTTTACATGCAAGTAAATGAACCTTTTCAATATTATATAACCTTTGAGAACCCCAAACTTCAGATGCATATAACAGGATTGGTTGGATTTTCACGTCAAAGATTTTGAAAAAATTTGCGTACGGCATTTCTTTAAACTTTTGAAATGCCCTGATAAGACTCATTGCTGCTTTTTTGCCTTTCATTACGAAATTAGCAGTCCCGGGCCTTTTTGGGGACTCATTTTAGATGTAAACGTATACCCTAAATAGCAGTAATCATTTACTATCTCGATTTCGTCATTGTTTAAAAAACATTTTTCGAATTTACTTAAATATCCACCTTTTCGAAAGACAATTATTTTTGTTTTCTGAAGATTAACTTTTAATTTCATTTCATCACTGCATCTTTTTAGAATATTAAGCTGATTTTGGAGTCATGAAGGAGTGTATGATAATAAAGCTATGTCGTCCGCAAAAAGCAGAATGAACAGTTCCATTAAACCGGGTAATAACTGAATACCATGTTTGCCTGATACAGACATATGATTTGCAATTTGATCAATGAAGACAGAAAATAATGTTGGGCTCATTACACATCCCTGGCGCACACCTACTTGGCATTCAAAAAACTCTAAACATTATCCATGTACTCTCACACATGCTAACAAAGAATCATACATGACCTTCAGAGGAAAAAAAAATCTCCCGGATACTCCTTGTCTCTGTAAACATTTAAGTGATTCATCATGTCTTACAGAATCAAAGGCCTTCCGGAAGTCGATGAAAGCAACATACAACTTTTAATTTTTGCAAAAACATTTTTGTACAGTAGCAAATAAAATGAAAATTTGGTCAACTGTTGAATATTGTTTTCCGAAAACCGGCTTGACATTCTGTAATCTTATCATTTTCCTCTAACCTTTTATACAATCTATTATTTAACACAACTGTATAACATTTGGATACAATACTTAAAAGAGAGATACCTCTGTAATTGTCAACATCATCAACATTACCTTTTTTCAAAAGAGGGATAACAATGGCTTTCGCCCGTTCTTTTGGATACGTTCCTTGGGAAAATATAGTATTAAATAGCTTTGTTAAAAATGGTACAGTGACTTCATGACCCGCTTTCAACATTTCTGTTGTTACCCCATCTAATCCGCAAGCTTTACCTTCATTTAACTTACCAAGTGCATTGAGAACCTCTGTGTCTGAAATGTCTCGATTCAAGACATGGTCTTCATCATCCGAAAGATTAAACTCTTCCAAATGATCAATATAGTGCCTGCATCATAATCCATAGAGAATACATTTTTAAAGTGATCAAGACTGATGTTATTACTAATATTGTTTTTTGTCTTTCCACAACCCATATCAGACAGCTCTTTCCAAAACTTTGACGAATTTGGCAGATGTGATTCAAGTGATTTAAGTTTTTCTCTTCGATAACTTCGTTTCTTCATTCTTATTAAAGATTTATACTTTTTTCTTTCTTCCACATACACTTTCCTGTCATCTTCTTCTCTCGTACGTCTAAAAATTCTGAGTTTATGTCTGGTGAGTTTCTTAGCTTGAACACATTCCTTATCAAACCAGTTAAAAGACTCGTTTCTTGGCCCATTAAAGCATGTTTTTAATCATACAGCTGCTTGCAGTTTTAAGGCAACCAACAAACACATCAAGTGCATCGTCAACATCAACTTGCAAGCTATTCAATTCAATTCAATTCAATTCAATACAACTTTATTCATCCTTGTGTGGAAATTAAATTGTGCGATCACAGGCTCGATAAACAATACTAAAAACATTCAGATTACATAAATCGAAACACCACAGTTAAGACAATA
>CM065685.1:14762796-14775296 GCA_017654935.2 Phymorhynchus buccinoides
TTCGAATTGGAACAGCCAAATACGCAGCATCGATCTGGCATTTTTCAAACAAAGTTACTGACTAAGATGGCGGTCTCCCATAATATGGTGCTCCTTGTGGCCGGATATGACGACACGTGAGTACAAGCCATAGTGACATTTTTTCAGCAGAAAATAGGACCTAACGATAATTGCAATAACAGGACAGAAAAGGCAAATTTCACTTCTAACTTTGATTATATTCACTGGTACTTGATGGGGCAGTGGGTGAATGCCTCGTGCTTCCATACGGGGAGCTGGATGACCCCTACCCCTCCATGAGTGTCTCCCCGTGGGGATACCGACGTGGGGGAGGGGAGTAGTGGGGGGGGGCGGCTTTTCAGTACAAATAGTTCCCCCACCTTCTGGAACTGAAGTTCTGTTTGTAACTTCCTCTAACCCGTCACTCTCCTCGACTCTGCCTTTTCTTTTTGGTTAATGTCATCTACGATCTTTCTGTCTTAACTGGTCCATTCTCTTGCCTTTGTTCTAGATCTAGAAAATCTTGCAAAGACGGGCACGCTGGGCCTAAACTATTTCTTCGTTACATGCATAACGGCAGCATGACGCATGCATCAGCGCTTATGTGACAGGAAACTGTCTGAGCGATCGGGATAAAAACTGGCATTTGACTTTTTTTTAACAACCCCCCCCCCCCCCCCCCCCCCCCCCCCCCCCCCCCCCCCCCCCCCCTCCGTTTATTTTTACATCGTGATTTTTTTTCTCAACCCTGGTAGTGGTGGAGGATAAATAATGATGGCTGTCGTATTTTAAAGACCCACCACATCCATGAGTGAAAATCACGGCTTTCACGTGTTTCCCTCTCTCGTTGGCAAGAAATCTTATTTTGACCATACAAATGCCCCCAAATTCAAAACGAAACAGAGACTTTGAAGAGCAGCCTGAAATTGAATTTGGGGGCTTTTGTATGTGGGTCACACCTACCCAGAAAAAACACCAAGGGACTTAATCTTGCTGGATCAGTGTGTCTTAGGCTAGTGAGAGTAAAATTCCAAGATGAATGCAGACATAATAAAACGAAATAAATATTAAGAAAAAAAACAACCCCGGAACAAGTGAAGAAACGTAACACCATGAATACCAAGGTTCATAACTGTTGTTAATTAACTCTTTCGTTCCTGAGAACCGCTTCTGCATGCATGAGATTGAATGGGGGAGCAACTGCAGATTCCTAGCTTTATAGAGCTCTCTGTCTCCATATTCCTGGGTTTCCAGAGAGAGTAAAACTGTATAAAGGGGTGTTATGTTATTGTGAATATGCGGCATGTTCTCATAAACAATACTTGCCCCAGTAAGGAAAGGGAAAACCCTCATTGGAATGCAATTAATTATAGAAGAGCAAAGTAATAACAGTTGCATCATGTTGCATGACATTGCGAGCAAAAGAGGCCCGTAGGAATCAACGGGATAACATTTATCAGCAGCTAAAGAGGTTCTCAGGAATGAACAGTAGTTGAAACTTCTCTAAATACAGAAACCAAAGAGTTAAATGAAATCTGCAGCCACAATGACGAGATTCATTCACAAGCATCGTGGATGTAGAGAGTGCTCAGTGTTTATGACTATTCTCCATGAAGATGTTGAGCAAGCTCTGCACCTATGATGCTTGCGATCTTTATGTGTGTTCGTTCGTCCGTCCAGAGGGATGATGACCATGCTTCAACAGTTCGTCCTTGTGGAAATCTAGGATGCTGGATGAGTTCGCATATATGGCTAGTGAGGCCAATGCGAGCCAGGAAGGATCCCTGACAGTGAGGACAGGAGAAAGAGTTGGGGGGATCTGTCGGGGTTGCAGAGCTGCGACTGTTTAGGCGGATCGGATGGAAGTTCAGTTTAGCGTCGCGTATCGGCTTTCGCCATGTACGACGGGCTGAACAAACCAACCAGGGTATAAACAAAAAATTATGTTCCTGAATCACTGTCTTAGCCAAAAGGCCGAGAAGCGATCAGAATTCAGTCCTTAATTTAGGCGGATCTTGCGTCTCGATACGGTGCGACTCGAAGTTGGTGACTCCCTTTGTTACTGCACCACGCCATGCTGGTCTGTTTTGTGTCTTTATGTTTAATACAGCAGCTTTAAGCCGCCTCACAGTAAGTATCCAGCGAAGTTGAATGAAAATGCTGGTGACCTTCCGTAGTTTCCCCTTTTTTTTGACAGAGTGAGTAGAAATCACAAATTGCAAATTTTGGTCGGATGAAACTCTTCCAACCAGGTCGGAAGGAATTGGCAACAACACCGTTTACTTCCAACTCACTCAGGCAATCGTGGGAAAACAGCCAATGCTTGTTGGTAGGGAAGACGGCACACGGCAACAAGTAGTTAAATAGATTTCACAACTGACTTGTCACTTTTCTTTCTACTAAATAGGTTGGATAGTGTTTGGTTAGGCGGCTTTTTAGAACGAGCTAGCATAGGCCTCTCGTATAATGCCTATTCGTTGATGACTGTTGTGAGAGGCATTTCATCGTTTGATCAACGTTTGAAAATTATACATGTATTAGTCCTTTTCTCGAGAATGTTATCATTTTCTGACAAATGGCACGCATGAATGAACTGCAGTTGGACCGATCCAGGTGGTCAGTGGCTTTAGTATTAGCGCTGGGTTGATTCACTGTCAGTTATAATGTTGTTAGCCGGCCAGACGGGTTTTTGTTTCGTGTCTGTCTGTCTATCTGTCTGTCTGTCTGTCTGTCTGTCTGTCTGTATGTATGTATGTATGTATGTATGTATGTATGTATGTATGTATGTATGTACGTATGCATGTATGTGTGCACGTATGCATATCAAAATCTACTGGACAGATTTTAATCAAATTTGGCAGAGGGGTAGACAAGAAATAAAGAAAGGAGGCTTCTTTTCGATCATCATGACCTCGTTGGTTGTTAGTGGTTTTTAAAGAATATTTTCGGTCCATTCACAAATCATTCAAATGTTGTCAGCATTCAAAGGGAACTAACTACTCTAGGCACTGGGCAAGCAGCGAAACAAGAGTACTGTCCCTTTAGCTAGCATACTAATGAAACCTATCTGATTGGTTGGTTGCAGCATAAAAACATAAGTCTTCCCGGGATTGCACCCTTACAGTGTACTTCTTGTTTGTTGATTATCGCAGAGCAAAAGCCACGCAATCAAATTATTTTATTTTTCTTCGTCGTTCTTCGCCTCCTCCTCCTCCTCTTCATCGTGTTTATCTTCTTTCTCCATCCTCATCTTCACTCCTTTCTTCTTCCCCACCTTGCTTTCTGTTCTTCCTTCCTCTTCTTCTTCCTTGTTCCCCTTTTCTTCTTGTTTCTGGCTTCTTTTCTTCATTTTCTCTCTCTCTCTCTCTCCCCTTGTCTTCCTTTCTTCTTCCTTTTCTCTTCTTCTTATTTCTTTCTCCTTTTTTTCCATTTCCATCTTCCTTTTTCTGTCTTGTTTTTTTCCCCCTTCTTATTATTTCTTTCTTATTTTTCCATTGTCGTTCTTTTGTCTTGTTTTTCTTTTCTTCTCCTTTTTCCCCCTTTTTTTCTTTTTCTTTCTTCTCTTCTTTCTTCTTTTCCTCTTTCTTCTTTTCTTTATTGTTTTTTTATCGTTCCATTTTCATTTTTTTCTTTCTTTTTTCTTCTTCTTTTTTGTGTGCGTTGAATTTTTGATGACTGATGATGCTGATGAGTCCTGATGAAGATGATGCTGATGAGTCCTGATGAAGATGATGCTGTGGGGTCCATTAAGGATTTGAGACACCTTGACT
Organism: Phymorhynchus buccinoides; assembly: GCA_017654935.2. NCBI lineage: Eukaryota > Metazoa > Mollusca > Gastropoda > Neogastropoda > Raphitomidae > Phymorhynchus > Phymorhynchus buccinoides. Next base: position 14,766,567 of record CM065685.1, read on the forward strand.
GGGCTGTCCTCCATGCTCCCTATCAAATTTATCCTGTCGTCAACCAGGCCCGGGAGGAACAGACACCTGCAGCGTTGGTCAGGAAATTAGAGCAACACTCTCAAATACACATCCGTACAGTGGATGAAGCTCGACTGTGTGGTCCCAGTCTTCCCATTAAGTCCACAGCACATTCACTCTGGGTAGGAGCCGGTCTGGGCCGAAGAAACCCACAAGACCCTGATGGGATTCGAACCCATGCCCTCCCAGCCACTAGTCCGCAACTCTAACCACTGAGCTATGGCGGCTGGTAATCAAATTCACTTTTTCATACAAGAGGCAAAGCTTTTAAGGCTCACTTGCTTTGTGTTTTAGGAGATAGATCTAAATGCAAGATCTAAACGCGATAGACAAAACAAAAGGTCAGAGGTCAAGGTCATCATTGTTATGAAGATCATCAATAGTAAGCATTCCATATCATCTTAAGCTAATCTTCCTACTTGCCAAAGTTGGAGATTGTATCTACCAGGATGTAAAAGATATGGCCAAAACAAATGACAATGTTCAAGGTCAAGGTTAAGGTCAAGAGGGTAACAATCACCCTGCATACCTTATCACCATCATCATGCAAATGTGGGGACCATAACTGCGAAATTGTGCAAGATATTACCAAGACAAGAATTACATGTTAAAGGTCAAAGGTCAAGGTCATTGATGAATTTTAATAGGCAAATGGTGTTTCTTGAAAGCTTGCATAAGCATCTATACGTGTGCAAAGTTTGGTCGATGAACACCTTTTCGATCCTGAGAAAAAAACAACGTTAAAGTTACCACAGACACACAGACATCCACACACACAGACACCTGGAAAACCAAAGAAGCATGAGAACATAGACTCACTTCGTTGACACGAGTGAGCCAAAAAGCGTCGGTTATCATTGTCTCGCGCAACTATTGTTTTTTACCATTGTTTGTTTGCTGGTTGATTCAGAGTTTTCTTTATCGGCTATTGTTAATTTGCATGTGTCTCACTTTCTTTTGATTACAAGAATATGTAAAAAAAACACCCCCCAAAAAACCACGTTTGCATTGTTTGTCTGATTAGTTATCTTGAGAAAGAGCTTGGTTAATATAACATTATTCATTCATAATATGCATTATTGGTGGTAACCAATTTCAATCAACTGACTCTGAAGATCGTTCAGTTGATCATTTTGCACTTTTTTACAACCATATTCATCTTGTTATATTTTGATTATTGCCAGAGAAAATGCTCACAATATATAAACGTTGTCGCGTTTTCAAGGCGTTGCAAGTCACAGTTTCATAAACTGTTTCAGTGACCAAATCAGAGTGTCCGGGGATAGAATACATCTTAGATAATAACAGCAGCAATAACCACACCATCCGTCAGGTCAATGCTGCGAAATGTAATCTAGATTTGCCGAAGATGACAGCACAAACGAATGTAATGTTCGGTAAATGTGGTATACATTCCACTTTCTGTCAAGTGTTCATCTCGGTACAGCCAAATAAGAAACTAAGTATCCATCTTCAACGGTTCGAGTACTGGTGTAGCGCACTTAAATGGAGAACAACAATAGTGCAATATGACATGGCTCAGTGCAACTACCTTGGTCTTTCAGACTTTACTATCCACACAACAGAAAACTACATTAAGATACATCATGTAAATAATCCTTTGGTTAACATTGACGTAAAAATCCTTGACTATCCTCGTGTTCTGACGAATTTCATACTTGAGTACGCCGGATATATCCAAATACCAAATGCAAAGGTGGAAACTTTGAAAAGTGAAGAGATAAAAGGACCTATGAAATACGTCTTTATGCTGAGTGTTCGAGACTCATACAGACCCAGGCTATGTTCTGGTCACCAGTCACTGCTAGAACTAAGGTATACAAAAACAAACACTACTCTACATACTTTCGAACAGATGTGTCTTGATTATTCCACTCGAGCCAAAGTTGTCATCACATCCTGTCTCCAAATTAAACTCAACGTTCAATTGTTTTACGTAAATCTTAAGTTATATTTTTCTATGCTTCCCGAACATAGCCAACCTGTTCTTGGGAGTGATGGCTTGTACAATTGTTCTGTGACTCATTATGCTAAATTCCAGGATCATGTTCATTGCAACCTGAGACAAGAATGTGAGAATGGGCTGGACGAAACAGAGCAATGTCCTTACAGCAGTCCTGACTGTCTGGGTCTAGTTGCTTCGCGAAACAAATGTTTCACATTAATCCCAGAAGAAGCATATTCAATCACGTCAGTTATGGATCGAAAATGCAGGACACTGGGTGGAAAACTGGCTTCATTAAAGTCCAGAAAAGAACAGGCGCATGCATTGCACATTCTAAAACAATTTCATAGGTTTTCATTGGCCATAGGTTTCACATCAGGCTGGGTTGGTGCAGCATTCCAGTACAGTAAATTTTGTAAATGGTCTGATAGCTCAGTTGCCTACAACGTGGATCGTTCTGTAATCTCTAAGCACTACCATCCTTCAAGAATTGTAAAGATGATGCGTTTAAATGATGACAGCATAGATTTAAAATCCAATGTTTTATATCAATACCTTGGTGCCTTGTGTGAGATGGAATCAAAATATATTGACACATTTTCTTCACCAGTCAAAATGTCCGTCAATTTGAAATCTAAGCCAGCCATTGTAAACAAACAGCAGTTTTTATTTATTTGCGCAGATCAGCATTTGAAGCACATGTTTTTGATTTCTGATGTTGACCTTGACTGCGGTAACAAGACATTTTCACGATTATGCATGTTCATGAACACAAGCAACACTAATACCTTCCAAAGCATTACACTAACAGCTAAAACACTGAACACACACACGTATGCCATGTTCAAATGTGATGGGGATCTATCTACAATACATTACACATTTGTGTGTGATTTTAAGGAGGACTGCCAAGACAACAGCGACGAGAATTTCTGCGAATTTTTTTCATGCCCTGGTTTTTTATGTTCCAATGGTCAATGTGTATTGAACAGCCAACGTTGCAACGAATATTCAGATTGTTTAGATGATTCTGATGAACGCCAATGTCCTACTACAGATATGTTACATTACCCAGTCAGAGGAAAACACATAAAGAAACTATTCTATATCAATCTAGACGGGACAGGGTACTTTACTCAGCAGAAGATGACCAAGAAAAAGCCTTGTCCTAGCAGCCATTACAGTTGCACAACAGAGTGGCCCATCTGCTTGCCTATCTACACTCGATGTAATGGGTTTGCTGACTGTGTTTACGGTGAAGACGAACGAGAATGTGAAACGGTAAAATGTTCTCATTATTACCAATGTCTAGATTCAAAGATCTGTGTCCATGTGGATCATCTTTGTGACGGGTTTGGACAATGCCCTCAACGGGACGATGAACTGATGTGTGACATGATCTGTCCCGAGGGCTGTCTATGCCAAGGACATTCTTTCCAGTGTAGTAATCCCTTCCCAGCCCATTTCTTTCCTCAACTTCGATACTTGGATGCAGCAACTTCAGGTTTATCACTGTCAAGGCTCTTCAGGAATGCAATGCTGATTCATCTCAGTCTGTCTCATTGTTACTTACGTAATATTGCTGGAGCAAAACTCCCCAACTTACGTTTCTTCGACCTTAGCAGCAACTATCTTTATTATCTTGATCTATCATTTGTTATCGAAATGCCCAATTTGAGAATCTTATCAATAAGAAACAATCCTCTTCGCAGAATGGCAAGTCAACTATCGAAGCAAATACATTATTCATTGAGACGCATTGACGCATCAGAAACATGTTTTAATTTGCTTAATAGTCATTTATCCTTCTATTTACCCTGTTTGCATTTTATGAATCTGTCATTTTCTTGTATTCAAAACATTGGATTTGGGGGCTTCAAAAACATGCCTCAACTGTATTCGCTAGATTTGAGAGCAAATTCAGTCATCAACTTTCCTTTTGATCTGTTTTCGAGATCACCTGGCTTACAAAATATATTTTCATCTGATTACAGATTTTGCTGTAAAAGCTTATTTTCAAAGCGGTTAATTTCAGCTGACTGTTCAAAAGTATACGCAATATTTCCCTCTTGTGGCAAGCTTATACCTTCGGAATTGTATTCCATTTTCTTTTGGTTAACGTGTGTGTGTAGCATTTTAGGGAATATTATCTGCATCACGATTTCATTGACATTCAAGGACACCGACATTAGCAATGTATGCATTCCCGTTATCCACTTATATTTAGCTAATGTATGCATGGGATGCCATGTTGCAGTAAGTCTGGTAATAAATAAACTAACATTGGGGACATACATCCAGTTTGAAAATATATGGACCAGAAGCATAGCCTGCAAGGCGAGTGGTTTCACGTTTTTATTATCCCGACAGGTACCAGTGTTTTCCATCTTAGTAGTGGAATTGGGTCTCACTGCTATTTTGTATTTCCAGAAAGGTTCCTACAGATTTACAAAACTTTCAATCATTGCAACATGCACAGTGATTTGGTTAACGGGGATTATCTTGGCCTTGATACCATTTCTCCCTGGGCTGTCACAATGGGGTCTCTCTGATCAGTCTGGTCTTTGTCGTCTGGCTTTGTTCCAGCGTTACAGGTCCCAAAGACAATTTAAATGGTTTCAACTCATTGTAGCAATCAATGTAAATGTGTGTCTTATATTTTTAGCTCTTGATGTGTTCAATTGGAGACGTAAGCCAAAACATAGAGTCACGTTAGACAAGGCAAACAAGTCCCTTTATGATTCTGTTGGTTTTGTAAGAAAAACGGCTTTTACAGAATCAATGTGCTGGCTATTGTTTGGCCTTATCATTCCAATGACCACTGTCGATTTTGCTGCCTCAGAGAAGATCTATCAAGCCATGGTCGTGTTTTTGTTTCCACTCACCTGTGCTGCCCATCCACTGTTGTTGGCCTACACCAATGTGATGCAGAAAAGAAAGAATAGTACAGAAGACAAGTTACTTGCTGTATTGAAATCTAGACTTCTTTCCACGACGAAAGGTCACAAATAAATGAAAAAGGCACTACTGTTCATACTGCGTGCATCTTTAAACAGTAAAGGCAACGTTAATGGATACACTAATTATGGACAGATCTATATACACAGTGGCAAAACGATCAATCTAGATCACACTTAGGTCCGAAAACAGACAAATTAGTAAGGAAAAGAAAAGAGAGAGATGAAAACAAATTCAAAACCTGATTTCTCACAAATACTAGCATACCTAAACCTATTACTAATTGAGCAAAAGATTGCATCTTCTAAACGATGTTTTCAACCAAACGTAGCAAAGGTAATACTTACCATTAATACAAATCAAGTATAATATCGAAGATTGACATCACTTTATTCATGTGCAAACTAGAAAGCTATGCTCTCAACTGAAAACATTGAAAATGTATGCAATTACATATTCAATACGTTTAAAAACGATTGCGAATTGCTCTGGCTTGAACACATTACCAACCATTTTGGAGCCTGCATTCAGCTTAAAGAATTTGGAAATAATTATCTCAAGGATTGAGCTCATCTTAACATAATTATTAATTCATATTGTGCACATATCTAATAAACTTAAGAAGTAAAGATACTTATCTAATCAAAACAACGTAATTATATTAAATTATAATTCTTTATCTCAACTGAAAGTAAGACTTGGTGTGTGACACTGGTGTCAAACGTGATTGATATTGAGTTGTAGAAAGTGAGATGTGCTGCATAAAAATTAGCGTTGCGTCTCCCTTTTGTTTTGATAGATTTGTACTACTTCCGTGTGTGCTCAATTTCATGGCCAAGATAAATTTAGAACAATGTTTTCCTCCAAAGTGCCAACATGTCATGGCAGTTTAACTTACACTCACTTGAAAATGCCCAGGACTCCATGCCAGGTAGTGTTTGGCTGTAAACTGGGAGGTCATATGTTCAGTTCCCGTCAGAAATGTAATTTGTTGGGATTGTTCAACCTTCTCCAGGTCTATGCCAGGATAACCTATGTTCAGATTCTAGAGATAGGTAGGCACATAATTAAATTCAAATTATCAACTTATATCATAGCTTGAATTTGTATATCTATACTAATGGTGTTTTTATCCCAGTCTTAAGACTGGTCGACACTGGGATATAAAGTACTGTTATGTATGGATGAAATATATTGTACGTACAACTGACAAGATTTTGTTAGTACATTAAGTCTCTTTCCTGGGTAGACCGTTTGATATATACTGTTGATGATTAGTAGAAATGTTAAGTCAATGCTTACCTGTCGAATGTTAATGATCTGGAGACTTGGGTTTTGCAACGACGTCCCCTTTCACTGGATACCTTACCTTTCAAAGAAATGTTAGTGAGAACGACACTGGTCCTTGGGTGAGACTTCTACCTGTTCCAGCTCAGCATGCATTTATGCTCAGCATAGTGGCTTCAACTCCTTTACATGTGCATGGAATAAACGTCCTTCTGCGTCGCTGTATTAAAGACTATAATTGTTCTGTTGACAATTTTGAAGAAACTATAAAGATTTGGGATCCGTTTTCTTCTGATTTTGCACATGTGTACTGCAGTGTTAACACAACATTTGTTCTTGAAATTTCCAGGTTTTGGTCAGTTACCAAACAAATCAAAGTTGCTCTTTTTGAACTCGTGTTCTCTGTCCTTCCTGGGTGGAAAGCACCGCGAAGAATGTTAAATGGTCTTTATAACTGTTCAGTGAAACACTATGCTAGCTTTGAGCATCACGTGACTTGTAACCTGAAGACAGAGTGTGAAGATGGACGGGATGAGACTGAACACTGTGCTTTCAGCAGTGCTGAATGTAAAGGTAAGGTGGCGTTGTGTGGCCACTGCTACAAGTTCGTTTGGACTCTGGCAAAATGGAGAGGAAGCCCCAAAAAATTAAAAAAACATTATTTGTATTGTAATATTATTGGTGGCATCCTGAGATATCCTACATGTTTATATGATCCATATAACGTTATGACCAACAAGTCTAAAAGACATTGGAACAGCCTGGGGCAGATTTGGGCTGGTCTGCATTCAAATGACTTGTCAATGCTGAATATGTACAGGCATAGTATCTTCACCGAAGACAAAACAGTATTGCATCATTCCATTCAAACTGGGGAAAGAACACTTCACCACAGAGGTAAAACGCATAATGTCTTGCTTGTTTTTATAACCATGCTCGCGTTAATGAGAGAACATTCCAGTTCAGTTTTTCCCTTTCGCAGGAATTCAGTGGCCCTTTGTGAAATAAAGACAAATAAAACCACAGTGACTTCCAGTCTCCAAAGGGAAGTTCTATTGGCAAATGAAAATTATTCAGAAACACAACCTTTTATGACTGTATGTGATGGTGGATATCTCACACTCACAGTTTTGTTGTGTGGTTCTAATTTGTACAAAGTGTGTGGTCATCAAGACATGCCTCCTTGTCAATATTTTAATAAGTCCATTCACTTGACAAAATATACAGAATATGTTGTTCCCTTCATTCCTACATTCAAATGCAGAGATGAGTCTTTGACAAGTCTCTCATACACTCTAATATGTGACTTTATAACTGATTGTATTGATGATGAGTCATTTTGCAAACACCCTATTTGTCCTAATAATGTTTTCACATGCACAAATAGTCAGTGCATAGCATACGATTACGTATGTGATCAAATATCTCACTGCAATGATGAATCTGATGAAAGGAATTGTCGTAATTATAAGCATATATCAATAACAAAAAGTCGTTTCCCACCACCTTTTTTCGTCAATTTTGATGGAATCTCACAATTCTTTGCAATTCAGATGCAGTCCAACGAATCTTGTCCTGCAAGTCATTATATTTGTCCAGGAGAATTCAGTGAATGCCTGCCGGTGTACACACGATGCAATGGTTTGCATGACTGTAGGCAGCATGAAGACGAAGAGGGTTGTACAGAAATGGCATGTCCAGGATTCTTACATTGTCGGTCTTCAATGATTTGCGTTCATAGTGACAACATATGTGATGGATGGCCTCACTGCCCAATGCATGATGACGAGCTAGGCTGTGACTTGGCCCTCTGTCCTCAAGGCTGTCTCTGTCAGGTTTACTCCCTTCTGTGTCCTCAGCCGTTCCAAGCAGCACTCTTCCTCCAGATTCGATCTTTGGATGCCACAGGTTCTGGTTTATCACCTTCTGATCTCAGCAGCAACGTCTACCTGATTTACCTAATCCTGGCCAGATGTTCACTGACAGAGTTATCAGAATTAAAATGGTTAAATATGCAATATCTTGATTTGAGTGGTAACAAGTTGAGCCATTTAAATGTGACCTTTTTGTTGAGCTTAAAAAATCTGAAGTTGTTGTTTCTCTCTGACAATCCTATCTCGTCACTAGTTAGTGGTCCTTCTTCAATTACTCAACAAAGTGGTCTTTATCTTACAGACATAGATATGTCATTCACATTACTGACAGTCTTTGATTCCATGCCATTTTCCCAGCTTTCTAGCCTGAGGAAACTTAATCTAACCTTTTCGTCTGTTCATACAATCAGTGAGAGCGGCTTCCAACATATTCAACAACTATCTGAATTGTATTTAGATGGAAGTCCAATCAAAATGTTTTCGCACAATATTTTTAAAGGCCTTTCCCAGCTACGTGTTATTTCTACAGAAAACTATAAGCTGTGCTGTAAGGAAATACTTCCCCACAATTTTGATTCTTCATCT
>CM065685.1:14780296-14782796 GCA_017654935.2 Phymorhynchus buccinoides
ATCTGCATGAACCACACAAGAACCACACTTTTACCTCCCCGAACTGTCTACAATCCGATAGTATTGGCAAAGCCATCACGTGCAGAAATGAGAGTTTAAAAATAGCTCCAGCCGTTGGATCAATATAATTGTCAGTCTCGTGTGGCACTCCTGCCCTCTCTCCTCCCTTTTCCTTCCCCCCTCTCTCTCTCTCTCTCTCTCTCTCTCTCTCTCTCTCTCTCTCTCTCTCTCTCTCTCTCTCTTCTACCATCCTTCCCTCTCTTTTTGCCAGCTCTCATATGGATAGTGTATTTATTCGCATTAATTAAGACTAGTGGGCTTTTGAAAAAAAATCCCTGTTTTGTTTCAGGCGTTAAATCGCCCTGTCTCTTGTGTGTGTGTGTGTGTGAGTGTGTGGGTGGGTGGGTAGGTAGGTGTGTGTGTGTGTGTGTGTGTGTGTGTGTGTGTGTGCGTGCGTGTGCGTGTGCGTGTGCGTGTGCGTGCGTGTGTATGCATGCGTGCGTGCGCGCGCATGTGTGCGCGCGCATGTATTACTGTGTTAGTGTGTGTTGTGTGTGTGTGTGTGTGTGTGTATAGGGGTTCAGTTTCTGACCCTCTTTCTCTCCAGACCCCTAGGTATAAGCTTTCAACTGTTGGTCGGTGCTCTTTTGCTGTCTCAGGACCGACCTCCTGGAACAAACTTTCTCTTTCCCTCCGTCACCGACCGACCCTCTCTGCTTTCAAACCTAACCTCAAAGCCCACCTGTTCCCCCCGTCATTAAATCTCCGCTCTCTTTCTCTTCCCTCTTCTTGCCTTTAGGTCTGTTTCTACTGTGTTCCATTTAAGTCATACGTGTGTGTTCGCTTTGTATTGCGTTTTTGCTTGAATGCGTTATGAATGCTAACGTGTGTGCGCGCTTTGATTTGATTTCTATCAAGATTCAGCGCCGTATAAATACTGTATGTTGTTGTTGTGTGGGAGGGAGGTTGCAATACAAAACAATCTGGAAACAAGCGCGTATTCGCAATGTATGCTACTATTATGTCTCCCAGTTCATGTATCCGACTTGACATGATAATTGAAATTAAACATATAATACACATTCTTTCCTTGAAAGGCATCACCATTACTTTTTGTTGGGTGCCTTCTCATTGCGGAATATCAGGAAATGAACGGGTAGACCAAGCTGCAAAAAATGCAGCTCAAAATAGTGACGACGCAGTATCAATTAATGTTCCTTTAGATCTGACAGAATGTTTCTCAATTATAAACAAAACTTCTCATGAAAATGTCAAAACTGAATTGATGAACTCAGACGCTAAATATTATAATAACTGTATTAAATCTAATGTTAGAGACAATGAGATAATATTACACAAACGTGTTACTTTCTCGTCCAGGGAGATTGAAAGTCTAATCCATAGACTACGTTTGAATTAATTTAAAGCAAAATACTGTATTAATGTTAAATGCATGTGTGGTGAATCCTTGAGTGTCAGTCATTTACTGATTCAGTGTCCATTAGCAAGAGAACTTTTCAAGAATTCGGGTATTGATGGTTTTATTGATGGATCGACGCCATTGTCTCTACCCAGTATTCTAAACAATTATTCTGTTCTTGATTCAGTTTGTAAATGTTTATTAAGTAGTTCATCAAACTACAATATATTGTCTGAATCACTTTTAGTGGAAGGACGTTAAACTGAAGAACAACAACACACACACACACACACACACACACACACACACACACACACACACACACACACACACACACACACACACACACACACACACACACGTGAGTTACGTCAGTGAACGAAAACAGTAGAGTTATTTACGGAAGTATTTCACGTGAATCATGACTCACGTACGTGGCCCCAGTCGGATCGCATCCCCATACGATTTTACGCGCGTGTGGCGCCGGCTTTTAGGGCCAGTCACACTGCATACGATTTGACCCTATATGATAGGATAGTGACGACCGATATCCACGAGTCGTGATTTACGCGGTTTAAAATAGTTCTGCTCTTGTTTTGCTCACTGTACTCCAGTAGACCCAATACGTGAATTTCACGTGAACCATGACTCGCATCGTCACAATCGCATCGCATTCAGATCCGAATCGTATGTAGTGTAGCTGGCCCTTAACCCTTTCACCGCCAATGTTGCATTTATGCACCACAATGGTTTAACCCTTTCACCGCCAATGTCGCATTTATGCACCACAATGGTTTAACACCCATGTCACTAAAAGGCATCAAATCAGGGCCTGTTATCCAAAGACCCTATTTTCTTAATTTTGGGAGGTAAGGATAGGCCTAATCTTATATATATTTTCGAAATCTGTGTGTGTGTGTGTGTGTGTGTGTGTGTGTGTGTGTGTGTGTGTGTGTGTGTGTGTGTGTCCCTTATACACGGCCACAGTTCTCAACCGATCGACACCAAATTTGGAATCAAGCATCCTTGGCACCCTCGGAAGGTCATGCCGTCCTTACTTTTCGGAAACCTCCGCCAAGG
>CM065685.1:14787796-14800296 GCA_017654935.2 Phymorhynchus buccinoides
GTTAATTCTATTTTTCCGTTTTTGCCTTTCTTACCATACATAAAGCTGTATTTTAGGAACATTTTTAGCTAATAACCTTTTTGGAATACTAACCCTAACCCTAACCCTAGCCCTAACCCTAACCCTACCCCCCACTCTATAAGACGGAAAAACGCAACGAACCACAACTATGACAAATCGCGGTGTACTGCAGTACATAGTGGGGGGTAGGGTTAGGTTTAGGGCTAGGGTTAGGGTTAGGGTTAGTATTCCAAAAAGGTTATTAGCTGAATATGTTCCTAAAATACAGCTTTATCCCAATCACAATCACAATATTTATTCGTCCAATAAAATGGAAATGTGTGTGTGGTGGCACGTAAAAGGTTAAACCGTATGCAGCAAAAGATCACAGTTCCAGCATTAAAATATCGGATTCACGCAAAAATTCAAGCACGCGCAGACAGCAAGCACCCCCGCTACACCCCCACCCACCCCTCCTCATACACATAGAGACAAACAGACAGACAGACAGACAAACAGGCAAAGACTGTGTCCCCGTCTCCGCTGTGTGTGTCTGAGTTCTGTGTGTCACCGTCTCTATATGTGTGTGTTGTCACTGTGTCTCCGTCTCTATTGGCCACTGCAAAGAACGCCTTTTGCAAGAGTGAATGCCCTTGGTGGGTGGGGGAAGATGGTTGAGTACTGACCAAAACAAGCGCATAACTCTCGCCCATAACCCTATTTGAGACCACTTAATGACTGCCTTTTGCAAGAGCGAATGCCCTTTTGGATACTGATCAACAAGGGCTTTAACTCTTGCCGTCAAGGGCGTTAATAGCCCATACTTGCAGTGGCCAATATTATGTCCCGGTTTCTATCTCTCCCCGTTCTATATCTCTGTGTCCCTCCGGATTAGAGTTTGCATTAGGCGGCAAATAGGCTTAAGGTCTGTGTACACGTTAACATTATTCACGAGATATTTCTATTTCCCCATGGCAACACACTGATAGCCCACTCTTAATATGACTTACAGCTTACCGTGTTGCCATGGGGGAATAGAAATATCTTGTGAATAGTGTTAACGTGTGCACAGACCTTTAGGGTTTGGGGCTTGGGTTACGTTAGGGGACTCAAAGAGTCGGAGAGATATGACACGGTGACACATGGACACGGGGATACATAAAGACGGGGACACAATAGAACGGGTACATAACACAGACGGGGACACAACAGAACGGATACATAATAGAGACGGGGACACAACAGAACGGGTACATAATAGAGACGGGGACACAATAGAACGGGTGCATAGTAGAGACGGGGACACAACAGAACGGGTACATAATAGAGACGGGGACACAATGGAACGGGTACATAACAGACGGGGACACAACAGAACGGGTACATAGTAGAGGCGGGGACACAACAGAACGGGCACATAACAGACGGGGACACAATAGAACGGGTACATAGTAGAGGCGGGGACACAATATAACTGGTACATAACAGAGACGGGGACACAACAGAACGGGTACATAATAGAGACGGGGAAACAATAGAACGGGTACATAATAGAGACGGGGACACAATAGAACGGGTATATAACAGAGACGGGGACACAATAGAACGGGTACATAACAGAGACGGGGACACAATAGAACGGGTACATAATAGAGACGGGGACACAATAGAACGGGTACATAACAGAGACGGGGACACAATAGAACGGGTACATAACAGAGACGGGGACACAATAGAACGGGTACATAACAGAGACGGGGACACAATAGAACGGGTACATAACAGAGACGGGGACACAATAGAACGGGTACATAACAGAGACGGGGACACAATAGAACGGGTACATAATAGAGACGGGGAAACAATAGAACGGGTACATAACAGAGACGGGGATACAATAGAACGGGTATATAATAGAGACGGGGACACAATAGAACGGGTACATAATAGAGACGGGGACATATAGAGACGGTTTTAATTATTCATAATCATTCAATTATTAACCCTTTCACCGCCAAAGTCCCATTTAGCACCACAGTGATTTATAGAGATCCCCCCCCCCCCCCCCCCGCGTAGGGATACCGGGGGGTCTTTTGTATAAATAGTTCCCCCACCTTCTGGAAGTTCTGTGCTTGTAACTTCCTGTAATCTGCTTTTCTCTTTGACTCTGCCTTTTCCCTTTTGCTTACTGTCATCTACTATCTTTCTGCCTTACCCGGTCCATTCTCCTGCCCTTTTTTTCAATAAATACTTTCAAAAACATTTCCTCCGGCCGAAGTCGGACTTGCTGGGCCTATTTCTTAGTTAGGCGCATAACGGCAGCATGACGTATCTGCGCTCATAATTGACAGGAAACTGTGTGAGCGATCGAAGAAGAAGAACTTGAGAAGAAGAAGATTCATAGAGACGGGGACATATAGAACGCGAACATAGAGAGGGGAGGGTGGGGTAAACAGACGGATTTGGTGACACATAGAGACGGGGACACAACTTCTTCTTCTTCTTCTTCTTGTTCTGCGTTCCCAGGCCATAAAGCCGTATTGGTTGGGTGTACATTATGTGTCTGTTTTTGTTTTATAGTTTTTACTGGTCTCTCCTCTGTAGTCAGTCGGCACATTCCGATTTCAGAGGAGAGGGTTACACGAAAACAAGCGCGGATTCGCAATCGTTTGTGGCACGCTTTTCTTTCTCTTTTCACAATATGTGCGACAATTTTGGACCGACCGACCGACCGACCGACAAAGTGAGTTATAGGTTTGTGGCTTGTGCCACAAGCAAAAACGTAAGCAGCAGGTGACGTGAAGGAAAATGTAGGAAGGAAGGAATGTATAATAGGGAAGGGTGGGAGGGGGGTTGAGGGTAGTGGGGGGGAGAAGAAGTTTTTATTTTAGAGGGACAGATAGGGGGGGGGGGGGGGGGGGGATTACAGATGCGGTACTGTCTTATCTCGTCTTCATCAGTTGCAAAGTATGAACGAGCAAAGACTTCAGGTTTCTTGTTTTTTCCCTCAAAATAAAAGAACCCGTGTCTAAACTCAACTGTCTGTGGTACAGTACTAGATAGACTACAACAAGTGCCCTGTGTTGAGGTTGTTATGTTCAAGAATAATTATGTTAGTAGGTGAGGTTTATGCGGCTGAGAACGAAGCAGGAACGAGAGAGAGAGAGAGAGAGAGAGAGAGAGAGAGAGAGAGAGAGAGAGAGAGAGAGAGAGAGAGAGAGAGAGAGAGAGAGAGAGAGAGAGTGTATGTGTGCGTTCTTGCGTGCGTACGTGTATTTTAGGGTGGTGTGCGTGGGGCTGGGGAGAAGAAATATGTGTGTGTGTGTGTGTGTGTGTGTGTGTGTGTGCGTGCGTGCGTGCGTGCGTGTGTGTGTGTGTGTGTGTGTGTGTGTGTGTGTGTGTGTGTGTGTGTGTGTGTGTGTGTGTGTATGTGTGTGTGTGTGTGTGTGTGTGTGTGTGTGTGTGTGTGTGTGTGTGTGTGTGTGTGTGTGTGTGTGTATGTGTGAACGTCAAAGTCAAAGTCAAATTATTATTATTTTTAGATGGTCCAATAAGCAATTATTTTGCTTTCCATCTATAAAATATAAAAACATGAATGGATGATGATGGTGTGTGTGTGTCTGTGTGTGTGTGTGTGTGTGTGTGTGTGTGTGTGTGTGTGTGTGTGTGTGTGTGTGTGTGTGTGTGTGTGTGTGTGTGTGAGAGTGTGTGCGTGTGCGCGCGTTAGCGCGTGTGTGTGTGCGTGTGTGCGTGTGTGTGTATATGTGTGTGTGTGTGTGTGTGTGTGTGTGTGTGTGTGTGTGTGTGTGTGTGTGTGTGTGTGTGTGTGTGTGTGTGTGTGTGTGTGCGTGTGCGTGTGTGTGTGTGCGTGTGCGTGTGTGTGTCTGTGTGTCTGTACGTGCGTGCGTGCGTGCGTGTGCGTGCAACACGTTTTGCAATAGCTCAGTGGCTACAGTGAGGAGATGTCAAACAGATTATAATAATAAATCAACGATTGCATCTCTGTCATGTCATTCAGCGTAGGAAAAAAGCAAGTTTAGTTATGTGATCTTTCTCAGATGTGTGTCCGAGTTTGTTTCTTTCTTTAAGAAATCGGATAAAGCCCGACGGTAAATTAAGCTCTTAAAGGGACACCCTGACGGATGAGGTTTTGCAAGAAACACGTCGAGGTCACCAGAAAGACAGCCTTTTCAAGGATCGGAACACTCACTTTGCTCTGGTTTCCTAGAAATCAAACCGTCAAAACGGCGATTTTTCCTTGGCGGAGATGCCGGAGAGAGAAGCCATTGTGAACGGCCGGGGTGGGTGGAGGCCACTGAGAGTGGTTGAAGCTTTTTGGCTCCCGTCGTTTTTTAAAACAAAGTGAGTCTATAGTATCGTACATGTTCGGTTGTGTGTCTGTGTGTATGTGTGTGTGTGTGTGTGTTGCGTCCGTGGCCCCGACCTTTAACCTTAACTCAAACCTTAATGTTGTCATTTTCTCTAAACATATAAGGCGTTAGAGGGTTAAAGTTAGCAGGATACTTGATTTTGACGTGAGCCTTCAAGTCACGACGATCAAAGCAGTCAGATACATTGATAAAGAACAAAATAAAGATAATCATTTGTTGCAGAGATTACTGTTGTGCAATCTTTAACCTTGACTCAGTCACACTCTTCAAACTAAAGAAGACTCTCACTCTCCACTGAAACTTTAACGTTGTCGTTTTCTCAAAAAAAACATAAGATGTTAGAGGGTTAAAGTTAGCAGGATACTTGATTTTGACGTGAGCCTTCAAGTCATGACGATCAAAGCAGTCAGATACATCGGTAAGGAACAAAAGAAAGAAAATCATTTGTTGCAGAGATTACTGTTGTGTTGTACCGAGTAGGAGATACTGGAAAGAAGACTCTCCATTAGATATACAAAAACGCTCTTTAAAAAGAAACACAAGACTTCAGGTGTGTACAAATAGGTACATTTTAACGTCGTTAACTTATATTTTCTGTAACAAATGGATGTACCGAGTGTGTGCGTTGACGGCCCGGTTGTTTCGTTTTATTTGCGCCTTTGAGTTTGAGTTTGAAAACGGTTGTTCGTGTTCATTCGCACATCATCTCTGCGCATGCAATACTTAGCCTACCGCACTTCCGGCAACAAGGCTAGGCCTAGAGAATAAGATATCACGCCTTACCTCATAATCAAGACAACGTACTTAACATTTAGCCCACATTCATTTCAGTCTTGAAAAAAAAAATACAGAAAATCCAGGGTTCGTCGATTTCACTGCCTTCGACGTACGAATCCTTTGTTAGGCCTAGACGATTGATCACCATGTGCAAAGACTGTACAGGGGAAGATAAACATGGATGAGCTTGCTGGCTGTGACCTTGACCTTTGCTTTGTGGCAGAGGGGGGGGGGGGGGGGATTAACGAAACGAAAATAAAATATTAGGACTAGGGGAAGACGGGGTAAAAAGCGCATGGGTGGGTAAGAAGCCCACCCCAATTATCTCATGAAATAAAGAAAATTTCAGTCAAATTTGCCCATGAGACGAATGCTAGACATTAACGCTCGTCTCATGGGCAAAATGAGACTGAAATTTGCTTCATTTCATGAGATAATTGGGGTGGGCTTCTTACCCGCCCATGCGCTTTTTACCCCGTCTTCCCCTAATATAAAATATCTTACAGAAATGTAGATGATGTGGAACAAGTTTTCAAGATTGGTCACTATGTTTTTCTGAAAGCTTGGTCAATATGCTTTTCAATTTTACTTGTTTGCCAAAAATAAAAATAGGGCTCCACTATGTTACATGCGTATATATAAACATACATATAATTAAATTTTAAAGAAAGGGGTAGGGGTAATTTAATGCATAGAAATAATTTAATTTATACAGTAAAATAAAAATTAATTCTGTTTTCAGATGCACAAGTGTCTACATAACAGTATTCTCTCTATACAGGCATGGGAATTGTCATGGGAATTCCCATGCCTGCTATAGTAATAAAAACCAGACGTGAGCCTTGAAGGCTTGCAGTAAAAAAATAAATTGGTGCTATTTCTTTTGTTGAACTTAACTCCTTTTGGTAAACTGTATAAAAGGTTTGTTTTGTTGAAATTTCGTGCAAACGATTTGGTCTAACTCAGGCGGCCATTAGTAAAGAGAAGACACATGCCTTCTCTTTCACTGAAAGAATGTGACTTCCAGCACCTCCGCCAAGGAGGAATCGCCGATTTGACGGTTTGATTTATAGGAAACCAGAGCAAAGTGAGTGTTGCGATCTCTGTAAAGGGTGTTTTACTGGTGATCTCGACGCGTTTCTTTTTTTAAAAAACCCTCATCCGTCAGAGTGCCCCTTTAATGCAAAAAAAAAGCCATCTAAAGCTCTACACCTACCCACATTTACCATTTTTTTCTCCACGGGAAACTGTCGTTTTCTTCTCTCTCCGTAAGAAGCCATTAGTCTTGTGCTTTCCTTAAAACACACGATTCTTTCTTTCACCTAACAGTCAATGTTCTTAAAGCTGTAAAGCTGTAGGAACTTCAGACATGAGAGAAACACACAGCTCTTTCATTGCCTGTAACCTCTTGACTGTCATTAGAACGTATCACGTACTGACTTGATGACATCACTGATGACGTCATCAGATGAAGCGGAATAACTCTGATAAGCTTGGTTTTGCTCTAACACGGTCAAGAAAGTTATGTCCCCAGACCATTTTTTTGCCAGATTGGCTCTATCAGTTGTCTTTTTTCGTGGCACGATTTGTACAATGATTTGTTTTCGTTCATTTTCTCTGGCAGTCAAGGGGTTTAAAATGGGGTCTCTACAAATGAATGAGGAAATGAGGGGGGGGGGGGGGGGGGTTAGGGGTGTAACAGACAACCGCATCTGTTTATGCTTGTGTGTGTGTGTGTGCGTGTGCGTGTGCGTGTGCGTGTGCGTGCGCGCACGCGGGTGTGTGTGTGTGTGCGTGTGCGTGCGTACGTGCGTGCATGTGTGCGTGTGCGTACGTGCGTATGTGTGTGTGTGCGCGTGCGTGCGCGCTGTGTGTGTGTGTGTGTGTGTGTGTGTGTGGTAGTCTTGAATGTAATTAATATGTCATTAATTGCCTGAACACGAGCGCTTAGACATGCCACATAACCTACGTTTTTGTGGATACTGCTGCGCAACCAACCCCTTTACGTAGACGTCCTATAGGAGCCACAATGTTTGTCCGGAATTGATAATCAAGTCGACCAGAAACCTGATTACTGCGTCCAATTAATGACTGGCATCACGCAGAATGCAGCTTGATTGCTTCATCTAGCCCGAATGGCAATTAGGTCACTTCAGCTGCGATCTAATTACAGTGGAACCTCCCTTAAAAGACCTTCAAAAATCATCCAAAATTAGGTCTTATAAGGGAGGGGTCTTATAAGGCAGGGGTCTTTAAGGGAGGAAATTGTAATACTTACAAAGAAGGGCAATGTCTTAGAGAAGTAGGTCTTGTTGGGAGGGAGTCTTATAATGGGAGGTCTTATAAGGGAGGTTCCACTGTACTAAATGAGCACTTCTTCGTAGAACTGTGATTGGAACGCGCAGGTAGAAACGGTGACCGGTAGAAATGACTGGAGCTTGGGATGACCAGTGTAGGCTCAATTGCATTCACATATTAATCAATTAATCAATCAATCATTCACTCACTTACTCAATCAATAAATGAATGAATCATTCACTCACTCACACAATCAATCAATCAATCAATATATATCTCACTCAATCATTCATTCAGTCAATCAATCAATCACCCACTCAATCACTCACTCAATCAATTAATCAGTCAATCAATTAATCAATCAATCAATCAATCAATTAATTAATCAACCAATCAATCAATATTTATAATTCGTTAGGTCTTTGTTATGATATTGAGTAGCATCATCCAAGCGGTCGTGACAGATCAAAGTTGGCAGTTGCGCCATTTTGTGTCACGGTTTGACCCTTTGTGTACAAGTTTGCTATTATTTTGATCTGCAGACTGCACTCACCACGATTAAGTCCCTTGTTTTTTTCTGGATAGCTGTGACCCACATACAAATGTCCCCAACTTAAATTGAGGCTGCTCTTTAAAATTACGCTTCGTTTTAAATTTGGAGGCTTTTGTATGGGAGTCAGACCTGATCCAAACAAGATTTCTTACCAGCTATAAGAGAGACAACACGTGAAACCCGTGATTTTGACACGTGATCTGGTGGGTCTTTAAAGAGCAGCCTCAATTAAAAGTTGGGGGCATTTGTATGTGGGTCACAGCTACCCAGAAAAAGCAACAACCAAAGGACTTAATCGTGGTGGGTCAGTGAGTATTTAAAGACCCCCCACGTCACGTGTCACATTTCCTCTTATGATTGGAAGATTTCTTAAGATTTCTTACCAGCTATAAGAGGGAAAACACGTGGAAAAACATGAATTTGACACATGACGTGGTGGGTCTTTAAGAGGGAGATAGGGGAAAATACACGTGACGTGGTGGATCTTTTAAACCGTCTTTGTCTCTCTCTCTGACTACCATGTCGCTGCTATATTACTGTTAGTTGTTGGGGGGTTTGGGCGATTTTTCTGTCTCAATGTTCATTTATAGTAGTAGTTATGCATTGTATGTTTAGAACCAAAGCACAGAATGGAAGACTAGGCCCAGCCTAAATTCTTTTCCTTGTAAAATAAAGTTTCTGAGTCTGAGTCTGAGTCTCTGTTGTGTCTGTGTCTTCTCCATACCAGGCGTGGAGCTGAGGTTCCGGGGCGCTGCACGTGCCAAGTGGCGCGAGTACGTGAACGAGGGCGTGCGACGCACGGAGATCGAGCACGAGAAGGAGGAGATCTACTTCGACGACAGGTTCTGCCTGTGGGGCAAAGGTCAGCTAAAGAAAGGGCCAGCAGGCCACACTTGCGTACGATTTGAACCCAATACGAAACGAGTCTCGGTAAAGGTAAAGATGTGCCATCCCCCCCCCCTGCATTTCTCGGTTAATTCCATTTTTCCGTTTTTGCCTTTCTTACCAAACATAAAGCTGTATTTTATGAACCTTTTTCAGATAATTATCTTTTTGGAATAATAACCCTAACCCTACCCCTACCCCCCACCCACCCCTTATAAGACGGAAAAACGCAATGAACCACGACTGTGACAAATGCCGCGGTGTACTGCACTACATAGGGGGGGCAGGTGGGGGGTCCTATTAGATAATGGCCTTTATCAGGACTGCAATTAATTATTGAACAAAGATAATTAACTGAAAATTTTCATAAAATACAGCTTCATGTTTGGTAAGAAAGGCAAAAACTGAAAAATTGAATTAACAGAGAAAGGTAGGGGGGGGGGCACATCTTGACTTATATCCGAGTCTCTCCCCGTGGGGATACCGGGGGGTCTTTCGTAAAAATAGTTCCCCCCACCTTCTGGAAGTTCTGTGCTTGTAACTTCCTCTGTTCTGCCACTCTCTTTGACTCTGCCTTTTCCCTTTGCTTTCTATCATCCACTATCTTTCTGACTTGTTGGCCCCATTCCCCTGCCTTTTTCCAAAAAATTTCTTCAAAATAATTCTTCTCCTTTGAGCTCCTCCGAAATTGGAATGTGTTGGCTGTACGCAGCGGGGAGACCAGTGAAAACTGAAAACCGGACGCATGCGTACCTTACCCATTATGGCCATATGGCCCGGGAACGGAGAAGAAGACGAAGAAGGAGATACGGTTGCGACGATGGTCTGAGAATCGTAATTTGCCGTGAAAATAGCCCTACTACTAAAGTGGCACCTCCTTTATAATATTAGGTGTTATTAGGTATTAGGTACTTTATAGTCACAGAGGCGTCTCTGTGTGAAATTCGGGTTTCTCCAAACTGAAGAGCGCGTCGTAGCCAGAGGCGCACCACCCAATTTTTTTTTTTTTTTCATTCAATTTTTGTGTGACTGGTGAGGAAGGAAAATGGGGAGGGGTGGGGGGGGTAAATTTGGACCAAATGACAACTTTTTCGTTGCCACGGGGCTTAACGTGTGTTTAGGGCATAGGCACACGGGACCTCGGTTTCTCGTCTCATCCGAAATACTCCACGCTCGGACCGTAATGAGTGCAGAATGAGAGGGGAAATCCCCTTGTACCCAGGTTCGAACTCGGGTTTACTTGACACGAGGCGAACGCGTTACCACTGTGCCACTCTACACGTAAGACCTTAAAAATCATCCCAAATGAGGTCTGAATTGGGAGGGAGACGTATAAGGGAGGTAATTTTAATACTCACAAAGAAGGGCAATGTCTCAGAGAAGTAGGCCTTAACATGGGAGGGGGTCGTGTAATGGAGGGGGGGGGGGGGGTCTTAAAGGGAGGTTCCACTGTATTTTCGTTCACTATATTATTCATGTCGACCGCAATAATAATAATAATAATAATAATAATAATAATAATAATAAAGAATATTTATATAGCGCGCATTCTAGGTGTACTACTCATGGCGCTTTACAAAAACTAAGAATCGCCCCACATACAAAATTACAGACATATCAAACATACTCAGACGCGCTCGCATACCCACCCTCACCCTCACGCTGTGACATATTCATAGACATAAAAACATGCATCTTCGCATAGCACACAAACGGGTCCACACACACACACACACACACACACACACACACACACACACACACACACACACACGTACGCGCGCGCGCACGCACGCAATCAAATACACGAATCAAATATAATGTCCGATACAAAAATAAGATTGTTCCCACCTTCAGATTGGTGTAGGGGAGACTGCCAATACAGTGAACATAACTAGTAGGATTTCATCAGATTTATTCAGACTGTAGAATTTCACGTCAATCATTGCCTCACGAAATGTCAAAATCGGATCATAGTGAATCGAATCGTATGCAGTGTAGCAGGTTCTTAACACAGGGCTCTGTCTGTCTGTCTGTCTGTCTGTCTGTCTGTTTATCTGTCTGTCTGTCTGTCTATCTGTCTGTTTATCTGTCTGTCTATCGATTCCTGTCCCTCTGGTCCAAAATGTACAAAGTAGCCTAATATGATTTGCGATGACAACTTTACTTTTCATTTATTTAATTAAAGATTATGGCCGTGTACACACATAAGCGGATATTCCATGCCGAAACCTGTGCGCAATCCATAAATAATTGAAACAAAGAAGCGAAAAGATTTGCGCACGTGTCCCAATTTCCCCTATGTGCGTAAACTTTTATCCTTCTTTCTTCCACTTATTTAGGGTTTTCCGTACGGAACTTACGCTTCTAATGTGAACCCGGCCTAATTTTGTTTTCTTCCAACAACGATAATCTAGGTGCGTTAGTTTACAATCTGAATGCTTCAAAAAAAGGCATATTGACAATTGTTTATGATTGCATACACACAGCGCGCACGCACGCACACGCGCACGCGCACGCACACACACGCACACGCACGCGCGCGCGCGCACACACACACACACATAATTATTTTGTTCTCTTGAGGACAGGATGTAAAAAAGCTGCAATGCTTATTCCTTTTATCCTCAATAAAGATCATTTTGACTTGACTTCACTTCACACACACATACACACACACACACACACACACACACACACACACACACACACACACACACACACACACACACTCACACACACACACACACACACACACACACACACACACACACACACACACACACACACACACATACACACACACACACACACACACACACACACACACACACACACACACACACGCACGCACGCACGCACGCACACGCGCACGCACGCACACGCACACACACACACACACACAAACACTGAGACACATACACACACACACACACACACACACACACACACACACACACACACACACACACACACACACACACACACACACACACACACACGCACAAGCAAACACAAACACACACACACACACACACACACACACACACACACACTCACACACACACACACACACACACACACACACACGAAATATCCTCTCCACAAGCTCCAGAAGCTTTAGCGGCTATACTATACTATACTAGTTGAAACCTGCGGTGTTGCTTTTCGCTCGTCATTTTGAACAGATCAATAGCAGAGGGAAAAGAAGAAGAAAAGCATGAATGAAAAGGAAAAAGAAAACAAAAGAAGAGCAGATAGGGCTAGTCCATCCAACACAGCGCAGCATGATTCCAGACCCCTCCCTGCTCGTGTAAAAGGCTCACGCGCATGTATGTGTGTGCCTGTGTGTGTGTGTGTGTGGGGGGGGGGGTGAGTGTGTGTGTGCGTGTGTGCGTGTGAGTGTGTGTGTGTGTGTGTGTGTGTGTGTGTGTGTGTGTGTGTGTGTGTGTGTGCTGTGTGTGTGTGTGTGTGTGTGTGTGTGTGTGTGTGTGTGTTGTGTGTGTGGTGTGTGTGGGTCCGAGTGTGTGTGTGTGTGTGTGTGTGTGTGTGTGTGGGGTGGGGGTGGGGGTGTGTGTGTGTGTGTGTGTGTGCGT
>CM065685.1:14812796-14815296 GCA_017654935.2 Phymorhynchus buccinoides
TGGATTCGCAAGTGGTAATAGCAGTATTAGGGTGACGTCACAAAGGGGCCTGTTTCTCACAGAAACCACCAGCCGCGAAGGTGTTTCCCATCATTTGATATTTTAGAGAGGGTCTAAGGTACATGTGTTACAAAGGACATGCCTTAACCATAATTTGCAATTTGCCATTCATTTTATCCCATTAACGGACGGACTATTAATGGTGTGTCTTTTTTGTTCTCATGAACATGACATTACAACAAACCCCAAAGCATGAAAGAGACCTTATAGTACAAAATAATGATATACATCAATAAATAATGATTATGTGTAGGCCCTATACCTTCATGTATATTCATTCAAGCACATACAATGCAACAATGCTCTCTGGGATAACTAGTGAATACAAAGAGCTACTGTTACAGAGGAAAGGAAACGATGTAAATCTGAAGAAAAAACCCATGGAGGCCGAGGATTTACAAAAATGATATAGTAGCATGTTTGTTTTTTAGTAATGATCTTTAATTTAAACCTTTTTAGTTTCTTATGAATTAAACATGCAGCGAATGGTCTATTGGCCACTGCGACAACCACCTTTTGCTAGAGTGAATGCCCTTGGTAGATGCTTGAGTACTGACCAAACAAGGGGGTAACTCTCGCCAATAACCCTATTTGAGGCCACTGAATGGCTGCCTTTCGCAAGAGTGAATGCCCTTTTCGATACTGACCAACAAGGGATTCACTCTCGCTGTCAAGGGCGTTAACAACCCTAGTTGCAGTGGCCGATAGTTGGTCAGTTTGGTTTAGTTTCCAGTGCTTCACGGCTTATACTAAAATTTTAACAGTTTTAAACATACACAATGAATATATACTATTTTAACCGACCTAAAGCCCACACCCTCCCCCTTGTATGTAATCTCTAGCGTGGTAGGGATCATAAACTTCCAGAAGAAGAAGAAGAAGAAAAAGAAGAAGAAGAAGAAAAAGAAAAAGAAAAAGAAGAAGAAGAAGAAGAAGAAAAAGAAGAAGAAGAAAAAGAAGAAAAAGAAGAACCAAACTGAAAATTAAGAACATCATGTCACTGGATACCAGATCCTCATTTGATGCCTTTTAGTGGCATGGGTGTTCGATCATTGTGGTGCCAAGAGGCGACAGTGGCGATGAAAGGGTTAAAATTATTAATTAAGCCATCTGAACGGTCAGTAAAACCAGGTACGGAATATGGAGGGCTATTGAGGCGTGAAGCTTCTTCTTCTTCTTCTTCTTCTTCTTCTTCTTCTTCTTCTTCTTCTTCCCTCCACGAGTCTCTCCCCGTGGGGATACCGGGGGGGGGGGCTTTCGTAAAAATAGTTCCCCCACCTTTTGGAAGAAAAAGAAAAAGAAAAAGAAGAAGAAGAAGAAGAAGAAGAAGAAGAAGAAGAAGAAGAAAAAAAAAAAAAAAAGAAGAAGAAGAAGAAGAAGAAGAAGAAGAAGAAGAAGAAGAAGCTTAACGCCTCAATAGCCCTCCATATTCCGTACCTGGTTTTACTGACCGTTCAGATGGTTTAATTAATAATTTTGACCCCTTTCATCGCCACTGTCGCCTCTTGGCACCACAATGATTTAACACCCATGTCACTAAAAGGCATCAAATGAGGATCTGGTATCCAGTGACATGATGTTCTTAATTTTGGGAGTTAACCCTTTCAACGCTAGCCATTCCTCAGCCAACATTTACCATTAATAAACTTACGCGGGTAGAGAAAGATTTTGTCTGCAATATTGGGGATTCCTCTGTGACATGCATAAAATAGGGTCTGTCCTTACCTCCCAAAATTAAGAACATAAGGTTATTGGTCAGCAGACCCTCATTTGATGCCTTTTAGTGACATGGGTGTTAAATCGTTGCGGTGCCAAGAGGCGACAGTGGCGACAGGCCTTATTTTATACATGTCACAGAGGAATCCCCAAATATTGCAGACAGAATCTTTTCTCTGGCCAGGTAAGTTTAATGGAAAGTCTGGGCTGAACAATGGCTAGCGTTGAAAGGGTTTTAAACAAGAATTTATTTATTATTAAAAATTACGCAATACTATGGCAGCAACAACAAATTTGAATTAGAATACTACCCCCTCCACGAGTCTCTCCCCGTGGGGATACCGGGGGGGGGGGGGCTTTCGTAAAAATAGTTCCCCCACCTTTTGGAAGTTCTGTGCTCGTAACTTCCTCTAATCTGCCACTCTCTTTGACTGCCTTTTCCCTTTGCTTTCTATCGTCTACTAGCTATCTTTCTGACTTTTTGGTCCATTCTCCTGCCTTTAAAAACAAATCTTCCAAATATTTTTTCTCCTTTGAACTGCTCCGAAATTGGAATGTGTCGGCTGTACGCAGCGGGGAGACCAGTGAAAACTGAAAACCGGACAGAGAGAGAGAGAGAGAGAAATTAGAGATTTAACGCCTTCTGGACCAAAAGGCCATTTGAGGCATTTAAAATTGTAGAGAACGAACGAAAATTGAGTTTTACGTCCTCTTGATCTGAATC